>CM065687.1:63579906-63754689 GCA_017654935.2 Phymorhynchus buccinoides
TATATTGGACAATTTCAGCCGAATTTATACATTGTTTCGTAATTTGGTTCTAAAAAGCGGCGCGCACCACGCACACACCCACACTCACCACGCAAAGCGCACTGTCACATCCACTCAATTCCTCACTCTCTCTCTCTCTCTCTCTCTCTCGCTTCTCTCTCTCTCTCTTCTTCCTCTCCTCTCTCTCCTCCTCTCTCTCTCTCTCTCCTCTCTCTCTCTTTCATGTATGTGAAAGAAATTGTAGTGCTTGAACACAGAGAATTATAGTGTTGTGTGTGTGCATGCTGTGTTGTGTGTGTGCGCAGATAGTTGTAAATGAAGGGCAGAGCTGTGCCGGTCGGGTTTTGGCCCCGGTACCAGTACAGTAGCTGGACTGGTCTCGCCTGATACTGCGAAATAAAGGTCTATGGCCCATCACCCCCTCGACGCCTTCCCCTTACATACATCTGTTCTTTTCCCTCTCTCCCCATTGCACAACTCAGGTCACTATGTCTATGCACAACATCAGTCCTAGTCTATGCACAACCTCCTCTCTCTCTCTCTCCTTCATCTCTCTCTCTCTTCTCCTCTCGTCTCTCTCTCTCTCTCTTTCTGTATGTGAAAGAAATTGTTAGTGCTTGAACCAGAGATTATCAGGTGTGTGTGTGTTGCATGCCGTGTGTGTGTGTGTGCGCAATAATGGTAAATGAGGGCAAGGAGCTGTGCCGTCGGGTTTGGCCCCCGGGACCGCTCATGTAGCTGGACGGCTCGCCTGATACTGCGAAATAAAGGTCTATGGCCTCACCGCGCCTTTACCCCCTTTACATACATCTGTTTCGTTTCCCCTCTCTCCCCATTGCACAACCTCAAGGTACCTATGTCTATGCCCCCTCAGGTCACTAGTCTAGGCACACCTCAGGTCACTATGTCCTATGCACAAACCTCCAGTCACTATGTCTATGCACAACCTCGGTCACATGTCTACTGATGGGGTGACCAAGAAGTAAATGGAAGGATTAAGGGATGGAGAGATAGAGAGAACAGAGAGAGAGAGAGTCAGTCGGAATGTTTTAAATCGTGGAGGCCTTTGGCCCATTACAGGGGTGAGATATAACAGAACCAGAGGAGAGAGAGAGACAGACAGACCGAGAGATGCACACAATATTCAGAAGAGAGAGTAAACTAAGCCTCTCCTTAAAAGACCCCCCCCCCCTTCCCACCACTATGACTCCCTCCCACACTAAGGCCTTTTCTCTGAGACATTGCCCTGCTTAGTATTTAAAATTGCCTCCTTATACAACTCCCTCCATTAATACCTCATTTTGGATTATTTTTGAAGTCTTAAAAGGGAGGTTCCACTGTAGTACAAATGAACAGTACACACTACTTGTATCCCAAGCTTCGGTTCAAAACAATAACCCAGGGCTGCCCACCCTAATGAACGGTACAAACTACTGTATCCACAGCTTTCGGTTTCAAACAATACCCAGGCTTGCCAACCCTATGAACAGTACAACTACTGTATCACAGCTCGGTTTCAAAACAATACCCAGTGCTGCCAACCCTAAATAGACATACAAACTACTGTTCACACCAGCTTCGTTCAAAACATACCAGGGCTTGCCACCCTGATGACAGTACAACTACTGTATCCACTCTTCCGGTTTCAAACAATACCCAGGGCTGCCACCCTAATGCCCGTACAAACTACTGTATCCACCAAGCTTCGGTTTCAAAACATTACCCAGGCTGCCAACCCTAAATGAACAGTACAAACGACTGTATCCACAGCATCGGTTTCAAACAATCCCCAAGGGATGCCACCCCTAATGAACAGTACAAACTACTGTATCCACAGCATCGGTTTCAAAACATACCTAATTAAGATATAACAGCTTGTACATAAAACTATACTGTCCCAAAAAAGAAACGCATACTTTTTTCCAAATGTCGTGCCTATCTTGTATTGCTGCTTGCTATCCTCCAAACTACTAGAAGTTGTTCACCCGTGGTCCTTGTCATGAGCGCTGTCATGTTTCTCTCTGGTCATGCGCATTGCTCACACAGTGCCTCAAATGTCATAAAAAAGGTGGGGGATTGTTTATTACATGCCACGTGCCAGCATTGAATAGAATTTCTTGCAATTTTGTGACGACCGAGTACACCTTGTTCGCAAATGTTCTATGAAAATGGATCCCTTTAGTGTTGGTGCAAGGGCGCCTACTGCAGATACTAACTGGACATTATGTGTCCACCACCATTCTCTTCGCACGCTTACCGGTGTGTTCCGGTACAGGTAAAGGCGCGGACGCTCATACTGTGTCGACCCGCACGCATTGCTCACCGCATCACCATCCAGAAATTCTCTGCCAACCATATCATCAGACATGAACCCAAGAAACATTTCAGGGATGAACTGCATAGACGCATGCATGGCCAGAGAATACATGCCGCGAATCACCGCGAGTTGTTGAAAGCACAGCAGGAGAGTCGGGACTTCAACTCCATCGCAAGACATTCGCCGGCTTATCTCAGTCACATGCTGATAGTCCAGGCCTTGTTGCTGTTCAAGGCGTCACTATCCGCTGTTCCTGACAGCCCTCATACCCAAGGATATCAACTGCTGAATGATTTGAGGATACACATGCACCTCCTCATACATTCACTAGCACCATGTCAAATGTCAACGATTCCGCATTGTGTGATTTTCTGTTAATTTTGAATTAGATGAAACTTTGACTAGGACTCAATTATGCGTTACATTATTTTTTTGGGGACAGTATACATTGTCTCTGTCTTTATTGTGTTGTTTGTTGATTGCTTTATTGCTGCAAACTCACTGCCTGAAAATTGACAATAAAAGTTCCATTTTTGAAGGACAACCATTTTCATTCAGTTGCTACAAGATAAATCATCTTCTTGTTTTAAAAGCTCAGGCTTTCCTGTATAGTCAGTACCTCCAGGAATCGTGCCCAACTCTTTAATCTATTCATGTCATATGGTGCTGTTGTAGTGAGTCTGCGGTTTTTGCCTCTTGTCCTTGTATTGTTTTGGCAAGGATTTAAACAGCCCTGTTGGAGTGAGTCTTGAAGGTTTGCCTCTTGCTTGTATTGTTTGTTGGCCAGATTAACAACTGTTGGAGTGAGTCTTTGAAGGCTTTGCTACTTGTCTTGTATTGTTTGTTGGCAAGATGTAAAACAAGCCTGGTTGTAGGAGTCTTGAAGGCTTTGCCTCTTTGTCTTGTAGTGTTTGTTGCAAGATGTAACAAGCCTGTTTGAGTGATCTTGAAGGCTTTGGCCTCTTGTCTTGTATTGTTGTTGGCAAGATGTAACAGCCTGTTGGAGTGAGTCTTGAGGGCTTTGCCTCTTGTCTTGTATTGTTGTTGGCAAGATGTAACAGCTGTTGAGTGATCCTGAAGGCTTTGCCTCTTGTCTTTATTTGTTGTTGCAAGATGTAACAGCCTGTTGGGGTGAGTCTTGAGGCTTTGCCGCTTGTCTGTATTTTTTTGGAGAGTTGTAAACAAGCCTGTTGGAGTGAGTCTTGAAGGCTTTGCCTCTTGTCTTGTATTGGTTGTTGGAAAGCATTTAACAAGCCTGTTGGATGAGTCTTGAAGGCTTTGCCTCTTGCTTGTTATTGTTGTTGGCAAGATGTAACAGCCTGTATTGTGCTTATTCTTTTCCATTAAAAAGATGGTTTCGTTCGTTCATTTCGTTCGTTTTCTCTTACCTGGCTTTCTGTTTCAATTCCTCGGCTTTATAGTGGTTTCCTTTATGATGTTCTCTCCAATTTGTCAATCTGTTATACCTTTAGCACCTTGGTCTCTCCCGTCCTGTAACATCATCATCACCATCATCCATCCTCACATCACCATCGATCATCATATCATCACATCACCATCACCATCATCATGTTCCTCTCCTCATTTTGCATTCTGTTTCCTTTTAGGCACCTTGGTCTTCTTACCGTCCTGTAACATCATCATCCACCATCATCATCACCCTCTCATCATCACCATCATTCACAATCATCATCATCATCTCATACACATCACCATCAGTCAGTCCTCTCCATTTGTCATCTGTCCTTTAGCACTTGGTTCTCTACCGTCTGTAACATCATCATCACCCTCATCCTCACCATCATCATCACATCACATCATACATCAGCATCACATCATCCATCACCATCATCAGGTCCTCTCCATTTTGTCAATCTGTCCTTAGCACCTTGGTCTCTACCGTCCTGTAACCTCACATGCACCATCTCATCACCATCATATCATCAACATCACATCAGCACCTCGTGACACAATACATCATCATCATCAAGCATCATCATCATCACACATCATCATCATCACGCCCTCATCACCATCATCACCCCCGTCATCATCATTCACCATCATCATCAAGCATCATCTACCCTTATCAGCATCATCATCACCATCATCACCATCACATCATCATATTCCTCTCCATTTGTCATCTGTTCCTTTAGCACCTTGGTCTCTACCATCCTGTCCATCATCACCATCACCACAATCATCACCATCATCATCATCTCATCATCAGCACATCGATCATCACCATCATCATCATCGCCACCAGCATCATCAGCATCATCTCGACCTCCTCTCATCATCAACATCAACATCACCATCATCATCCAATCATCATCTCACCATCATCATCATCATCATCACCATCATATCATCACCACATCATCATCATCAGACATCATCATCACCACCTCATCACCATCATCACCATCATCATCACCATCACCATCATCACCATCATCATCATCACTCATCAACATCATCACCACCATCATCACCGTCATCATCATCATCACCCCATCAACATCACCATCATCATCACCATCAGCAACCATCCCATCATCATCATCATCCATCATGCATCACCATCATCATCATCACCATCATCCATCACCATCTCACCATCATCACCATCATCACCACATCATGTTCCTCTCATTTGTCAATCTGTTTTCCTTTAGCACCTTGTCCTCTAACCGTCCTGTAACATCATCAGCATCATCAGCACAGCAGCAGCTCACATCATCATCGTTATCCTCATCAGCATCATCACATCACATCACCATCATCTCACACCATTCTCCATCATCATCGTTAATCATCATCATCACCATCACCATCAACCATCGTTATCATCATCAGCATCACCATCACCTCAACATCCCGCATCATCATCACCAGATCATCACCATCACCATCAGCATCACCATCACCATCACATCACCACATCATCGTTATCATCATCTCATCCCATCATCATGGCGCAGATTGGTCTGTAATTGTTATGTGGCATTTGTGTGTGAGTGCAAACACGCCGTCAAGTTGCCCGTGGCTTTCGATCGTTCGTCTGCTCGTGCTTCTCAGGTTCGTTTTTCTTTTTCAGTCTCCTTGCGGCCTTAGAACCGGAATGCGGCTTCATCGTTGTTTTTCCAGTTTTTAATAAATTCGGAGGTGAGGCTAGACAACAATGCGCTTTGTAGACCAGAAAATACGGTAATACAACTGTCTTCCATCCACCCCTTCCACGCCAAATGACTAGCTGAAAACAACTGAAACACCTGCCTTCCATCCCCCCTTCCACAGCCAAGAAGACTGCATAAAAACACCTGAAACCAAACTGCCTCCATCCACCCCTTCCACAGCCAATGACTAGCATGAACACCTGAAAACACTGGCCTTCCATCCACACCCTTCCACAGCCAAAGACTGGCATAAAACCTGAAACCACTGCCTCCATCCACCCCTCTCACAGCCAAAGACTGCATAAAACACCTGAAACACACTGCCTTCCATCCACCTCTTCCACAGCCAAAGACTGGCATAAAACACCTGACAACCCACTGTCTTTCCATCCACCCTTCCCAGCCAAAAGACTGGCATAACCACCTGAAACACCACTGTCTTCCATCCACCCCTTTCCACAGCCAAAGTACTGGCATAAAACCCTGAAACACAACTGTCTTCCATCCACCCCTTCCACAGCCAAATGACTAGCATGAAAACACCTGAAACACAACTGTCTTCCATCCACCCCTTCCACAGCCAAATGACTAGCATGAAAACACCTGAAACACAACTGTCTTCCATCCACCCCTTCCACAGCCAAATGACTAGCATGAAAACACCTGAAACACAACTGTCTTCCATCCACCCCTTCCACAGCCAAAAGACTGGCATAAAAACACCTGAAACACAACTGCTTTCCATCCACCCCTTCCACAGCCAAAAGACTGGCATAAAAACACCTGAAACACAACTGCCTTCCATCCACCCCTTCCACAGCCAAAAGACTGGCATAAAAACACCTGAAACACAACTGTCTTCCATCCACCCCTTCCATAGCCAAAAGACTGGCATAAAAACACCTGAAACACAACTGTCTTCCATCCACCCCTTCCACAGCCAAAAGACTGGCATAAAAACACCTGAAACACAACTGCTTTCCATTCACCCCTTTCACAGCCAAACGACTAGCATGAAAACACCTGAAACACAACTGTCTTCCATCCACCCCTTCCACAGCCAAACGACTAGCATGAAAACACCTGAAACACAACTGTCTTCCATCCACCCCTTCCACAGCCAAACGACTAGCATAAAAACACAACTGTCTTCCATCCACCCCTTCCATAGCCAAAAGACTGGCATAAAAACACCTGAAACACAACTGCCTTCCATCCACCCCTTCCACAGCCAAATGACTAGCATGAAAACACCTGAAACACAACTGTCTTCCATCCACCCCTTCCACAGCCAAAAGACTAGCATGAAAACACTTTAAAGCTGATCAGCGCTGTGTGATCTTAATTCAAGTCTACACTTTCTTTTCCTGCTTTACTATATTCCATCCACTGATAGTTTACAGGATTGTTGTTTGTTGTTTGTTTTGTTTTTGTAACCTTTGAAGCCACTGCAGAACTCACATTTTGTTCTTGGTGTTTTTGATGTTGTTTCATTGTACTCACATTTTGTTCTTGGTGTTTTTGATGTTGTTTCATTGTACTCACATTTTGTTCTTGGTGTTTTTGATGTTGTTTCATTGTACTCACATTTTGTTCTTGGTGTTTTTGATGTTGTTTGATTCACATTTTGTTCTTGGTGTTTTTGATGTTGTTTTCATTGTACTCAACAATTTTGTTCTTGGTGTTTTTGATGTTGTTTCATTGTACTCACATTTTGTTCTTGGTGTTTTTGATGTTGTTTCATTATACTCACATTTTGTTCTTGGTGTTTTTGATGTTGTTTCATTGTACTCACATTTTGTTCTTGGTGTTTTTGATGTTGTTTCATTATACTCACATTTGGTTCTTGGTGTTTTTGATGCTGTTTCATTGTACTCACATTTTGTTCTTGGTGTTTTTGATGTTGTTTCATTATACTCACATTTTGTTCTTGGTGTTTTTGATGTTGTTTCATTATACTCACATTTTGTTCTTGGTGTTTTTGATGTTGTTTCATTATACTCACATTTTGTTCTTGGTGTTTTTGATGTTGTTTCATTATACTCACATTTTGTTCTTGGTGTTTTTGATGTTCTGTTTCATTTCCTCCAAAGCCTCCTCTGTCTCCTGGCTGTTTTGGATCAGTGACAGGTTCTGCTCCTCCAGCTCAGCAAAGATGTCCAACAGCTGGTGAGAGTCCTTGAAATACAGCTCTAGTTCCTGTGACATCATCATCATCATCATCATTATCATCATCTCCATCATCATCATCATCATTAACATCACCATCATCATCATCACCATAAACATCATCACCATCATCATCACCATAATCATTACCACCATCATCAACCATCATCCATCATCATCCCATCATCATCATTAACATCATCATCATCATATTCGTCATCATCATCTTCGTCGTCAGCTCCATCATCGTCACCATCGTTGTCGTCACCATCATCATCATTATCATTATCTCACTGTTTAGATCAGTAGCAAACTATGTTCTTACTTCTTGATAACATATATATATCAATTAAGCAATAGTTAAATGTAATGCAATAAAACTGTATAAACAAATGGTTAATGACACTTGTAGTAGCCTGGAAGGCTTTAGCTATTAAATATTAAAACATTTCTTAACATACTGCACTTTCCACCTTATCTGGCTTGCTTGGAAGGCTTTAGCTATTAAATATTAAAACATTTCTTAACATACTGCACTTTCCACCTTATCTGGCTTGCTTTAAAATAAAATGTTAACACCATGTAACTAATACTAATAATATATGTATGATATCATCATTTGTTGTGTATGGCATCATCACATGTTCTGCTTACCTCATCACTCTCTGTGCCTGACATGTCCACAGGAGAGGCAGGCTATGTATGACATCATCATTTGCTGTGTGTGACATCATCATTTGTTGTGCTCACCTCATCACTCTCTGTGTCTGACACGTCCACAGGAGAGGCAGGCTATGTATGACATCATCATTTGCTGTGTGTGACATCATCATTTGTTGTGCTCATTTCATCACTCTCTGTGTCTGACACGTCCACAGGAGAGGCAGGCTCTGTATGACATCATCATTTGTTGTGTGTGACATCATCATTTGTTGTGCTCACCTCATCACTCTCTGTGTCTGACACGTCCACAGGAGAGGCAGGCTCTGTATCACATCATTATTTTTTGTGTGACATCATCATTTGTTGTGTGTGGCATCATCATTTGTTGTGTGTGACATCATCATTTGCCACATCATCATTTGTTGTGCTCACCTCATCACTCTCTGTGTCTGACACATCCACAGGAGAGGCAGGCTCTGTATGACATCATCATTTGTTGTGTGTGACATCATCATTTGTTGTGTGTGACATCATCATTTGCTGTGTGTGACATCATCATTTGTTGTGCTCACCTCATCACTCTCTGTGTCTGACACGTCCACAGGAGAGGCAGGACTCTGCGCGTCTTCGGGTTTGTCTGCAGCCAATCTGTAACAGTAAACAACGCCCAGTGAACATTAGGTGTTTAATTCATCCAGATCATTACGATGACCAGTCTGTAACAGTAAACAACGCCCAGTGAACATTAGGTGTTTAATTCATCCAGATCATTACGATGACCAGTCTGTAACAGTAAACAACACCCAGTGAACATTATGTGTTTAATTCATCCAGATCATTATGATGACCAGTCTGTAACAGTAAACAACACCCAGTGAACATTATGTGTTTAATTCATCCTGATCATTATGATGACCAGTCTGTAACAGTAAACAACACCCAGTGAACATTAGGTGTTTAATTCATCCAGATCATTACGATGACCAGTCTGTAACAGTAAACAACACCCAGTGAACATTAGGTGTTTAATTCATCCAGATCATTATGATGACCAGTCTGTAACAGTAAACAACACCCAGTGAACATTAGGTGTTTAATTCATCCTGATCATTATGATGACCAGTCTGTAACAGTAAACAACACCCAGTGAACATTAGGTGTTTAAGATCATTATGATGACCAGTCTGTAACAGTAAACAACGCCCAGTGAACATTAGGTGTTTAATTCATCCAGATCATTACGATGACCAGTCTGTAACAGTAAACAACACCCAGTGAACATTAGGTGTTTAATTCATCCTGATCATTATGATGACCAGTCTGTAACAGTAAACAACACCCAGTGAACATTAGGTGTTTAATTCATCCAGATCATTACGATGACCAGTCTGTAACAGTAAACAACACCCAGTGAACATTAGGTGTTTAATTCATCCAGATCATTATGATGACCAGTCTGTAACAGTAAACAACACCCAGTGAACATTAGGTGTTTAATTCATCCTGATCATTATGATGACCAGTCTGTAACAGTAAACAACACCCAGTGAACATTAAGTGTTTAATTCATCCAGATCATTATGATGACCAGTCTGTAACAGTAAACAACACCCAGTGAACATTAGGTGTTTAATTCATCCAGATCATTATGATGACCAGTCTGTAACAGTAAACAACACCCAGTGAACATTAGGTGTTTAATTCATCCAGATCATTATGATGACCAGTCTGTAACAGTAAACAACGCCCAGTGAACATTAGGTGTTTAATTCATCCTGATCATTATGATGACCAGTCTGTAACAGTAAACAACGCCCAGTGAACATTAGGTGTTTAATTCATCCTGATCATTATGATGACCAGTCTGTAACAGTAAACAACACCCAGTGAACATTATGTGTTTAATTCATCCAGATCATTATGATGACCAGTCTGTAACAGTAAACAACACCCAGTGAACATTAGGTGTTTAATTCATCCTGATCATTATGATGACCAGTCTGTAACAGTAAACAACACCCAGTGAACATTATGTGTTTAATTCATCCAGATCATTATGATGACCAGTCTGTAACAGTAAACAACGCCCAGTGAACATTAGGTGTTTAATTCATCCTGATCATTATGATGACCAGTCTGTAACAGTAAACAACACCCAGTGAACATTAAGTGTTTAATTCATCCAGATCATTATGATGACCAGTCTGTAACAGTAAACAACACCCAGTGAACATTATGTGTTTAATTCATCCTGATCATTATGATGACCAGTCTGTAACAGTAAACAACACCCAGTGAACATTATGTGTTTAATTCATCCTGATCATTATGATGACCAGTCTGTAACAGTAAACAACACCCAGTGAACATTAGGTGTTTAATTCATCCAGATCATTATGATGACCAGTCTGTAACAGTAAACAACACCCAGTGAACATTAAGTGTTTAATTCATCCTGATCATTATGATGACCAGTCTGTAACAGTAAACAACGCCCAGTGAACATTAGGTGTTTAATTCATCCATCCTGATCATTATGATGACCAGTCTGTAACAGTAAACAACGCCCAGTGAACATTAGGTGTTTAATTCATCCATCCTGATCATTATGATGACCAGTCTGTAACAGTAAACAACGCCCAGTGAACATTAAGTGTTTAATTCATCCATCCAGATCATTATGATGACCAGTCTGTAACAGTAAACAACACCCAGTGAACATTAAGTGTTTAATTCATCCTGATCATTACGATGACCAGTCTGTAACAGTAAACAACACCCAGTGAACATTAAGTGTTTAATTCATCCTGATCATTATGATGACCAGTCTGTAACAGTAAACAACACCCAGTGAACATTAGGTGTTTAATTCATCCAGATCATTATGATGACCAGTCTGTAACAGTAAACAACACCCAGTGAACATTAAGTGTTTAATTCATCCAGATCATTACGATGACCAGTCTGTAACAGTAAACAACACCCAGTGAACATTAAGTGTTTAATTCATCCTGATCATTATGATGACCAGTCTGTAACAGTAAACAACACCCAGTGAACATTAAGTGTTTAATTCATCCTGATCATTATGATGACCAGTCTGTAACAGTAAACAACGCCCAGTGAACATTAGGTGTTTAATTCATCCTGATCATTATGATGACCAGTCTGTAACAGTAAACAACACCCAGTGAACATTAGGTGTTTAATTCATCCTGATCATTATGATGACCAGTCTGTAACAGTAAACAATACACAATACCCAGTGAACATTAGGTGTTTAATTCATCCAGATCATTATGATGACCAGTCTGTAACAGTAAACAACGCCCAGTGAACATTAGGTGTTTAATTCATCCAGATCATTATGATGACCAGTCTGTAACAATAAACAATACACAATACCCAGTGAACATTAGGTGTTTAATTCATCCAGATCATTATGATGACCAGTCTGTAACAGTAAACAATACACAATACCCAGTGAACATTAGGTGTTTAATTCATTCTGATCATTATGATGAATGTGTTGATATTTTTGTACCAGCACTAACAGATGTCCTGAATGCATGTCTGAAGTCTGGTGTGTTTCCTGATATTCTTAAAAACGCTGTTGTAAAACCCCTACTAAAAAAGCCTTCTCTAGATCCTAACAACCTCAAGAACTACTGCCCAGTATCTAACATTCCCTTCCTATCCAAACTTCTTGAAAAGATAGTTCTTTCCCCTATCTCAGAGTACCTCACCTTGAATAACCTCTTTCCTACTTCACAATCTGCCTATCGTCCATCCCACAGTACTGTGACTGCTCTGCTGAAAGTTATGAATGATCTTCTGTGTACGCTTGACTGTGGTAATGTGTCTGTTCTGACTCTCTTAGACTTATCTGCCGCCTTCGATACGACTGACCATAGCATTCTTCTCCACTGTCTTCAACACTCCTATGGCCTCAATGGCCCTGTCCTTTGATACGACTGACCATAGCATTCTTCTCCACTATCTTCAACACTCCTATGGCCTCAATGACCCTGTCCTTTGATACGACTGACCACAGCATTCTTCTCCACCGTCTTCAGCTGGCCCTGTCCTTTGATACGACTGACCATAGCATTCTTCTCCACTGTCTTCAACACTCCTATGGCCTCAATGGCCCTGTCCTTTGATACGACTGACCATAGCATTCTTCTCCACTATCTTCAACACTCCTATGGCCTCAATGGCCCTGTCCTTTGATACGACTGACCACAGCATTCTTCACCACCGTCTTCAGCTGGCCCTGTCCTTTGATACGACTGACCATAGCATTCTTCTCCACTGTCTTCAACACTCCTATGGCCTCAATGGCCATGTCCTTTGATACGACTGACCATAGCATTCTTCTCCACTATCTTCAACACTCCTATGGCCTCAATGGCCCTGTCCTTTGATACGACTGACCATAGCATTCTTCTCCACTATCTTCAACACTCCTATGGCCTCAATGGCCCTGTCCTTTGATACGACTGACCACAGCATTCTTCTCCACCGTCTTCAGCTGGCCCTGTCCTTTGATACGACTGACCATAGCATTCTTCTCCACCGTCTGCAACACTCCTATGGCCTAACTGGCCCTGTCCTTTGATATGACTGACCACAGCATTCTTCTCCACTGTCTTCAACACTCCTATGGCCTCAATGGCCCTGTCCTTTGATACGACTGACCACAGCATTCTTCTCCACTGTCTTCAACACTCCTATGGCCTAAATAGCTCTTTCCTCGATTTTCTCTGCTCCTACTTAACTGAAAGAACCCAAACTGTCATTACAAACAACCAGAAATCTCATCCTTCTGATCTACAGTGTGGTATTCCACAAGGCTCAGTTCTTGGTCCTATCCTGTTCATACTGTACACAAAACCATTATAAAACAACACAATGTCTTCAACGAATCATTTGCCAATGACACTCAACTGTTTGAAAGCTGCCCTCCTGACCAAATCACTGCCACTGTCCAGCGCATGTAGAACTGCATCACTGAAGTTGGACAATGGATGAGAGCTAACCTTCTTAGTACTATTGACCAAATCACTGCCACTGTCCAGCGCATGTAGAACTGCATCACTGAAGTTGGACAATGGATGAGAGCTAACCTTCTTAGTACTATTGACCAAATCACTGCCACTGTCCAGCGCATGTAGAACTGCATCACTGAAGTTGGACAATGGATGAGAGCTAACCTTCTTAGTACTATTGACCAAATCACTGCCACTGTCACTGTCCAGCGCATGCAGAACTGCATCACTGAAGTTGGACAATGGATGAGAGCTAACCTTCTTAGTACTATTGACCAAATCACTGCCACTGTCCAGCGCATGTAGAACTGCATCACTGAAGTTGGACAATGGATGAGAGCTAACCTTCTTAGTACTATTGACCAAATCACTGCCACTGTCCAGCGCATGTAGAACTGCATCACTGAAGTTGGACAATGGATGAGAGCTAACCTTCTTAGTACTATTGACCAAATCCCTGCCACTGTCCAGCGCATGCAGAACTGCATCACTGAAGTTGGACAATGGATGAGAGCTAACCTTCTTAGTACTATTGACCAAATCCCTGCCACTGTCCAGCGCATGCAGAACTGCATCATTGAAGTTGGACAATGGATGAGAGCTAACCTTCTTAGTACTATTGACCAAATCCCTGCCACTGTCCAGCGCATGTAGAACTGCATCACTGAAGTTGGACAATGGATGAGAGCTAACCTTCTTAAAAATTAGTACTATTGACCAAATCCCTGCCACTGTCCAGCGCATGCAGAACTGCATCACTGAAGTTGGACAATGGATGAGAGCTAACCTTCTTAAAAATTAGTACTATTGACCAAATCACTGCCACTGTCCAGCGCATGCAGAACTGCATCACTGAAGTTGGACAATGGATGAGAGCTAACCTTCTTAAAAATTAGTACTATTGACCAAATCACTGCCACTGTCCAGCGCATGCAGAACTGCATCACTGAAGTTGGACAATGGATGAGAGCTAACCTTCTTAAAAATTAGTACTATTGACCAAATCCCTGCCACTGTCCAGCGCATGCAGAACTGCATCACTGAAGTTGGACAATGGATGAGAGCTAACCTTCTTAGTACTATTGACCAAATCCCTGCCACTGTCCAGCACATGCAGAACTGCATCACTGAAGTTGGACAATGGATGAGAGCTAACCTTCTTAGTACTATTGACCAAATCACTGCCACTGTCCAGCGCATGCAGAACTGCATCAATGAAGTTGGACAATGGATGAGAGCTAACCTTCTTAAAAATTAGTACTATTGACCAAATCACTGCCACTGTCCAGCGCATGCAGAACTGCATCACTGAAGTTGGACAATGGATGAGAGCTAACCTTCTTAGTACTATTGACCAAATCACTGCCACTGTCCAGCGCATGCAGAACTGCATCACTGAAGTTGGACAATGGATGAGAGCTAACCTTCTTAGTACTATTGACCAAATCCCTGCCACTGTCCAGCGCATGCAGAACTGCATCACTGAAGTTGGACAATGGATGAGAGCTAACCTTCTTAAAAATTAGTACTATTGACCAAATCACTGCCACTGTCCAGCGCATGCAGAACTGCATCACTGAAGTTGGACAATGGATGAGAGCTAACCTTCTTAGTACTATTGACCAAATCACTGCCACTGTCACTGTCCAGCGCATGCAGAACTGCATCACTGAAGTTGGACAATGGATGAGAGCTAACCTTCTTAGTACTATTGACCAAATCACTGCCACTGTCCAGCGCATGCAGAACTGCATCACTGAAGTTGGACAATGGATGAGAGCTAACCTTCTTAGTACTATTGACCAAATCACTGCCACTGTCCAGCGCATGCAGAACTGCATCACTGAAGTTGGACAATGGATGAGAGCTAACCTTCTTAGTACTATTGACCAAATCACTGCCACTGTCCAGCGCATGCAGAACTGCATCACTGAAGTTGGACAATGGATGAGAGCTAACCTTCTTAGTACTATTGACCAAATCCCTGCCACTGTCCAGCGCATGCAGAACTGCATCACTGAAGTTGGACAATGGATGAGAGCTAACCTTCTTAGTACTATTGACCAAATCACTGCCACTGTCCAGCGCATGCAGAACTGCATCACTGAAGTTGGACAATGGATGAGAGCTAACCTTCTTAGTACTATTGACCAAATCACTGCCACTGTCCAGCGCATGCAGAACTGCATCACTGAAGTTGGACAATGGATGAGAGCTAACCTTCTTAGTACTATTGACCAAATCCCTGCCACTGTCCAGCGCATGCAGACCTGCATCACTGAAGTTGGACAATGGATGAGAGCTAACCTTCTTAGTACTATTGACCAAATCACTGCCACTGTCCAGCGCATGTAGAACTGCATCACTGAAGTTGGACAATGGATGAGAGCTAACCTTCTTAGTACTATTGACCAAATCACTGCCACTGTCACTGTCCAGCGCATGCAGAACTGCATCACTGAAGTTGGACAATGGATGAGAGCTAACCTTCTTAGTACTATTGACCAAATCACTGCCACTGTCCAGCGCATGCAGAACTGCATCACTGAAGTTGGACAATGGATGAGAGCTAACCTTCTTAGTACTATTGACCAAATCCCTGCCACTGTCCAGCGCATGCAGAACTGCATCACTGAAGTTGGACAATGGATGAGAGCTAACCTTCTTAGTACTATTGACCAAATCCCTGCCACTGTCCAGCGCATGCAGAACTGCATCACTGAAGTTGGACAATGGATGAGAGCTAACCTTCTTAGTACTATTGACCAAATCCCTGCCACTGTCCAGCGCATGCAGAACTGCATCACTGAAGTTGGACAATGGATGAGAGCTAACAAGCTCAAACTGAATTATGACAAGACAGAAGCACTACTGGTCAGCCTAAAATCAAATCTTCTGCCTTCCCCACTTCTATATCTGTTGGCCAGTCTAACATGTCCTACTCATCCCAGGCTAGAAATCTTGGCGTCACCATTACAGACACTCTCTCCATGGACACTCATGTTTCCAACATCTGCCGCTCTGCTTATCATGAACTTAGAAAAATCAGCAGCATTCGCCACCTTCTCACTTTCGATGCAGCTAAAACTTGTCTGTTCTCTTGTTTTGTCCAAGTTTAACTATTATAATTCACTTCTCTCAGGCATTCCACACTACCTTCTTGAAAAACTCCAAAAGGTCCAAAACTCAGCAGCACGCCTAGTGTTCAGGGCAAAGAAACATGAATATGTACAACCCCTCCTTCAAAAACTCCACTGGCTTCCCAGCCATAAATATGGTGTATAATAAATATACGTAGCGCCTGACGTTTTGCTAGGTGACTATGGCCTAATCTTGAGTCTTCTACAGGTTTTCTTCCTGACATTAGAACAAAACACTTCACAAAGGTATAACAACAGCAATACTTTTTGCTAGGTGATTCTGGCCTAGTCTTTAGTCTCCCACAGGTTTTCTTCCTCCCCTTGGAGTGACTGGTTGCCTAGCAGTCTGACAAAATACTCCACACAACACAAACATTGGTATGCAGGAATACCACACTTTGTTCTGGGTGACCCAGTCTATGCGTCTTCTTGCGTCCCTTGGAGTGCTTGTAGCCTGGGGTAATAAGGAAGCACTGACCACTGATCTATAAGAACACTACACAAAGGGGAGTGCTTGTGGCCTGGGGTAGTAAGGAAGCACTGACCACTGATCTATAAGAACACTACACAAAGGGGAGTGCTTGTAGCCTGGGGTAATAAGGAAGCACTGACCACTGATCTATAAGAACACTACACAAAGGGGAGTGCTTGTGGCCCGGGGTAATAAGGAAGCACTGACCACTGATCTATAAGAACACTACACAAAGGGGAGTGCTTGTGGCCCGGGGTAATAAGGAAGCACTGACCACTGATCTATAAGAACACTACACAAAGGGGAGTGCTTGTGGCCCGGGGTAATAAGGAAGCACTGACCACTGATCTATAAGAACACTACACAAAGGGGAGTGCTTGTGGCCCGGGGTAATAAGGAAGCACTGACCACTGATCTATAAGAACACTACACAAAGGGGAGTGCTTGTGGCCCGGGGTAATAAGGAAGCACTGACCACTGATCTATAAGAACACTACACAAAGGGGAGTGCTTGTGGCCCGGGGTAATAAGGAAGCACTGACCACTGATCTATAAGAACACTACACAAAGGGGAGTGCTTGTGGCCCGGGGTAATAAGGAAGCACTGACCACTGATCTATAAGAACACTACACAAAGGGGAGTGCTTGTAGCCTGGGGTAATAAGGAAGCACTGACCACTGATCTATAAGAACACTACACAAAGGGGAGTGCTTGTGGCCTGGGGTAGTAAGGAAGCACTGACCACTGATCTATAAGAACACTACACAAAGGGGAGTGCTTGTGGCCCGGGGTAATAAGGAAGCACTGACCACTGATCTATAAGAACACTACACAAAGGGGAGTGCTTGTGGCCCGGGGTAATAAGGAAGCACTGACCACTGATCTATAAGAACACTACACAAAGGGGAGTGCTTGTGGCCCGGGGTAATAAGGAAGCACTGACCACTGATCTATAAGAACACTACACAAAGGGGAGTGCTTGTGGCCCGGGGTAATAAGGAAGCACTGACCACTGATCTATAAGAACACTACACAAAGGGGAGTGCTTGTGGCCCGGGGTAATAAGGAAGCACTGACCACTGATCTATAAGAACACTACACAAAGGGGAGTGCTTGTGGCCCGGGGTAATAAAGAAGCACTGACCACTGATCTATAAGAACACTACACAAAGGCCATACTTTCTGCTTGGAGACCAAGGCATAGTCTTCAGTCATCCATACGTCTTCTTTTGTCCCTTGGAGTCCCCGGTGGCCTGGCATTATAACAAAGCACTACACAACGGTATGTAGGAATAGCATACATTTTGCTGGGTGATCCAGGCCCAGTCTTCAGTCTCCCAAACGTCTTCTTACGTCCCTTGGAGTCGCTAGAGGCCTGACATTACAACAAAGCACTACACAACACTACACAAAGGCCATACTTTTTGCTGGGTGACCCAGGCCCAGTCTTCAGTCTCCCAAACGTCTTCTTACGTCCCTTGGAGTCGCTAGAGGCCTGACATTACAACAAAGCACTACACAACACTACACAAAGGCCATACTTTTTGCTGGGTGACCCAGGCCCAGTCTTCAGTCTCCCAAACGTCTTCTTACGTCCCTTGGAGTCGCTAGAGGCCTGACATTACAACAAAGCACTACACAACACTACACAAAGGCCATACTTTTTGCTGGGTGACCCAGGCCCAGTCTTCAGTCTCCCAAACGTCTTCTTTCGTCCCTTGGAGTCGCCGGTGGCCTGGCGGTCGAGGTCGGAGGGGGAGCGTTTGTTGCTGGCCGCGCTCTTCTCCAGCTCCCTCCGCTTCTCCTCCCTCCTCTCCTTCCTCCGCTTCTCCCTCTCCTCACGGACCTCCTGCAATCAGAAAGTGTGACATCACAGTATGTAGCACATCCTTTAGTCTTCTCCCTCTCCTCACGGACCTCCTGCAATCAGATAGTGTAACATCACAATGTGTAACACATCCTTTAGTCTTCTCCCTCTCCTCACGGACCTCCTGCAATCAGAAAGTGTGACATCACAGTGTGTAGCACATCCTTTCGTCTTCTCCCTCTCCTCACGGACCTCCTGCAATCAGATAGTGACATCACAGTGTGTAGCACATCCTTTAGTCTTCTCCCTTTCCTCACGAACCTCCTGCAATCAGATAGTGACACCACAGTGTGTAGCACATCCTTTAGTCTTCTCCCTCTCCTCATGGACCTCCTGCAATCAGATAGTGTGACATCACAGTGTGTAACACATCCTTTAGTCTTCTCCCTCTCCTCACGGACCTCCTGCAATCAGATAGTGTGACATCACAGTGTGTAACACATCCTTTAGTCTTCTCCCTTTCCTCACGGACCTCCTGCAATCAGATAGTGTGACATCACAAGGTGTAACACATCCTTTAGTCTTCTCCCTCTCCTCACGGACCTCTTGCAATCAGATAGTGTGACATCACAAGGTGTAACACATCCTTTAGTCTTCTCCCTTTCCTCATGGATCTCTAGCAATCAGATAGTGTGACATCACATGGTGTAACACATCCTTTAGTCTTCTCCCTCTCCATACGGACCTCCTGCAATCAGATAGTGTGACATCACAGTATGTAGCACATCCTATCGTCTTCTCCTTCTCCATACGGACCTCCTGCAATCAGATAGTGTAACATCACAGTGTGTAACACATACTTTACAACACATCCCAGTGTGACATTACGCATTTCATAGATTACATTTATGGAACCTTTTGTACAACTGGTATTCCTTGAGGGTGTCTTCGTATTTGGAGATTTCAGACTTGATGGCCATTATGGCGATATATAGCATGTGGTTAACTGATATATAATGTCATAAACACTGCATAACTTACTGGTGGTGTTAAGGCATCCAGGAACCTTTTGTACAGTTGGTATTCCTTGAGGGTGTCTTCGTATTTGGAGATTTCAGACTTGATGGCCATTATGGCGATATATAGCATGTGGTTAACTGATATATAATGTCATAAACACTGCATAACTTACTGGTGGTGTTAAGGCATCCAGGAACCTTTTGTACAGTTGGTATTCCTTGAGGGTGTCTTCGTATTTGGAGATTTCAGACTTGATAGCCATCATGGTGGCATTGATCCTCTTGATCTCGTTCACCTTCTCCATCTTCAGCTTGGCTTCTGCTTCCGCTCTGCAACACATTGATTGGTTCATTGATTAATTGATTTATTGACTGGTTGATTGAATGATTGATCGACTGCTTAACTAATTTATTGATGCATTCATTTATTGACTGATTGAACGATGGATTGACCAATTAACTAATTGATTGGTTGATTGATTGATTGATTAATTAATTGATTCACTATTTTCTTGTCATTGTTTTTAAGAAGCTTACCAAACATGTCTCAGCAGTAACGTTGTCACACAATAACAGTATGACAACCATTTCATTTACATTTAAGAAGCTTATCAAACATGTCTCAGCAGTAACGTTATCACACAATAACAGTATGACAACCATTTCATTTACATTTCAATATAAAACCACCAGTCATGCTTTATGCACAGTTTTTGTTGTTTAATTTTAAAAGCTCATTTGTTATGATTGAACAGAAACAATTACACACAAAAACACACGTTCTTTTGACGGGCTTCATCAATCATTCTCTTTGAGGAATTCGTCAAACATGGCACAATAACCATAATAATAAGACATAATTGTCTGAATAATTATGATAATTATCAACTCACATTTTGATGGCCTCCACAGAATTCTTGTCGTTCTCTTTCAGGAATTCATCAAACATGGCGGCGTCTTCCTCCAAAAACTGTTCTGCCAACTCCAGCTTCCGCTCTTCCGCCTGAGCAATCTCTTCTAGCTTCCGCATCTCATCACGCTTCACACCGAGCGAGTACTGCAACCATGGCAACATGTTAATTAGTCACCATGGCAACACACATAACTAGCTTCCGCATCTCATCACGCTTCACACCGATCGAGTACTGCAACCATGGCAACATGTTAATTAGTCACCATGGCAACACACATAACTAGCTTCCGCATCTCATCACGCTTCACACCGAGCGAGAACTGCAACCATGGCAACATGTTAATTAGTCATCAAGGCAATTTTGACTTAAGAGATTTTCACTGTAATCAATAATTGGAGGAGTAATTATAATAATAATAATAACTATAATCTATCCATCATGACAGACATCATGTCTTATCATGGAAATAATAATAATAACTGTAATCTATCCATCATGTCTTATATCATGGGAATAATACTAATAACTGTAATCTATTGATCATAACATCATGTCTTATATCATGGGAATAATAATAATAACTATAATCTATCCATCATGTCATATATCATGGGAATAATAATAATAACTATAATCTATCCATCATGACAGACATCATGTCTTATCATGGAAATAATAATAACTGTAATCTATCCATCATGACATCATGTCTTATACCTTGGGAATAATAATAATAACTATAATCTATCCATCATGACATCATGTCTTATATCATGGGAATAATAATAATAACTATAATCTATCCATCATGACATCATGTCTTATATCATGGGAATAATAACTATAATCTATCCATCATAACATCATGTCTTATACCTTGGGAATAATAATAATAACTATAATCTATCCATCATGACATCATGTCTTATATCATGGGAATAATAATAATAACTATAATCTATCCATCATGACATCATGTCTTATATCATGGGAATAATAACTATAATCTATCCATCATAACATCATGTCTTATACCTTGGGAATAATAATAATAACTATAATCTATCCATCATGACATCATGTCTTATATCATGGGAATAATAATAATAACTATAATCTATCCATCATGACATCATGTCTTATATCATGGGAAAGAGAACAGGAGAAAGGGGCTTCTTGCTCAGTTTCGGTTTCGGTTTCGGTTTCACTCTCCATTTATTAAAAAACGGCTTAAATCACGCCTTTTTCTTATGCTTTTTAACCCCCCAAAAAGGGGTGATTTAAGCCGTTTTCTTGCGTTTTTTATTCTCGAAAACAGTGCGATTTAATCGTTTTTACTCACGAAAACAGCGTGATTTTAATTGTTTTTAATGGGGAAAAAAAATGGGGAAAAAAAGAAAGAAATTCCTATAAAATCTTTTTTTTTTATTTTTTTATTTTTTTTAAATTTAAAAACTTTTTTCATTATGTTAACCAAAGAATGACCTACAATGCATTGACTTCTTATGAGATAGCAACCTAGATGCATACAGTTTGTATTAGGTAGCGACCTGAATGCATACAACTTTATGAGATACCAACCTACATAATATGTGTAATTTGTTATGCATAATTAACGGACAGCTAACTCGGTTTACGCATAATTAACTGGTATGCAAATGACCACTTAAGACTTAAAGAGCGTTGAACATGGTAAGGGCAGAACAATAATTACTCCTATAGGGTTTCAGTCGCCGAACATTCAGCACGGGTAATACCCTAATTAGAGGAATTATACCGTTAGTTTTTTTGTGGATTTTTGTCCGTCTGTCTGACTATCTTTCTATTAGCTTTTTTTAAAGTTGTTTTTTAAGAAGTTACTCAAGTTCTTTTGAAGTTCTTTTATAGGTTCTTAAACAAGTTCTTAGACAAGTCAACTTCAAGTTATTAATAAGTTCTTGGTAAGTCACATCAAGTATTTATTAAGTTCTAACACAAAAACTTGACAAGTTCTTATCAAGTTCTTACTTAAGTTATTGTTAAGTTCTTATCGAGTTACTTACTTAAGTTATTGGCAAGTTTTTATTAAGTTCTAAAACAATAATTTATTGCATTAAAAATGGATCGCTCTCAGGTTTTAAGCTATTTGGCTTTTGTTTTTCTTGTTTGTCTGCTACTTTCTCTGATTGTTTTGTTTGTACTTCTACTCGTTTTTCTAGCTTTGGTTGCATGTGTGTTTTATATAATTTATAAGACAAATAACCAACACCAGCAACCACACCAACAGTAAGCAATACAACATCGTAATTCGTACTGTTTTGTTTGTCTTCTTCTTTTTTAACTGGTATTGTGCTTATGGTTGATTCATCTTCATTCTGAGACAACAGTTTTTGTTTTGTTTGTTTATTCATTTTTTGTTGTCGATTCCACTCTGATAACCTTTTACCTGCTTCAACTCGTCCTGGACTCTTCGTTACCTTGGTTACTGTCGGACTCTTCGATAGAATGGGGCTTGTTTGCTGTTCTGTCTGATTCGTTTGATTCTCTGTCACGTTCATTTTTAATAGCCATAAAATCTATATGATTAAAAGTAATTAACCCCATAACAACTGGTGATAAAAGCCCGCCAAACCTATAAAAAAGATCACAACTAAGAGACTCTAACGATTTAGTTAAAACAGGATCTTGACTTAAATCGTACATTAAATCTTGGCTTGAATCGAGTGGAAAAAACTGACTAACTAACTTAGTGTACAAGCCTATTACAGTTTGACCTAAACTTTTAACCATTTTAGATCCTAATTGTGCTTCGTATCTGTTGTAGTACTTTTCAATGTCAGCAGAAGACATTTGTTGAATCTGTTCTATACTAAATTCTGTTCCTAAGTATTGTTTTGTTTTTCCACACGCAGCCAGAGAATACAACTTTTCCTTTTTATTCATAACACTTGTCGACACTTCATCAGAAATTACTGCTTCCTGCGCATTTAACAACAGTTCGTCACAATTCATTTTTAGTTGATTTATTATTTTTATTTTAAAAACAAAAATGAGTGCTGAAAAAACTGTTGCTAACCTTGTATATCAATCTGCTCTGATTGGTGGACTTTCTGTTGCGTACACGATGGTTGGTAAGAAACTATTGAAAATGAAAGCAGCTGACCTTGGAAAACTTGACCTAGAGGACTCCGGTAAACTAATCGCTATAATCACTGCTTCAATCGCAACAAAAGACTTTCTAGTTAAGCAAGGAATAATTCCAGAAAATATAAATATGTAAAATAAAATGGCTTCACTCGCAATGATGATTGGCGGTGCTGTAGTAAACGCTCTTGCTTTTTCAGGAAGTAATTACATGTTTAGTAAACTAGAAACAAACAAGGAAAGACAAAGACATAATCGAGCAATGGAGCAATTAGCTAAAGCACAAGACGCTTATGAAAAGCAAAGACTCGCTCAGTTAGATTTTATTAACAACAAATTAAAACTACAAAACCATGCAGCATACACTTTTAAGAATGTTGACGACGCTATTAAAGAGTATTATTTAGTGACAGGAGAAGACCTCCAACAGCTCCCACCACCAAAACTAAGTGACTTCTACCAACCATCCGAAAAACAAAAACTCCAGGAAATAGCTTTTATTGTAGTTGGTATGACTGCTGTTTATTTCATAGCAAAAAACGTGTAGTATTAAAATGAATGATAAACTATCAAAAATTTATTATTCACCGAAAGGTTATTGGAAAGGTTTAACTGCTATAAAAAAACTCAGTCAAGCTGCTGGAGTCACTGAACAAACAGCAAAAGAATGGCTATCTAAACAAGCTATTTGGCAAATCTATTTACCAGCGCCTAAACGAATTAAAAGACCGCACTTTGTTAACTCAACACCAAATGACACTCATCAAATGGATCTTCTATACCTCCCTCATGATTTAATCAGAAGAAAAAGATTTAAATACGCGCTTACAGTTGTTGATTTAGCTTCAAGATATAAAGATGCTGAACCATTGACAGATAAAAGTGCTACTTCAGTCTCTGTTGCTTTACAAGAAATCTATAGACGCGGTCCATTAACCTATCCTCGTTTAATTCAAGTTGATGAAGGAAAAGAATTTAAAGGACAATTCAATCAGCTACTGTTAAAACACAAAGTCGTTATTAAAAGGGGTATTCCTGGAAACCATAGATCTCAAGCCTTAGTTGAAAACTTTAACAAACAATTGGCAGAAAGACTTTTCTCTTATCAATACCATAGAGAACTCCTTGATTCAACTAGAAACACTGAATGGGTTAGAAGACTACCCTCCGTTCTGCGTGTCATGAATAACGAAGAATCTAAGGTCATTGGACTCCGACCAGTAAAAGCAATACAGAAGAAAACAATTGACTCTTCGATAGACTTGCCAATTCAACATTCAATTACAAAACAACTAATACCATTTGGAGTAAAAGTTAGGTTTCTTTATGCACCAGGAGAAGCAGAAGGAGACACTCGCATAAGAGCAACTGATCCAATTTGGAGCATCGATCCGTACGAAATAAAAAGAATAATAGAAATGAATCCTCCCGTGTATTATTTAAGAGAAACTGATACAAACAACACGACCCGTTCCAAAAAGAGCATTTGTTAAAGAAGAACTACAGATAATCCCACCAGACACAGTTCCTATCATTTGATTAATCTAAAAAATCGAAGATAAATTTGTTAGACTTTTAACAACAATTCAAAAAAAAAAAGACCTTACAAACAAACTTTTTTTTTTTTTTTTTGCCTTCACAAACATTTGTACTGACTAGGAAAATCTGTTTTTAATACTAGTTTACAGAATTTTTCTTTTCTTAGCTTTTGTTTAATTTTTTTTTTTCTTCTTTTGATTCGACAACATCATTTTCATCAAGACATTCTTCAAAGCTGTTTTTGTCTTTAGTAAAAAACAAAACAACCGTCTTTAACTGTTCTCTAAAGTCTTTTAAAACCGAATTATACTTCTGTGTTAAAATCCATACGCTAATTCCTGCATGCCGACCACTGAATGCTAGTTTTGCTAAACTATTTCTTTTTTTGACTATGTCTCTTTCAGCCGAACAGTCATCAATGATAAACAAAGTTGGTGTTCCTTTAAACAGTTTATAAAAATACTCTAAACATTCGCTTAGTTTATTACTTGGATTGACTAAATAGATTTCATCATCTGTCCAAATAAACTTTCTTTCTTTATAAGACTTGTTGAATTCTAAAGTCGTACAAAAAATTACTATGTGTTCAAAGTGATTACGATAAACCGTTTGTATTAAATCTAAAGCGAACACACTTTTTCCGCAGCCTGTCATTCCACAAAATAAACCACAATGAGGTTCTTTTGTAAGGAAATTTAAACTGTTCAAATCCATTATTTTAATACACAATATCTTTTAATCTGTTGTCTTCAATGTTCAGCTGAGCATCGCATAGTAAATATACATAAATATATATTTGCTTATTCTCTTCTGCTTCTTTATGGATTTGAATGTTTATTCCTCCTGACCCATCACCAACTGTTCTTCCACTGCCATGTAGTTTGTTGTCTTCTGTTGTTCTAAGATCTAGCCACAACGCATACTTCGAATATAAATAATCTTCAAGTCTGACATCATGAAGATGGAGGTCTTTGCAAATTAAATCAGCCGCCGGGTCTCTTTGCCGACCACCTCCACCCAACAGTTTTCGTATTTCATCAAAATGCTGATAAGGTAAAAGACCGCTTGCAAACAACTGATTCGGTTGTCCTTCAATCGTACATGTTAGTTTAGTTATTTTAGGATTATGAAACTTCTCGCTTAATCTGTTAAAGGGTTTTTTGGACTCCTCAAACAGCAACAAAATCCCTTTCAATGACCTTGCTGATACATTCAAATCGATGTTCCAAATTGTGTCTGATTTGTTTTTAGGTATTTTACTATGATTTAAAATTCTGTTGTAGTATATTGCTAATCTTGTCTGGTATTGTTGGGAGATCAACCGAGCTAATTCTTGATGACGAACAACATCAAACTCTAATGTGATGTCTGAAATACTATATTTTGCATCAGGATCTGTCGCTGATCTGATAACACGGCTGTAATCATTAAAAGTTAATTCATACATAAGCCTATCTTGTAAAGCACCCTGATAATACGGGGAGTGCGTGTTTAATAGCTCGAAGTCAAGAGGTATATAAAATCGATTACCATAAACTTGTGCAACCAACGCATCTTGATTGCTATCTTTTTTGTCTTCAGCATCAATTCTATGTTTTATACCATTATCTCCCTGTATTCCTTGATAAGTTCGATCTTTTCTTTCATTTTGTGTGAGCCATAAATCACAATAACTCAAAAAGACATCTGCGTTATCTAATGACATTACCTCTCTCCCTTCAAGTTTAATAGTAATCTTACTAACGATCGCTCTACCAAGATTAGCAACTAAAGTTCTGTTCGGATCCGTCGCTGACTCCAGTTGTATTTTAAAAGCAAGACGTGCGGTACCTGGCACAATGACTTCATTACTCCCCAGACTAGGAAATCTTACTGATAATATTTGTCTTTGATCGATAGTTGAAGGATTATTACTTATCACGATACTCTGCCTGGTTCCTTTAACACCGAGTGGTTCTTTTAACCGTCTGTATGGATCAAGAATTGTTCCGTATGATTGCGACATCTCTCTTTTTTAGAAATAAAATAAAAACATAATTATAAATAAAAACATGGCAGGAATAGAAGCAGACCACGATTATGATGTTTTTGAACCTGGAGATGACATGAGTGAAGCTATTCAATCTCGTCATCAATCAACTTTAAGACATGAACTAATGGAAGGTAAAGTAAAGTTCGTTTTATGAAAGTATAGGACAAGAACCACCCGAAATTTTTCGATCCTAATGACTTTGAATATAAAGACGGTCCATTTATTTGCGAAGGATAAAGATGGAAAACTAGTTCAACTTACAACTAAACCAAACCCCTCAAAGTTTTTAAAAAAGAGGGGTCTTCGTGGCAGGCTCAGTGTTAGCGATCAAAGACGATTTAATATCGAACCAGAACCAGTCCTAAGCACACAAGCTGTTTCTGCACTTCAAAACACACTACAAAGACTACCAACTGATTCCCAACTTCAATCGATTCCTCTTAGAGACTTAAGCGCAACTGCGGACCAGATAATAGAAATGGAAACTAGTTTTATAACTTTAGAAGATGAAGAAACCCATTTAAAAACATTACATGATTCACCATTACCTATGAGAGAACTAATGGCGCTCAATTCAACATTACAATCTACCAGGGGCGAGTTAACAAATAATCTAGCAAAGTTAAGCGAACTGGATGCTCACATTGACAGAGAAAAACAGAAATTAGTTGAAGCGGATGACAACAACCTAGGACAAGACGTGAAAGACAGAATCATGCAAAGACTAGATGATCTTCAACAAGAGAGAGCAGCAAGACTAGAAGTACTGTCAACTAACCGTGAACAATTACGCACACAATTCAACAGAATAAAAGAAACCATCCAAATAATGTTATACGAAAACACGACGTTAGCTGAACGAATAAAAACTTTATTTAGAGAGCAAGGAGTCACGATAGCGAGCGTTATGACAGCTTTAGGGTTTGCAATCTCTACTTTAGTGTTTGCTTTAACAGGAACAGGTGGTGGTGGTGGTCAATTACCTTCTCCACCTTCTCCACCTTCGCCATCAAAAGACTCTTGGATTAAAAAACAACTGGAACATTTAACGAATCTATTAAAAAAATTAGGAGAAAAAGCACTAGATGCACTACCCGGTATATTAGGTGGAATTGTTAGTTGGCTTTTTTCTACTGCAAGCAAAGTAGTCGGTTTTATGGCTGAACACTTATGGATGCTAATAGTTTTAGTTGTAGGATTACTCTCTAGTAAAATAAAAATAAACTAGACCAGCTGCAGTTAGAAAAATAACTAGTGCTGTCTTTTCGTTTTCATGACTGTCAGTTAAGTTCGTTAAGTTCGTTGAATTCGTTAAGTTAATATTCTTTTTTTTTTGACTGACAGGGATTGGATGGTGTGTTCTTTGTATGATCGACAATGTAGAATTTATTTTTGAATTTTTACCAACTGCTTGATTATCTCTCGCTATAAGGATTTCGTTGTTATAGTTTACAATTGTTCCTATTTGAAGTCTGAGATCAGAGGGCAGCATGTATAATCCACTACCAACAGCAAAGTCTACTTTCGATCTTGCGAATCTTAAAACGTCTTGATACCTTTTAATGCTAGCTGGGAGGTCAACTGTAGAATTGATTGCATCTTCTAAATTAGCTAAATACTGTTTTTGCGCATCAAACCCAGTTGAAGGATCCATTATCTCAGATTTAACTTGCGCTTGAGATCCCAGCAAACACCACACGTAAGTACGAATAGAATCATTTACTCGTTCTATTCCCGCCTTAGTCAGTCCTTCAGAAGTATCAAGAATAAATGTAGACCAAGCGTTTTTATGTTTTTGTTGAATAGATCCTAGATGAACGGTCGTACCTGAAGAAAAAGACGTGTAAGGAGGATTCCAATCATAGTTATACTTTCTGTGCACACCCCAATAATAAAGTGTACCCAAACCATGATTACGATCTAACTTTTGTCTAAAGTCTGTATTCAAGTTAATGTTAAACTCATTACAAATCCGTTCAAAGGCCTTCATGTCAATTCTGTTGTTGAACGGATTAAAAGTGGAATCATTCGGTAATGGAGCATGCAGTTCAGACAAAATACGCTTGAATGTATAATAGAAATGAAATCTGTAAACTGCTTTTACCATGACTCCAGGATGATTTAAGTGATCAGTGAAAGAAACACCACACCCTGTTGTTGCACAAAACACAGCAAAGTTTAACTGGTTTTGATAAAACTGCATTGGATGACTAAACCATGCCTTTGCGATGTTATCATGTTTGACACTAGGATTTAAATAATGGTTTAATGGATTACTGACCTTAACTTCAAAAGAATCAACTCCCACTGCAACAACTATTGAATCAACAGCTATAGTTTTAGGGTTATATGATCCAACTGCATATTTAGCGTCTTTGTTATATTTAAAAGCATTCATTTATATATTCGCAATAAAAATGTTTATTTATATAACTGATCAAGACGAGCCAATACTTTTACAACGCCCTATTGAAAATCATGGTTCTCTAAAAGTAGCGCTCCATGAAATTTATTACAAAGTTAAATGGATTAACATAAGCGAATCCTTAAAGAACAATTGGATAAGAAAAATTACCAAAGAAGAAAGGGTTGAACTAACTATACCAGACGGTTATTACGGTTTTTGTTCATTAAAAGAGATGTTAAACGACTTCGACATTACTTTAAAACTTAATGAGGGAAATTTGAAAGTGAAGATGACGTTTAGAGGCCAAAAAGGTGTAGTATTTGAATTTGCTAGTGAATTGGCTAAACTATTAGGTTTTAGATTAGACAGGTTCCATGTCACTGATAATGCACTGGAAAGTAATTCATTTACAGCTGTAAAATCACTTAATCTCGGAATACATTCTTTATTATATTTTCATTTAGATATCCTGAGTACAGATGACAACTTATTTGATAACCAGCCGTCTACTGTGTTAAGAGTTCTTCCAACAGCAAAAGCGGCATACTGTGATTACGAAATTATTACGTTCACCAACTTACAGTTTAAAGAATTAGTTTGTGGGGTTCACCATTCACTAAAAATAAGAATAACTGACGAAAAAGGAAAAGAAGTTCAGTGCGACAGCCTTAATGCTTTGTTAGAAATAAAATAATTTAGTATAAAACTATGTCGCGCGGACCAGATCAACCGGTTATGCTTGACCCTGTTAGATGCGCAACTTTAGAATTGAAGGACCTAGCGGACACAGAAGACTTTGATTTAAACGGAGAGATAGGAGCGCTGTATGGTTTTGAGTACACAAACAACGGCTATTATAAACGTGCAGAAGTAAGTGATAAAAAGGTTCCTAAACTAGAGCAACTGCGTAATGTAGTAGCTGACAATGTTGGCCAGTTTGAATATAAAGTTGTTAAGAAAAGGGATAACAAATGGCATTTAATTCCATTCGTTGATTGGGAAATTAAGTTTGAATTTTTAAGCCCGTTTACATTCTTTGATAATGACAAACACTTTCGCAAATCATTTAACTCAGGACCGTTACATGTCAGTCTGATTCCACAAAACAACAGCAGAAGAGAAATAGCAATCAAACCTTATAAAAAGAGACAGTACATGCTGCACAGAAAAAAGACAGTGACAAAAGATGCAGCCACGCAATTAGAGTTCATTCCTAAAATGGCTTTAGCAGACGAATTTACTATGATATTTGAACTTTCTGTTAGAGCAGACAACCCTGATTCCCTACCTGTTGGTGTTAGCGACAACCTAATGAAAGGGATTCTTATTTCTTGGCAAAACTTGGATGTTGAATCAGTGAGATGTACTATCGTTATTCAAAACCGCGGTGAAGAAATTAAGGCAGTGTCGACCAGCGATAAAGTTATATTGAGTGTTGATCCAAACAATCTCAAAGAATTAACGTACATTAATGTTACTAATTTAGATCTCATTGGGTTTTATTACACTGAAAGCATTTTGTCTGATGATCTTCTTAAAATGATAGCAAGTGCAAATTAAATGTAAATGTTAAATGTTTTTTTTTTAAATATAAAAAGATGTCCGTTACAGTATATCCAAAAATACCGAAAGAAAATACTGACAAAGAAAAGACTGATGGTGGTGATGATCCTGAAATCAGAAAGTTCAGATTGTCTACCATTACAGAAATACAAAGAGAATTGGAAAAAGACCTCACTAACTATAACAGAACCAAACGAAGGTACTCTTGTTTGTTTAATTCAATAACATACTTAAATACTGGATTTGGAACTCTAGGTACTTTAACAGCAGGAAGCTCTGTAGGGTTGTTAGCGACAGGGGTCGGATCAGTAGTAGCTTTGCCTCTAGGTTGTGTATCATTGACGCTGGGGTTGTTTTCAATCAGTACGTCTGCTTTCAACAAAAAAATAAAAATAAAACTTCAAAAGCATACAGCCATGGTTCAATTAATAATGGCAAAACTTAGTTCATTTCGATTGATTATCAGTAAAGCTTTGCAAGACTCTCAAATTTCGGATGAGGAGTTCAATAGATTGCAAGCAGACTACAACGACTACAAAATGCAAAAGTTTGAACTTCAGAAAAAATCAAGAGCAAGTTTTTCACAACCGCAAGACATAGAAGCGATAAAAAAAGAATGTGAAAAAAAAATAAACGACACATTAAAATCTGTTCTAGGGAAATAACAATAAGAACTCCAAAGGGTGCTTATTCAATTCAATATGATTACAAGTTTAGAAAGTCTACTGACTATGACACTTAGTTCTCCAGTGTCCAACTGCATACGAAAACTCAGGTGATTTAAACACACGCTTTGTATTGTTTGAGTCAAGTGATTTTTTATTTACAACTGTTGTGTTTATCTCGTGTAACTTAGATTGTATTTTTATGTTGTCATGATAAAACGTCTTGGAGTCGAACAGTGCTTCTTTATAGTTATCGTGTGTCATGACCATTTGAACAACAGGTCTAGAAATTCCTTTTGCTTTTTTAATAACGCTAGTTTGGCTGGCAATTGAATACATCTTTGCTCTCAGTCCAACGTACTCTTTGATTATAGTTCCATTCAGTTCATCCTTCATCTTACCGATTACCTTTTTATTTACGGATGAATGCAATGGAGATTTACTTGGGTAGTCAGAGGTGTCATACCAGGAGTCAACACCTTTTGCTGAATCTGTCTCTAAATCTTTGTAAAAGTCTTCAGTCGGAATGTCTAGAATAAATGAGTCCGTGTCTGTGTAGAGTACTTTAGAGTCTGGATAGAGTGGTTTAAAGTAGTCGTATAGAAATTCTAGCATCAATAGTTTAGACAATTCAAGAACAGCAAACCCAATGAAGACTGGTTTATCTAGTTTTACTTTAAGTTTTTTCATCATGATACCGTAAAGGTTGTCATGGAATTTTTTAAAGTCTTGATAATTAGGTTTTGAAGTTAATTTGATTGCTTTGTTTTCTTGTGTTACTAATCTGACGTCTTTGCGTTTGTGCGGTTTTTCCATTGTCTTTCCAAAACAACTGTTGTTCATTAGTTTAAAGAAGTCTTTTTCTGAGGCGTCGGTAGCTTGTGTTCTGAGATTAGTGTTCTTCATTATATATGGTTCCATAAACTTCCTCTGAGTGAACGAAATGATTCTATGAACTGCTGTTAGTCTTAATCCGTGACGTAAGTAGAATTGTAGTAATCTATAATGACAGACGTATTTTTTTTTGGAGTGTAGATTAGGGACAAGTTTAGGGAGGTCATTCCCCACTTGAAGTCTTTCAGCTGCTAACGGGTAGTCATTGTGTAGGTCATGGAGTTCATCCGGATAGTCTAAGTCGACTTCTAAAATAAATCCTGTTTCGTAAGAATCTGGTAATTTCAAAAGCCATTCTAAAAACTCTGTGATATTAAAATTAAAAGGAGCTGTTAACATTTTAAAGTTACGTAATGGTAGTGACTGACACATCGCCCAACCATAGAGATTGTTTGCATCTAAATACATGATATAATTTGATGGTTTAGTAGGATCGTAGTCGTCTAAGTATTTGTTGTTGGCCTTGCAGTAACCGTGTGAAGCCATAGAGATTCCTCCACGTAGTCCGTCTTCAATCATCTGGAGAGTTGGTAGATCGGAGAGTAAGTCAATCTGTATTTTGGTAAATCTTAAGAAAGCATCCCAACTCATACCAGGAGCAGTGATATAATTAGCAGGGTCTAGACTGTAATGTTTCATACACGTTTTTCTGTAGTTCTCGAATACATCTGCAAGCAAACAAACGTCAGCCATCAAGTAGGCGTCGTGGTAGTCTCCCATGGTCTGGCATTTTAACTTAATCCACGCTGACTGAGCATGGTTGTAGTCAGAGTCGCTTATATCTTTTCCTTTTAAACTAGAGTAGAATGCACCTTTGGGAGGTAATTCAACTTCATCGAACCGCTCCCAACTACTCATGTACTCATAAGGGTATACTCCTTTTCGTACAAGTGTTGGATCAAAGTATTTTTCTGTTATAGAACATTTGGATAGTGACTGACCTAAAGATTCTAACGAGCCCATCATATGTTGTAGTGAATCATAAAAAGATAATTGACCTAATGTAAATGTCATGTACTTTTCTGAAGACTGAGCTATACAACTGACGGTTCTAAATTCATCAGTAACTGCTTGTAGAATTAAATGGGAGTCATATCCACGTAGATTGTGAAAGAATATAGGCAGTTTCCATTCTTTGGTTCAAACTTTAACTGGAGATTACAGGAGTTGTGTGCTGCTCCTCTGAATTTTCCACTAATGTGATCATGGTCTCGTACTTTATGGTTGTCTGGACAGTCAGGGTCCTCCTCTTCCACAAACCCTTTTCTGCAAATCCAACATTCAGTAGCTGATTCAAATTGAATTAAATCTTCAGGTGTCATGGTTAAATCTAATAAATTTAGTTGGTTAGATAGTACATTTCGTAGTTTCATCATTCTCATTAAAAAGATTTTTGCAGCATCGGGTCCTCTATAAAGTTCAGGTTCAAAATGTATCCCATCTGATCTAACAACAATAAATGCGTATGAACAGATTTGATGATTATTCAATAAAACAGTTTTAGGAAGATTTTTAGGAGCTGGTCCTTGATAGGGTACAATGATTGACTCGAAATCAGCATAAACAACATAAGGACTTAATTGCAGTTTCTTCCAGTTTTTAAAGAACACCTTACTTCCTTCTTTCGGAGTAATAAGTTCAGTATTACAGTCAATGGATGAATTACAATGTTTTCTGTGTTCAACTGCTGCATGAATACTTGGAATTCTTAGTAAACATCTTCGACAGAATTCTTGTTTTTCTTTGTGATTTGTAGTATAGTTTATAAGTCTGCTCATTGTTCTGATTAAAGTGTAGTGTGTTTTTGTTCCATCTGTTACTAAGAGTAGATCAATATGTTTTTCATCAGGATCACCAATCATGGGAGAGTTCTTTGATACTCGGATTGGTTTAAGGTTTTCTTCTATTGTCCATGTGTAGACGTTAACAGAAATTGGTTTATTCTGTTCTTCAAATTGATCAACTTCGCTTAGGCTTACAGGGAAGTCGATTCCATTAAAGTTTAATTCATTTATGTAAGGTTGATAGTTAATTACTCTTTCTGCGTTCTTTTTCACATAATGAAGTTTAGCTAAAACGCACCACATAAAACATTTATCATCAGTATTTTTAATGTTTAATACTGCACGCTTTAAAACAAGTTCTTTAGGTAAAGGAATAAAGGAGTTTCCTACGATTGGAGCATATTTACTCTCCTTCATTTTAATTTCTAATACCCCGCCTTCTGACCAACCAGATCCTCTTAGTTTTGCCTCTTCTGATGCGTTAATGAACTGGGTGATTAAATTGTCTGCCCAGGTTTCTGTAAAATCATTATAAGAAAGAACTACTTGCTGTTTAGTAGAGACCCATACTTGAAGCTGCTCACCTTGGACTGTTTCATAATCTACGTACACTGCTAACATTACTTTAACTGGTGGTTCTATAGCTAGTTTTTCAGGTATTTGCGAAATAGCATGTTTTACACTTTCTAGTACATTTTTTGGATCAATAACTTCTAAATCCGTTTCTTTAAAAACTTTGTCTAAGTGCTCAATTATTTCATCAAGTGCCATTGTCATGTTGAGTTCCTTTTTCTAACTCAAATTATTTTGTTTAATTAAAAATAATTAATTTTGTTTCACCTAAAAGTAGTGTTTTTTCTTCCGAATTGACAGAATAAAGGGGTGACGAATTTTTTACTTTTTTTACCCCTTAAAGTAGCGTTTTTGTATCTAAAAGTAGAAGATTTTCCTCTTGAGCCAGAAGGAAGATTCTTCTGTTAAATCACGCTGTTTTCGTGAGTAAAAACGATTGAATCACACTGTTTTTGTGGATAAAAAACGCAAGAAAATGGCTTAAATCACACCTTTTTGGGGGGTTAAAAAGCATAAGAAAAAGGCGTGATTTTTTAGCCGTTTTTTAATAAATGGAGGAGTGAAACCGAAACCGAAACCGAAACTGAGCAAGAAGCCCCTTTCTCCTGTTCTCTTGGGAATAATAACTATAATCTATCCATCATAACATCATGTCTTATACCTTGGGAATAATAATCTATCCATCATAACATCATGTCTTATATCATGGGAATAATAACTATAATCTATCCATCATAACATCATGTCTTATACCTTGGGAATAATAATAATAACTATAATCTATCCATCATGACATCATGTCTTATATCATGGGAATAATAATAATAACTATAATATATCCATCATGACATCATGTCTTATATCATGGGAATAATAATAATAACTATAATCTATCCATCATGACATCATGTCTTATATCATGGGAATAATAATAATAACTATAATCTATCCATCATGACATGTCTTATATCATGGGAATAATAATAATAACTATAATCTATCCATCATGACATGTTTTATATCATGGGAATAATAAATAACTATAATCTATCCATCATGTCTTATATCATGGGAATAATAATAATAACTATAATCTATCCATCATGACATCATGTCTTATATCATGGGAATAATAATAATAACTATAATCTATCCATCATGACATCATGTCTTATATCATGGGAATAATAATAATAACTATAATCTATCCATCATGACATCATGTCTTATATCATGGGAATAATAATAATAACTATAATCTATCCATCATGACATCATGTCTTATATCATGGGAATAATAATAATAACTATAATCTATCCATCATGACATCATGTCTTATATCATGGGAATAATAATAATAACTATAATCTATCCATCATGACATCATGTCTTATATCATGGGAATAATAACTATAATCTATCCATCATAACATCATGTCTTATACCTTGGGAATAATAATAATAACTATAATCTATCCATCATAACATCATGTCTTATATCATGGGAATAATAACTATAATCTATCCATCATAACATCATGTCTTATACCTTGGGAATAATAATAATAACTATAATCTATCCATCATGACATCATGTCTTATATCATGGGAATAATAATAATAACTATAATCTATCCATCATGACATCATGTCTTATATCATGGGAATAATAATAATAACTATAATCTATCCATCATGACATCATGTCTTATATCATGGGAATAATAATAATAACTATAATCTATCCATCATGACATGTCTTATATCATGGGAATAATAATAATAACTATAATCTATCCATCATGACATGTTTTATATCATGGGAATAATAATAATAACTATAATCTATCCATCATGACATCATGTCTTATATCATGGGAATAATAATAATAACTATAATCTATCCATCATGACATCATGTCTTATATCATGGGAATAATAATAATAACTATAATCTATCCATCATGACATCATGTCTTATATCATGGGAATAATAATAATAACTATAATCTATCCATCATGACATCATGTCTTATATCATGGGAATAATAATAATAACTATAATCTATCCATCATGACATCATGTCTTATACCTTGGGAATAATAATAATAACTATAATCTATCCATCATGACATGTTTTATATCATGGGAATAACAATGATAACTATAATCTATCCATCATGACATCATGTTTTATATCATGGGAATAATAATAATAACTATAATATATCCATCATGACAGGAATAAATACAGCTGTCATACTGACCTGCACCAGTAACATTTCTCATTTCTTGGAGATGTATTCTGCTATGATGCGTCTTATAGGAGAATAATCACAATACCTATATACTCAATAATTGGAGATGTATTCTGCTATGATGCGTCTTATAGGAAAATAATCACAATACCTATATACTCAATAATTGGAGATGTATTCTGCTATGATGCGTCTTATAGGAGAATAATCACAATACCTATATACTCAATAATTGGAGATGTATTCTGCTATGATGCGTCTTATAGGAGAATAATCACAATACCTATATACTCAATAATTGGAGATGTATTCTGCTATGATGCGTCTTATAGGAGAATAATCACAATACCTATATACTCAATAATTGGAGATGTATTCTGCTATGATGCGTCTTATAGGAGAATAATCACAATACCTATATACTCAATGATTGGAGATGTATTCTGCTATGATGCGTCTTATAGGAGAATAATCACAATACCTATATACTCAATAATTGGAGATGTATTCTGCTATGATGCGTCTTATAGGAGAATAATCACAATACCTATATACTCAATAATTGGAGATGTATTCTGCTATGATGCGTCTTATAGGAGAATAATCACAATACCTATATACTCAATAATTGGAGATGTATTCTGCTATGATGCGTCTTATAGGAGAATAATCACAATACCTATATACTCAATAATTGGAGATGTATTCTGCTATGATGCGTCTTATAGGAGAATAATCACAATACCTATATACTCAATGATTGGAGATGTATTCTGCTATGATGCGTCTTATAGGAGAATAATCACAATACCTATATACTCAAGGAGTACCTATATACTGGAGGAGTAAGTATAATAAATACAACTGTCATACTGACCTGCACCAGAAACATTTCTCGTTTCTTGGAGATGTATTCTGCTAGAGACTCCTTCTCCACGTGCCTGTCTGAAACACAAACAATGCATAGGTCTGAAACACAATGCATGGGTCTGAAACACAAACAATGCATAGGTCTGAAACACAAACACAATGCATAGGTCTGAAACACAATGCATAGGTCTGAAACACAATGCATAGGTCTGAAACACAAACAATGCATAGGTCTGAAACACAAACAATGCATAGGTCTAAAACACAGACATTTTGCACAGGTCTGAAACACAATGCACAGGTCTGAAACACAAACTCAATGCATAGGTCTGAAACACAAACACAATGCATAGGTCTGAAACACAATGCAATGCATAGGTCTGAAACACAAACACAATGCATAGGTCTGAAACACAATGCATAGGTCTGAAACAAACTGAAAAACACAATGCATAGGTCTGAAACACAAAACAATGCATAGGTCTGAAACACAAACGCAATGCATAGGTCTGAAACACAAACACAATGCATAGGTCTGAAACACAAACACAATGCATAGGTCTGAAACACAAACACAATGCATAGGTCTGAAACACAAACACAATGCATAGGTCTGAAACACAGACACAATGCATAGGTCTGAAACACAAACGCAATGCATAGGTCTGAAACACAATGCATAGGTCTGAAACACAACACACCATATGTCTTAGTGTTAGTACGAGGGAATAGAAAGGATAAGTTTGTCAGAAGAGGAACGGAGAGACCTGGAGGGTGAGTACAGGTGAACGAGACAGAGAGGTAGGCAGGACCAGATGAATGGACAGCATTGAAACAGAGGCAAGCAATTTTATACTTTATTCTTGCCTCGACTGGAAGCCAGTGTAAGGTCTTGAGGTGGGGTTTGATGTGGTCTGTACGAGGGACTTTAAAGATTAACCGAGCTGCATTGTTCTGAACTTTCTGAAGTTTGTTGAGGAGGGTTTGAGGACAGCCTACAAGTAGGGAATTGCAATAATCGGTGCTGACAGTACAAAAGCTGATACTAGAGTCTTGGTGGCTTCAACTGTGAGATAGTGACGAATGGCACTAATACGACGGAGTTCAAAGTTCACATTATGAATCAGAGTCATGACATGAGTGATCATAGTTAGTTGACAATCGAGGGTTACACACAAGGTTTTTAGCTGATTGACAGAAAGGGACTGTAGCATCGCCAATGACAAGAGAGTCAGGAAACTGAACAGAGGTGGAACTTCTCTGAGTGGAAACGATCATTGCTTCACTCTTATCATCACTACAGTTTCAATTTATTGGAGGTCATCCACGATTTGACATCTGAAACAGTATCCTGCATGGCAAAACTAGATCACCAATGTCATTAGGCTTAGAAGACTTCTGCAGTTGGGTATCATCAGCGAAACATGGAGAGCTGAATGCTGGGACATGACGTCTGAAAGAGGAGAAGTGTAGAGAACAAATAGAACAGGCCCCAGGACTGATCCCTGTGGCACACCAAATACCTAAACCATGTATTACAACCAATATCAAAACAAGTCATGTAAATACCTAAACCTGTATTACAACCAATATCAAAACAAGTCGTGTAAATACCTAAACCATGTATTACAACCAATATCAAAACAAGTCGTGTAAATACCTAAACCATGTATTACAACCAATATCAAAACAAGTCATGTAAATACCTAAACCATGTATTACAACCAATATCAAAACAAGTCGTGTAAATACCTAAACCATGTATTACAACCAATATCAAAACAAGTCGTGTAAATACCTAAACCATGTATTACAACCAATATCAAAACAAGTCATGTAAATACCTAAACCATGTATTACAACCAATATCAAAACAAGTCATGTAAATACCTAAACCATGTATTACAACCAATATCAAAACAAGTCGTGTAAATATCTATGATGGTGAACTGAGGGTCATCCTTCACAGCTACAGCCTTGTCAGTGTCCTCCTCCTCCTCCATCCTCCTCTATCATTCACTGACCTCTGGTCACAGCTATGGTGAACTGAGGGTCATCCTTCACATCTACAGCCTTGTCAGTGTCCTCCATCCTCCTCCTCATCCTCCTCTATCATTCACTGACCTCTGGTCACAGCAATGGTGAACTGAGGGTCATCCTTCACAGCTACAGCCTTTCAGTGTCATCCTGTCCTCCTCCTCCATCCTCCTCCTCTATCATTCACTGACCTCTGGTCACAGCGATGGTGAACTGAGGGTCATCCTTCACAGCTACAGCCTTGTCAGTGTCCTCCTCCTCCTCCTCCTCTATCATTCACTGACCTCTGGTCACAGCGATGGTGAACTGAGGGTCATCCTTCACAGCTACAGCCTTGTTCAGTGTCCTCCTCCTCCTCCTCCTCTATCATTCACTGACCTCTGGTCACAGCAATGGTGAACTGAGGGTCATCCTTCACATCTACAGCCTTGCCAGTGTCCTCCTCCTGGTCACAGCGACTGACCTCTGGAAGCGATGGGAACTGATTCATCCTTCACAGCTACAGCCTTGTCAGTGTCCTCCTCCTCCATCATCGAGGGTCCTACTCCTCCTCCTCCTCCTCCTCCTCTATCATTCACTGACCTCTGGTCACAGCGATGGTGAACTGAGGGTCATCCTTCACAGCTACAGCCTTGTCAGTGTCCTCCTCCTCCTCCTCATCCCTCCTCCTCCTCCTCCTCCTCTATCATTCACTGACCTCTGGTCACAGCGATGGTGAACTGAGGGTCATCCTTCACAGCTACAGCCTTGTTAGTGTCCTCCTCCTCCTCCATCCTCCTCTATCATTCACTGACCTCTGGTCACAGCGATGGTGAACTGAGGGTCATCCTTCACAGCTACAGCCTTGTTAGTGTCCTCCTCCTCCTCCATCCTCCTCTATCATTCACTGACCTCTGGTCACAGCGATGGTGAACTGAGGGTCATCCTTCACAGCTACAGCCTTGTCAGTGTCCTCCTCCTCCTCCATCCTCCTCCTCTATCATTCACTGACCTCTGGTCACAGCGATGGTGAACTGAGGGTCATCCTTCACAGCTACAGCCTTGTCAGTGTCCTCCTCCTCCTCCTCCTCCTCCTCCTCCTCCTCCTCCTCTATCATTCACTGACCTCTGGTCACAGCAATGGTGAACTGAGGGTCATCCTTCACAGCTACAGCCTTGTTAGTGTCCTCCTCCTCCTCCTCCTCCTCCTCTATCATTCACTGACCTCTGGTCACAGCAATGGTGAACTGAGGGTCATCCTTCACAGCTACAGGCTTGTTAGTCCTGCTCCTCCTCCTCCTCCTCCATCCTCCTCTATCATTCACTGACCTCTGGTCACAGCGATGGTGAACTGAGGGTCATCCTTCACAGCTACAGCCTTGTCCTCCTCCTCCTCCTCCTCCTCCTCCTCCTCCTCCTCTATCATTCACTGACCTCTGGTCACAGCGATGGTGAACTGAGGGTCATCCTTCACAGCTACAGCCTTGTCAGTGTCCTCCTCCTCCTCCATCCTCCTCCTCCTCCTCCATCCTCCTCCTCTATCATTCACTGACCTCTGGTCACAGCGATGGTGAACTGAGGGTCATCCTTCACAGCTACAGCCTTGTCAGTGTCCTCCTCCTCCTCCATCCTCCTCTATCATTCACTGACCTCTGGTCACAGCGATGGTGAACTGAGGGTCATCCTTCACATCTACAGCCTTGTCAGTGTCCTCCTCCTCCTCCATCCTCCTCCTCTATCATTCACTGACCTCTGGTCACAGCGATGGTGAACTGAAGGTCATCCTTCACATCTACAGCCTTGCCAGTGTCCTCCTCCTCCTCCATCCTCCTCCTCTATCATTCACTGACCTCTGGTCACAGCGATGGTGAACTGAGGGTCATCCTTCACATCTACAGCCTTGTCAGTGTCCTCCTCCTCCTCCATCATCCTCCTCTATCATTCACTGACCTCTGGTCACAGCGATGGTGAACTGAGGGTCATCCTTCACATCTACAGCCTTGTCAGTGTCCTCCTCCTCCTCCTCATCCTCCTCTATCATTCACTGACCTCTGGTCACAGCGATGGTGAACTGAGGGTCATCCTTCACAGCTACAGCCTTGTCAGTGTCCTCCTCCTCCTCCATCCTCCTCCTCTATCATTCACTGACCTCTGGTCACAGCGATGGTGAACTGAGGGTCATCCTTCACAGCTACAGCCTTGCCAGTGTCCTCCTCCTCCTCCATCCTCCTCCTCTATCATTCACTGACCTCTGGTCACAGCGATGGTGAACTGAGGGTCATCCTTCACAGCTACAGCCTTGTCAGTGTCCTCCTCCTCCTCCATCCTCCTCCCCCCCTCCTCCTCATCCTCCATCCTCCTCTATCATTCACTGACCTCTGGTCACAGCTACATGGTGAACTGAGGGTCATCCTTCACAGCTACAGCCTTGTCAGTGTCCTCCTCCTCCTCCATCCTCCTCTATCATTCACTGACCTCTGGTCACAGCTATGGTTCGCTTGAGGGTCATCCTTCACAGCTACAGCCTTGTCAGTGTCCTCCTCCTCCTCCTCATCCTCCTCTATCATTCACTGACCTCTGGTCACAGCGATGGTGAACTGAGGGTCATCCTTCACAGCTACAGCCTTGTCAGTGTCCTCCTCCTCCTCCTCCTCTATCATTCACTGACCTCTGGTCACAGTGATGGTGAACTGAGGGTCATCCTTCACATCTACAGCCTTGTCAGTGTCCTCCTCCTCCTCCATCCTCCTCTATCATTCACTGACCTCTGGTCACAGCGATGGTGAACTGAGGGTCATCCTTCACAGCTACAGCCTTGTCAGTGTCCTCCTCCTCCGTCCTCCTCCCCTCCCTCCTCCTCTATCATTCACTGACCTCTGGTCACAGCGATGGTGAACTGAGGGTCATCCTTCACAGCTACAGCCTTGTTAGTGTCCTGCTCCTCCTCCTCCTCCTCCCTCCTCCATCCTCCTCTATCATTCACTGACCTCTGGTCACAGCGATGGTGAACTGAGGGTCATCCTTCACAGCTACAGCCTTGTTAGTGTCCTCCTCCTCCTCCATCCTCCTCCTCTATCATTCACTGACCTCTGGTCACAGCGATGGTGAACTGAGGGTCATCCTTCACAGCTACAGCCTTGTCAGTGTCCTCCTCCTCCTCCATCCTCCTCTATCATTCACTGACCTCTGGTCACAGCGATGGTGAACTGAGGGTCATCCTTCACAGCTACAGCCTTGTCAGTGTCCTCCTCCTCCTCCATCCTCCTCTATCATTCACTGACCTCTGGTCACAGCGATGGTGAACTGAGGGTCATCCTTCACAGCTACAGCCTTGTCAGTGTCCTCCTCCTCCTTCCATCCTCCTCCTCTATCATTCACTGACCTCTGGTCACAGCGATGGTGAACTGAGGGTCATCCTTCACATCTACAGCCTTGTCAGTGTCCTCCTCCTCCTCCATCCTCCTCCTCTATCATTCACTGACCTCTGGTCACAGCAATGGTGAACTGAGGGTCATCCTTCACAGCTACAGCCAATTATTTAGTGTCCTCGGTAAAAGGTATAGATGTGCCACTACCCCTGCATCTCCTGGACAGATTCAGGTTTTTTCAATTAATGCCTGTGTAGATCATCCATAAAGCCTATGGCCAATTATCTTTTTCGAATACTAACCCTATCTAACCCTACCCCCCACTAACATGTACTGCAGTACACCGCTTGTCACAGTTGTGGTTCGTTGCGTCCATAGTCTTATATGGTCAACTGTTAGGGTTAGGGTTATTAAATTCCAAAAAGGTTATTAGCTAAAAAGGTTCCTAAAATACAGCTTTATGTATGGTAAGGCCGGCAAAAACGGAAAAATACAATTAATCCGAGAAATGTAGGGGGGGGTGGCACATCTTGACCTTTACCGTGTCCTCCTCCTCCTCCATCATTCACTGACCTCTGGTCACAGTGATGGTGAACTGAGGGTCATCCTTCACAGCTACAGCCTTGTCAGTGTCGTCCTCGTCTCATAGATAGTTGATCCTCCTCCTCCTCCTCCTCCTCCTCTATCATTCACTGACCTCTGGTCACAGCAATGGTGAACTGAGGGTCATCCTTCACAGCCAGAGGCTTGTTAGTGTCTGTCCACTCCTCCTCCTCCTCCTCCTCCTCCTCCTCTATCATTCACTGACCTCTGGTCACAGCAATGGTGAACTGAGGGTCATCCTTCACAGCTACAGCCTTGTTAGTGTCCTCCTCCTCCTCCTCCTCCTCATCATCATCATCATCATCATCCACCTCTATCATTCACTGACCTCTGGTCACAGCGATGGTGAACTGAGGGTCATCCTTCACATCTACAGCCTTGCCAGTGTCCTCCTCCTCCTCCATCCTCCTCCTCTATCATTCACTGACCTCTGGTCACAGCGATGGTGAACTGAGGGTCATCCTTCACATCTACAGCCTTGTCAGTGTCCTCCTCCTCCTCCATTCTCCTCCTCCTCTATCATTCACTGACCTCTGGTCACAGCGATGGTGAACTGAGGGTCATCCTTCACATCTACAGCCTTGTCAGTGTCCTCCTCCTCCTCCATCATCCTCCTCTATCATTCACTGACCTCTGGTCACAGTGATGGTGAACTGAGGGTCATCCTTCACAGCTACAGCCTTGTCAGTGTCCTCCTCCTCCTCCATCCTCCTCCTCTATCATTCACTGACCTCTGGTCACAGCGATGGTGAACTGAGGGTCATCCTTCACAGCTACAGCCTTGTCAGTGTCCTCCTCCTCCTCCATCCTCCTCCTCTATCATTCACTGACCTCTGGTCACAGCGATGGTGAACTGAGGGTCATCCTTCACAGCTACAGCCTTGTTAGTGTCCTCGGTAAAGGTATTGATGTGCCACCCCCCCTGCATTTCTCGGTTAATTGTATTTTTCCGTTTTTGCCTTTTTTACCATACATAAAGCTACATTTTCAGCTAATTCTCTTTTTGGAATACTAACCCTAACCCTAAACCTAACCCTACCCCCCACTATGTACTGCAGTACACCGCGATTTGTCACAGTTGTGGTTCGTTGCGTTTTTCCGTCTTATAGGGTGGGGGGGGGTTAGGGTTAGGGCTAGGGTTAGTATTCAAAAAAGGTTATTAGCTAAAAAGGTTCCTAAAATACAGCTTTATGTATGGTAAGAAAGGCAAAAACGGAAAAATACAATTAACCGAGAAATGTAGGGGGGGTGGCACATCTTGACCTTTACCGTGTCCTCCTCCTCCTCCATCATTCACTGACCTCTGGTCACAGTGATGGTGAACTGAGGGTCATCCTTCACAGCTACAGCCTTGTCACAATTCGGTCGTCGTCGTCGTCCTCCTCCTCCTCCTCCTCCTCCTCCTCCTCCTCCTCCTATCATTTCACTGACCTCTGGTCAGAGCAATGGTGAACTGAGGGTCATCCTTCACAGCCAGAGGCTTGTTAGTGTCCTGCTCCTCCTCCTCCTCCTCCCTCCTCCTCCTCCTCCTCTATCATTCACTGACCTCTGGTCACAGCAATGGTGAACTGAGGGTCATCCTTCACAGCTACAGCCTTGTTAGTGTCCTCCTCCTCCTCCTCCTCCTCATCATCATCATCATCATCATCCACCTCTATCATTCACTGACCTCTGGTCACAGCAATGGTGAACTGAGGGTCATCCTTCACAGCTACAGCCTTGTCAGTGTCCTCCTCCTCCTCCATCCTCCTCCTCCTCCTCCTCTATCATTCACTGACCTCTGGTCACAGCAATGGTGAACTGAGGGTCATCCTTCACAGCTACAGCCTTGTCAGTGTCCTCCTCCTCCTCCTCCTCCTCCTCGCTCTCGGCGGGGTGGATCATGGAGGCTGTCCTGAAGTTGACGCGGGAGGCGTAGGTGGTCTTCTCGTGGACGTGCAGCTTCCTCTGCCTGATGCGCTCCTGGACAGAGTCAGGTTTGGACAATTAATGCAGCTGTGTAGATCTCCATACATTATATGGTCAATTATTAAAGTATATTATTAAATTATTATACCGATTATTACTACTAACATCTCCTGGACAGAGTCAGGTTTGGACCATTAATGCAGCTGTGTAGATCTCCATGAACTATATGGCCAATTATTAAAGTATATTATTAAATTATATAGCCAATTATTACTACTAACATCTCCTGGACAGAGTCAGGTTTGGACAATTAATGCAGCTGTGTAGATCTCCATGAATTATATGGCCAATTATTAAATTATATTATTAAATTATATAGCCAATTATTACTACTAACATCTCCTGGACAGAGTCAGGTTTGGACAATTAATGCAGCTGTGTAGATCTCCATGAATTATATGGCCAATTATTAAATTATATTATTAAATTATATAGCCAATTATTACTACTCAGGCCCGACGCATGCTCTGTAAAAGTGGTGAGGCCGACAATAGCATAGTCATACCTATGACAGCCAAGACTGACAACGACGAGAAAATGTCTGGAAAATGCAGACAGCTATTTGCAGCCATAAAGTAACTTAATTTATTCACTTTTTGTAAAACGATTTCATAGCACAAATCGATGGCTTGGAGGAAAAGTCGACTATCTCTAGATAGTTGATTGACTTATTATTGACCTTATTGCAAAAACTAACAACTTGTACCAAAACAAGCGCGAAATCGCAATAGTTTGTGGCACGCGGTCTATTTTTACCACTCCAACCATGAGTCACCTCCCCTGGCTTTTCAATAATTTTAATCTGTAAACCAGAATGTTATCTCTGCACCATTTCGTAACTTTTTATATCTTTTGGAAAACATTTAAAACTATGTATCCTACTTATACTCATCAAAAGAAGCACTGCATACTCGTCGTGTCTGTTGTAGTGTCTGTATTACGTATGTTTATTATTTTGTACGCTTTTAAAATACATCATTTTAAAGAGCGGCCTCAATTTGAAGTGTAGCCTCGATTTGAAGTGCGACATTTTGTCAAAATGTGCGACAATTTTGGACCGACAGACAGACTGACCGACAAAGTGAGTTATAGGTTTGTGGCTTGAGCCACAAACAAAAAGATGGGCCCCCTCGTTCGAGAGTCATAGTCTTCCACAAGAGACTAAACTGTACCATGACTTTCAATTACTGTAGAAAATCATCTCTCAAACAGCTCTCATGTTACTGTTTGCCCCTACTACAGGCTAATGTCAACCAATGATAAAAGCCATTTGAGTAAAGGGTGAACACACACACACACACGTTTCTTTAATTAATTGTTTACTTGTATATTTTCCTTTTCTTGTTGTTCGCGACTTTGGAATGTTTAGTTCTTTATTTTTTCTTTACATCATTTTTTATGGATGGCTTGTTGAAAAAACGGCCTGTATTACGCTATAGTGTACATGTTTCGTGCAAACATTCAACACTAGGCAGGTTTGCATCACTACATAAAAATTATTTTAAAAATAATGCTTAACCGCACAGTTTTGAAAATTTGCAGTATTGTTTATAATAATAAAAGCTAACATATGTTATAATTCCAGCAGATTATTAGCAGATTTTTTTTAAAAAGCATGACAAAGAAGACGAAATGACTCGTTTTCATTCATTGCCATCCTAAAAATAGACTAGAAGTCATTTCATTGGCTGAAAACTATTAAGGAACCGTAGAGGAACACTGTTATGTTCACCAGTTTGGGTTGCATGGCTTCGCTGAGTTGTGAAGTGTGAATGTTTAAACACTATGTACGCTATAGCGTACTCTCGTGTTGAACGGTTGTGAAGGGAAGCAATCGGCCAGTGTTGAATGAGTTAAGCTGTAGTATTCAATTATATAGTCAATTATTACTACTAACATCTCCTGAACAGAATCAGGTTTGGACAATTAATGCAGCTGTGTAGATCTCCATGAATTATACTCTTTTCTATCTTTTTACTATGGTCAATTATTACATTTATATATTACTAATTTATATAGCCAATTGTTACTACTAACATCTCCTGGACAGAATCAGGTTTAACAATTAATGCAGCTGTGTAGATCTCCATGAATTATATGGCCAATTATTACATTATATTATTAAATTATATGGCCAATTATTACTACTAACATCTCCTGAACAGAATCAGGTTTGGACAATTAATGCAGCTGTGTAGATCTCCATGAATTATATGGTCAATTATTACATTATAATTATTATTAAATTATATAGCCAATTATTACTACTAACATCTCCTGAACAGAATCAGGTTTGGACTGCAGCTGTGTAGATCTCCATGAATTATATGGTCAATTATTACATTATAATTATTATTAAATTATATAGCCAATTATTACTACTAACATCTCCTGGACAGAATCAGGTTTGGACAATTAATGCAGCTGTGTAGATCTCCATGAATTATATGGTCAATTATTACATTATAATTATTATTAAACTAGCAATCGCCCCGTGGCAGTTTTTAACCCCATGGCAGTTTTAACCCTGCGTCGACTCCGCCCCCTTACAGCTAAACACTCCCCTTCGCTGCTTTGACTCAGCACTTCTGACTCCGCCCCCTTACAGCTAAACACTCCCCTTCGCTGCTTTGACTCAGCACTTCTGACTCCGCCCCCTTACAGCTAAACACTCGCCTTTCGCTGCTTCGACTCAGCGCTTCACGCGCAGATCAACTTCTTCGGGCTTCGGGCTTCGACTTTTGACTCCGCCCCCTTGCGCTTCGTGATGCTTCGAGTTCTTGCGCTTCAACTTCTTGCGCTTCAGGCTTCGACCCCTTGGCGGAGGTTTCCGAAAAGTAAGGACGGCATGACCTTTCAAGGGTGCCAAGGATGCTTGATACCAAATTTGGTGTCGATCGGTTGAGAACTGTGGCCATGTATAAGGGACACACACACACACAGACAGACAGACAGACACATATACAGATTTCGAAAATATATATAAGATTATATAGCCAATTATTACTACTAACATCTCCTGAACAGAAATCAGGTTTGGACAATTAATGCAGCTGTGTAGATCTCCATGAGTTATATGGTCAATTATTACATTATATGCAGATTTTGAGATAATATCATTTACATAATTTGCAGACACTTACCTTTCTTTTGATGTATGATTTATTGCTCTACTAAAAAAAAATGAGGAAGTTATGGGGTGTTAAAGAGGGTAACCCGAGCATTTGGCCATTTTGAGAAAACGGGGTTCAAAGACGTTTGACCCATCTGGAGTCATTGTACATTAACAACATACATTTTGCCTTCAAAATCTTGAACCAGACATAGCGGAATCGCGTCCCAACGCATTCTTCTGGAACTGTATGGCAAGCAAAAGTCCGACATTTACGCGGTATCCGAGTTTTTACGTTCTTTTACACTTCGGGTCTTAGCGTATTATATTATAGATAAGTATCTATGCCTGTCTTCTTCTGCCTCTCCTTGTCTCTCAACAGAAAGATGTCGGAGTCCAAGGGCATCTTAAATGTTTTTTGCACATTATACACACTATTGATAGCCATAGCTGTTTCTTCTTCTGCCTCTCCTTGTCTCTCAACAGAAAGATGTCGGAGTCCAAGGGCATCTTAAATGTTTTTTGCACATTATACACACTATTGATAGCCATAGCTGTTTCTTCTTCTGCCTCTCCTTGTCTCTCAACAGAACGATGTCAGAGTCCAAGGGCATCTTGAAGGGGTTTTGTTTGCACACCATCACATCATTGTATATAAACAACAAAAATAGCACAATACATACCTGTTTTTTCTTCTGTCTTTCCTTGTCTCTCAACAGAAAGATGTCGCTGTCTGGCGGCATCTTGAAGGGGTTTTCTTTGCTGATCAGGTCCTCGGACATCACCGTCAGTTCGCTGGACACTGACTTGGCAGAGTTAGGGAAGGTCACTCTGCCCGACTGCCGAGACATGTCCTGGCCTGAACACACAGCACACATTCTTCAATAAATGTTGATTCGTTTGTACAGAATTCTCTCCACCACTGTTGTTGTGTAGTATAGGTGATGGTCGCATAGGCAGGCTTGGGTCATCCTTTCTGTACACCATTCTCTCCACCACTGTTGTTGTGTCAGTATAGGTGATGGTCGCATATAGGCAGGCCTGGGTCATCCTTTTTTGAGGATGAACCTGGGTCTGTCTCAATGTGGCTGTTGCTTATGCTTTGCTAGGCGAATTGGTGCCGAAACTAACTTTGGTGAAGGGAATAATTTTAGAGGGCTACTTTCCCTTATTTCACTATTATCCTCTCTCTGTGCCTCACTCTTTCTATCTTTTCACTATTATCCTCTCTCCTTGCCTCACTCTTTCTATCTTTTCACTATTATCCTCTCTCCTTGCCTCACTCTTTCTATCTTTTCACTATTATCCTCTCTCCTTGCCTCACTATTTCTATCTTTTCACTATTATCCTCTCTCCTTGCCTCACTATTTCTATCTTTTCACTATTATCCTCTCTCCTTGCCTCACTCTTTCTATCTTTTCACTATTATCCTCACTCCTTGCCTCACTATTTCTATCTTTTTCACTATTATCCTCACTCCTGTGCCTCACTCTTTCTATCTTTTCACTATTATCCTCTCTCCTTGCCTCACTCTTTCTATCTTTTCACTATTATCCTCTCTCCGTGCCTCACTCTTTCTATCTTTTCACTATTATCCTCTCTCCGTGCCTCACTATTTCTATCTTTTCACTATTATCCTCTCTCCTTGCCTCACTATTTCTATCTTTTCACTATTATCCTCTCTCCTTGCCTCACTATTTCTATCTTTTCACTATTATCCTCTCTCCGTGCCTCACTATTTCTATCTTTTCACTATTATCCTCTCTCCGTGCCTCACTATTTCTATCTTTTCACTATTATCCTCTCTCCTTGCCTCACTATTTCTATCTTTTCACTATTATCCTCTCTCCGTGCCTCACTCACTCTTTCTATCTTTTCACTATTATCCTCTCTCCTTGCCTCACTCTTTCTATCTTTTCACTATTATCCTCTCTCCGTGCCTCACTATTTCTATCTTTTCACTATTATCCTCTCTCCGTGCCTCACTATTTCTATCTTTTCACTATTATCCTCTCTCCGTGCCTCACTATTTCTATCTTTTCACTATTATCCTCTCTCCTTGCCTCACTATTTCTATCTTTTCACTATTATCCTCTCTCCGTGCCTCACTCTTTCTATCTTTTCACTATTATCCTCTCTCCGTGCCTCACTCTTTCTATCTTTTCACTATTATCCTCTCTCCGTGCCTCACTCTTTCTATCTTTTCACTATTATCCTCTCTCCGTGCCTCACTATTTCTATCTTTTCACTATTATCCTCTCTCCGTGCCTCACTCTTTCTATCTTTTCACTATTATCCTCTCTCCTTGCCTCACTATTTCTATCTTTTCACTATTATCCTCTCTCCGTGCCTCACTATTTCTATCTTTTCACTATTATCCTCTCTCCTTGCCTCACTCTTTCTATCTTTTCACTATTATCCTCTCTCCTTGCCTCACTCTTTCTATCTTTTCACTATTATCCTCTCTCCGTGCCTCACTATTTCTATCTTTTCACTATTATCCTCTCTCCTTGCCTCACTCTTTCTATCTTTTCACTATTATCCTCTCTCCGTGCCTCACTATTTCTATCTTTTCACTATTTTCACTATTATCCTCTCTCCGTGCCTCACTATTTCTATCTTTTCACTATTATCCTCTCTCCGTGCCTCACTCTTTCTATCTTTTCACTATTATCTCCTTGCCTCACTATTTCTATCTTTTCACTATTATCCTCTCTCCTTGCCTCACTCTTTCTATCTTTTCACTATTATCCTCTCTCCTTGCCTCACTATTTCTATCTTTTCACTATTATCCTCTCTCCGTGCCTCACTCTTTCTATCTTTTCACTATTATCCTCTCTCCTTGCCTCACTATTTCTATCTTTTCACTATTATCCTCTCTCCGTGCCTCACTATTTCTATCTTTTCACTATTATCCTCTCTCCGTGCCTCACTATTTCTATCTTTTCACTATTATCCTCTCTCCGTGCCTCACTCTTTCTATCTTTTCACTATTATCCTCTCTCCTTGCCTCACTCTTTCTATCTTTTCACTATTATCCTCTCTCCTTGCCTCACTCTTTCTATCTTTTCACTATTATCCTCTCTCCTTGCCTCACTATTTCTATCTTTTCACTATTATCCTCTCTCCTTGCCTCACTATTTCTATCTTTTCACTATTATCCTCTCTCCGTGCCTCACTATTTCTATCTTTTCACTATTATCCTCTCTCCGTGCCTCACTCTTTCTATCTTTTCACTATTATCCTCTCTCCTTGCCTCACTATTTCTATCTTTTCACTATTATCCTCTCTCCTTGCCTCACTATTTCTATCTTTTCACTATTATCCTCTCTCCGTGCCTCACTATTTCTATCTTTTCACTATTATCCTCTCTCCGTGCCTCACTCTTTCTATCTTTTCACTATTATCCTCTCTCCTTGCCTCACTATTTCTATCTTTTCACTATTATCCTCTCTCCTTGCCTCACTATTTCTATCTTTTCACTATTATCCTCTCTCCGTGCCTCACTATTTCTATCTTTTCACTATTATCCTCTCTCCTTGCCTCACTATTTCTATCTTTTCACTATTATCCTCTCTCCTTGCCTCACTCTTTCTATCTTTTCACTATTATCCTCTCTCCTTGCCTCACTCTTTCTATCTTTTCACTATTATCCTCTCTCCTTGCCTCACTATTTCTATCTTTTCACTATTATCCTCTCTCCTTGCCTCACTCTTTCTATCTTTTCACTATTAGTATTATCCTCTCTCCGTGCCTCACTATTTCTATCTTTTCACTATTATCCTCTCTCCGTGCCTCACTATTTCTATCTTTTCACTATTATCCTCTCTCCTTGCCTCACTATTTCTATCTTTTCACTATTATCCTCTCTCCGTGCCTCACTCTTTCTATCTTTTCACTATTAATCCTCTCTCCTTGCCTCACTATTTCTATCTTTTCACTATTATCCTCTCTCCGTGCCTCACTATTATCCTCTTCTGCCTCTATCTTTTCACTATCTTTTCACTCTTTCTATCTTTTCAGTATTATCCTCTCTCCGTGCCTCACTATTTCTATCTTTTCACTATTATCCTCTCTCCGTGCCTCCTCTTTCACTATTATCCTTCTCCTTGCCTCACTATTTTATCTTTTCACTATTATCCTCTCTCCGTGCCTCACTATTTCTATCTTTTCACTATTATCCTCTCTCCTTGCCTCACTATTTCTATCTTTTCACTATTATCCTCACTCCGTGCCTCACTATTTCTATCTTTTCACTATTAGTATTATCCTCTCTCCGTGCCTCACTATTTCTATCTTTTCACTATTATCCTCTCTCCGTGCCTCACTATTTCTATCTTTTCACTATTATCCTCTCTCCGTGCCTCACTATTTCTATCTTTTCACTATTATCCTCTCTCCGTGCCTCACTATTTCTATCTTTTCACTATTATCCTCTCTCCTTGCCTCACTATTTCTATCTTTTCACTATTATCCTCTCTCCGTGCCTCACTCTTTCTATCTTTTCACTATTATCCTCTCTCCGTGCCTCACTATTTCTATCTTTTCACTATTATCCTCTCTCCGTGCCTCACTCTTTCTATCTTTTCACTATTATCCTCTCTCCGTGCCTCACTATTTCTATCTTTTCACTATTATCCTCTCTCCGTGCCTCACTCTTTCTATCTTTTCACTATTATCCTCTCTCCGTGCCTCACTATTTCTATCTTTTCACTATTATCCTCTCTCCGTGCCTCACTATTTCTATCTTTTCACTATTATCCTCTCTCCTTGCCTCACTATTTCTATCTTTTCACTATTATCCTCTCTCCTTGCCTCACTATTTCTATCTTTTCACTATTATCCTCTCTCCGTGCCTCACTCTTTCTATCTTTTCACTATTATCCTCTCTCCGTGCCTCACTATTTCTATCTTTTCACTATTATCCTCTCTCCGTGCCTCACTATTTCTATCTTTTCACTATTAGTATTATCCTCTCTCCGTGCCTCACTCTTTCTATCTTTTCACTATTATCCTCTCTCCGTGCCTCACTATTTCTATCTTTTCACTATTATCCTCTCTCCGTGCCTCACTCTTTCTATCTTTTCACTATTATCCTCTCTCCTTGCCTCACTATTTCTATCTTTTCATTATTATCCTCTCTCCGTGCCTCACTCTTTCTATCTTTTCACTATTATCCTCTCTCCTTGTATTATCCTCTCTCCGTGCCTCACTCTTTCTATCTTTTCACTATTATCCTCTCTCCGTGCCTCACTCTTTCTATCTTTTCACTATTATCCTCTCTCCGTGCCTCACTATTTCTATCTTTTCACTATTATCCTCTCTCCGTGCCTCACTCTTTCTATCTTTTCACTATTATCCTCACTCCGTGCCTCATTATTTCTATCTTTTCACTATTAGTATTATCCTCTCTCCGTGCCTCACTATTTCTATCTTTTCACTATTATCCTCTCTCCGTGCCTCACTATTTCTATCTTTTCTATTATCTCCTTGCCTCACTCTTTCTATCTTTTCAGTATTATCCTCTCTCCGTGCCTCATTATTTCTATCTTTTCACTATTATCCTCTCTCCGTGCCTCACTATTTCTATCTTTTCACTATTATCCTCTCTCCGTGCCTCACTATTTCTATCTTTTCACTATTATCCTCTCTCCGTGCCTCACTCTTTCTATCTTTTCACTATTAGTATTATCCTCTCTCCGTGCCTCACTCTTTCTATCTTTTCACTATTATCCTCTCTCCGTGCCTCACTCTTTCTATCTTTTCACTATTATCCTCTCTCCGTGCCTCACTATTTCTATCTTTTCACTATTATCCTCTCTCCATGCCTCACTCTTTCTATCTTTTCACTATTATCCTCACTCCGTGCCTCATTATTTCTATCTTTTCACTATTAGTATTATCCTCTCTCCGTGCCTCACTATTTCTATCTTTTCACTATTATCCTCTCTCCGTGCCTCACTCTTTCTATCTTTTCACTATTATCCTCTCTCCTTGCCTCACTATTTCTATCTTTTCACTATTATCCTCTCTCCGTGCCTCACTCTTTCTATCTTTTCACTATTATCCTCACTCCGTGCCTCATTATTTCTATCTTTTTCACTATTAGTATTATCCTCTCTCCGTGCCTCACTATTTCTATCTTTTCACTATTATCCTCTCTCCGTGCCTCACTATTTCTATCTTTTCACTATTAGTATTATCCTCACTCCGTGCCTCATTATTTCTATCTTTTCACTATTATCCTCTCTCCGTGCCTCACTCTTTCTATCTTTTCACTATTATCCTCACTCCGTGCCTCATTATTTCTATCTTTTCACTATTAGTATTATCCTCTCTCCGTGCCTCACTATTTCTATCTTTTCACTATTATCCTCTCTCCGTGCCTCACTATTTCTATCTTTTCACTATTAGTATTATCCTCACTCCGTGCCTCATTATTTCTATCTTTTCACTATTATCCTCTCTCCGTGCCTCACTATTTCTATCTTTTCACTATTATCCTCTCTCCGTGCCTCACTATTTCTATCTTTTCACACAGAGTGAACATTTTTAAACTAACTCAAACACAAAAAGTAACATTTTGCAGTTTTAGACAATGTTTTTTTACATAATTTGAAAGCTTATGATCACTAAAGGGCAAAGATATGATACATGGACTGTGCAGCGAACAATGCAGAACAAACGAACAGCAGCAAAGAAGATACAAATGTTACTAACATTATTAAGACAAGGGCACAGATATGATACATGGACTGTGCAGAGAACAATGCAGAACAAACGAACAGCAGCAAAGAAGATACAAATGTTACTAACATTATTAAGACAAGGGCACAGATATAATACATGGACTGTGCAGAGAACAATGCAGAACAAACGAACAGCAGCAAAGAAGATACAAATGTTACTAACATTATTAAGACAAGGGCACAGATATGATACATGGACTGTGCAGAGAACAATGCAGAACAAACGAACAGCAGCAAAGAAGATACAAATGTTACTAACATTATTTTATTAAGACATGGGTAAAAGGAAAGCATTCTCTCAATCCTGAAATGGCACATTTCCATGTTCTCTGAATCTTCCCAATCCTGAAGTGGTGGCCGCATCTAACATAATTCCCAATCCTGAAGTGGTGGCCGCATCAAACATAATTCCCAACCCTGAAGTGGTGGCCGCATCAAACATAATTCCCAACCCTGAAGTGATGACCGCATCAAACATAATTCCCAATCCTGAAGTGGTGGCCGCATCTAACATAATTCCCAATCCTGAAGTGGTGGCCGCATCAAACATAATTCCCAACCCTGAAGTGATGACCGCATCAAACATAATTCCCAATCCTGAAGTAGTGGCCGCATCAAACATAATTCCCAACCCTGAAGTGATGACCGCATCAAACATAATTTCCAATGTGTGTCTGTGCATACAGGATGGGAGGGGATAGTGTTAGAATTGCATATCTATCATCTCTTGTTTTAATCTGCCATCAATTTTGGCAGAAATGTCTGATTTTATAAGACTGCAGTTCCGGATGACAAGATGGCCGATCCTGAAGACTCTTTCTATCACCCATGACAGGATGGCTGACCCTGAAGACTCTTTCTATCACCCATGACAGGATGGCTGACCCTGAAGACTCTTTCTATTAGCTTTTTCAATCCTGAATTCAGGAGCATGACTGAACTACTTTCACCCATGACAGGATGGCTGACCCTGAAGACTCTTTCTATTAGCTTTTTCAATCCTGATTTCAGGAGCATGACTGAACTACTTTCACCCATGACAGGATGGCCAATCCTGAAAGACTCTATCAGCTTTTTCAATCCTGATTTCAGGAGCATGACTGAACTACTTTCACCCATGACAGGATGGCCGATCCTGAACTCTTTCTATTAGCTTTTTCAATCCTGATTTCAGGAGCATGGCTGAACTATTTTCACCCATGACAGGATGGCCGATCCTGAAGACTCTATCAGCTTTTTCAATCCTGATTTCAGGAGCATGCCTGACCTACTTTCACCCATGACAGGATGGCCGATCCTGAAGACTCTTTCTATTAGCTTTTGCAATCCTGACTTCAGGAGCATGACTGAACTATTTTCACCCATGACAGGATGGCTGATCCTGAAGACTCTATCAGCTTTTTCCATCCTGATTTCAGGAGCATGACTGAACTATTTTCACCCATGACAGGATGGCCGATCCTGAAGACTCTTTCTATTAGCCTTTTCAATCCTGATTTCAGGAGCATGACTGAACTATTTTCACCCATGACAGGATGGCCGATCCTGAAGACTCTTTCTATTAGCTTTTTCAATCCTGATTTCAGGAGCATGCCTGAACTACTTTCACCCATGACAGGATGGCCAATCCTGAAGACTCTATCAGCTTTTTCCATCCTGATTTCAGGAGCATGCCTGGCCTACTTTCACCCATGACAGGATGGCCGATCCTGAAGACTCTTTCTATTAGCCTTTTCAATCCTGATTTCAGGAGCATGACTGAACTACTTTCACCCATGACAGGATGGCCAATCCTGAAGACTCTATCAGCTTTTTCAATCCTGATTTCAGGAGCATGCCTGGCCTACTTTCACCCATGTTCAGAAGGTAAACGTTGATAAAGTAATTTGATTTACAGTAAAGATGTTTTTTTCAGTTCTACTTTTCAAAAACCAATTTTATTTTGAGAATAAAAATAATGTATAATAACATATACAGCAGACATGCAGAGGGGAAAAAGAGAAAGAAAGGCTTGAGGAATGAGGGATCAAATAGAGAAGAAAACATATGCAATGCAAAAGATGGGGAAAAAGGAGAGAGAAGAAAAAACGTCACTTACGTGATTTTTTGCCAGACATTTCTGAAGCATTGGGTGACGCTCCCCCTGACCGCTGCACTGGTGAATCTGCCATTGTTAGAGCTGCTTAAGGCTGAAAAACACATTGACCATACTGTTAGCATGTTGTTTATGGCTGAAAAACACATTGACCATACTGTTAGCATGCTGCACTGGTGAATCTGCCATTGTTAGAGCTGAAAAACACACATTGACCATACTGTTAGCATGTTGTTTATGGCTGAAAAACACATTGACCATACTGTTAGCATGTTGTTTATGGCTGAAAAACTCATCGACCATACTGTTAACATGCTGCACTGGTGAATCTGCCATTGTTAGAGCTGTTTAAGGCTGAAAAATACACATTGACCACACTGTTAGCATGTTGTTTGTGCCTGAAAAACACATTGACCATACTGTTAGCATGCTGCACTGGTGAATCTGCCATTGTTAGAGCTGAAAAACACACATTGACCACACTGTTAGCATGTTGTTTATGGATGAAAAACACATTGACCACACTGTTAGCATGCTGCACTGGTGAATCTTCCATTGTTAGAGCTGAAAAACACACATTGACCACACTGTTAGCATGTTGTTTATGGATGAAGAACACACATTGACCACACTGTTAGCATGCTGTTTATGGATGAAGAACACACATTGACCATACTGTTAGCATGTTGTTTATGGATGAAAACACACATTGACCACACTGTTAGCATGTTGTTTATGGATGAAAAACACACATTGACCACACTGTTAGCATGTTGTTTATGGCTGTAAAACACACATTGACCACACTGTTAGCATGTTGTTTATGGCTGTAAAACACACACTGACCACACTGTTAGCATGTTGTTTATGGCTGTAAAACACACATTGACCATACTGTTAGCATGTTGTTTATGGCTGTAAAACACACATTGACCATACTGTTAGCATGTTGTTTATGGCTGTAAAACACACATTGACCACACTGTTAGCATGTTGTTTATGGCTGTAAAACACACACTGACCACACTGTTAGCATGTTGTTTATGGCTGTAAAACACACATTGACCATACTGTTAGCATGTTGTTTATGGCTGTAAAACACACATTGACCATACTGTTAGCATGTTGTTTATGGCTGTAAAACACACATTGACCACACTGTTAGCATGTTGTTTATGGCTGTAAAACACACACTGACCACACTGTTAGCATGTTGTTTATGGCTGTAAAACACACATTGACCACACTGTTAGCATGTTGTTTATGGCTGTAAAACACACACTGAGACACTGTTACATGTTGTTTATGGCTGTAAAACACACATTGACCACACTGTTAGCATGTTGTTTATGGCTGTAAAACACACATTGACCATACTGTTAGCATGTTGTTTATGGCTGTAAAACACACACTGACCACACTGTTAGCATGTTGTTTATGGCTGTAAAACACACATTGACCACACTGTTAGCATGTTGTTTATGGATGAAAAACACACATTGACCACACTGTTAGCATGTTGTTTATGGCTGTAAAACACACATTGACCACACTGTTAGCATGTTGTTTATGGCTGTAAAACACACATTGACCACACTGTTAGCATGTTGTTTATGGCTGTAAAACACACATTGACCACACTGTTAGCATGTTGTTTATGGCTGTAAAACACACATTGACCACACTGTTAGCATGTTGTTTATGGCTGTAAAACACACATTGACCATACTGTTAGCATGTTGTTTATGGCTGTAAAACACACATTGACCACACTGTTAGCATGTTGTTTATGGCTGTAAAACACACATTGACCATACTGTTAGCATGTTGTTTATGGCTGTAAAACACACACTGACCACACTGTTAGCATGTTGTTTATGGCTGTAAAACACACATTGACCACACTGTTAGCATGTTGTTTATGGCTGTAAAACACACACTGACCACACTGTTAGCATGTTGTTTATGGCTGTAAAACACACATTGACCACACTGTTAGCATGTTGTTTATGGCTGTAAAACACACACTGACCACACTGTTAGCATGTTGTTTATGGCTGTAAAACACACACTGACCACACTGTTAGCATGTTGTTTATGGCTGTAAAACACACATTGACCACACTGTTAGCATGTTGTTTATGGCTGTAAAACACACATTGACCACACTGTTAGCATGTTGTTTATGGCTGTAAAACACACACTGACCACACTGTTAGCATGTTGTTTATGGCTGTAAAACACACATTGACCACACTGTTAGCATGTTGTTTATGGCTGTAAAACACACATTGACCACACTGTTAGCATGTTGTTTATGGCTGTAAAACACACACTGACCATACTGTTAGCATGTTGTTTATGGCTGTAAAACACACATTGACCACACTGTTAGCATGTTGTTTATGGCTGTAAAACACACACTGACCACACTGTTAGCATGTTGTTTATGGCTGTAAAACACACACTGACCACACTGTTAGCATGTTGTTTATGGCTGTAAAACACACATTGACCACACTGTTAGCATGTTGTTTATGGCTGTAAAACACACATTGACCACACTGTTAGCATGTTGTTTATGGCTGTAAAACACACACTGAGACACTGTTAGCATGTTGTTTATGGCTGTAAAACACACATTGACCACACTGTTAGCATGTTGTTTATGGCTGTAAAACACACATTGACCATACTGTTAGCATGTTGTTTATGGCTGTAAAACACACATTGACCACACTGTTAGCATGTTGTTTATGGCTGTAAAACACACATTGACCACACTGTTAGCATGTTGTTTATGGCTGTAAAACACACATTGACCACACTGTTAGCATGTTGTTTATGGCTGTAAAACACACACTGACACACTGTTAGCATGTTGTTTATGGCTGTAAAACACACATTGACCACACTGTTAGCATGTTGTTTATGGCTGTAAAACACACACTGACCATACTGTTAGCATGTTGTTTATGGCTGTAAAACACACATTGACCACACTGTTAGCATGTTGTTTATGGCTGTAAAACACACACTGACCACACTGTTAGCATGTTGTTTATGGATGAAGAACACACATTGACCATACTGTTAGCATGTTGTTTATGGCTGTAAAACACACACTGACCACACTGTTAGCATGTTGTTTATGGATGAAGAACACACATTGACCACACTGTTAGCATGTTGTTTATGGCTGTAAAACACACATTGACCACTGTTACTGTTAGCATGTTGTTTATGGCTGTAAAACACACACTGACCACACTGTTAGCATGTTGTTTATGGAAAACACTGAAGAACACACATTGACCATACTGTTAGCATGTTGTTTATGGCTGTAAAACACACACTGACCACACTGTTAGCATGTTGTTTATGGCTGAAAAACACACACTGACCACACTGTTAGCATGTTGTTTATGGCTGTAAAACACACATTGACCACACTGTTAGCATGTTGTTTATGGCTGTAAAACACACATTGACCACACTGTTAGCATGTTGTTTATGGATGTAAGAACACACATTGACCATACTGTTAGCATGTTGTTTATGGCTGTAAAACACACACTGACCACACTGTTAGCATGTTGTTTATGGCTGTAAAACACACATTGACCACACTGTTAGCATGTTGTTTATGGCTGTAAAACACACATTGACCACACTGTTAGCATGTTGTTTATGGCTGTAAAACACACATTGACCACACTGTTAGCATGTTGTTTATGGCTGTAAAACACACATTGACCACACTGTTAGCATGTTGTTTATGGCTGTAAAACACACACTGACCACACTGTTAGCATGTTGTTTATGGCTGTAAAACACACATTGACCACACTGTTAGCATGTTGTTTATGGCTGTAAAACACACACTGACCATACTGTTAGCATGTTGTTTATGGCTGTAAAACACACATTGACCACACTGTTAGCATGTTGTTTATGGCTGTAAAACACACACTGACCACACTGTTAGCATGTTGTTTATGGATGGAGAACACACATTGACCACACTGTTAGCATGTTGTTTATGGCTGTAAAACACACATTGACCACACTGTTAGCATGTTGTTTATGGATGAAAACACACATTGACCACACTGTTAGCATGTTGTTTATGGCTGTAAAACACACATTGACCACACTGTTAGCATGTTGTTTATGGCTGTAAAACACACACTGACCACACTGTTAGCATGTTGTTTATGGATGAATGACCACACTGTTAGCATGTTGTTTATGGAACACACATTGACCATACTGTTAGCATGTTGTTTATGGCTGTAAAACACACACTGACCACACTGTTAGCATGTTGTTTATGGCTGTAAAACACACACTGACCACACTGTTAGCATGTTGTTTATGGCTGTAAAACACACACTGACCTGTAAAACTGTTAGCATGTTGTTTATGGCTGTAAAACACCCACTGGGACACTGTTAGCATGTTGTTTATGGCTGTAGCACCTTCTGGAACAATCTTCCACACCAAGCAGCTGGCCCAGATCTACTGCCGCACGCAATACAGACAGGCCAGTTTCCTGCCACGCACCATCAAGGCATGGAACAACCTTCCACACTGTTGGATTATATTCCCTATCGTTGGTTCGTTTTGGGTGCTAAGACAAGTAGCTTAATAAAACATGGCGACCTGACATTTGTGTCTTCTTGTGCTGTTGTTGGATGCTACATTTGGCGACGAGGATGGATCAAAACTCATGCACAAGTTTCCACATTAGTCTCAGTAGTAGTGGTAGTCAACAAGCAGCTGGCCCAGATCTACTGCCGCACGCAATACAGACAGGCCAGTTTCCTGCCACGCACCATCAAGGCATGGAACAACCTTCCTGAACAGGCTGTTGAGGCCATGCACCATCAAGGCATGGAACAACCCTCCTGAACAGGCTGTTTAGGCGGGGACCTTGGGCACCTTAGTGTCCTGGTTCTCCAAATCACACTAACTACACCCTTCTCTCCCCCCCCCCCCAGTCCCTACCCCCCCCCCTACCCCCACCCCCCTAATGGTGCGCATTGTCGCATGCAAAAAGTAGCATCGTGTAAATACTTCGCTCGGTAAAGGTCAAGATGTGCCACCACCCCTACCTATCTCGGTTAATTGCATTTTTCCGTTATTGCCTTTCTTACCATACATAAAGCTGTATTTTAGGAACATTTTTAGCTAATAACCTTTTTGGAATACTAACCCTAACCCTAACCCTAGCCCTAACCCTAACCCTACCCCCCACCGTATAAGACGGAAAAACGCAACGAACCACAACTGTGACAAATCGCGGTGTACTGCAGTACATAGTGGGGGGTAGGGTTAGGTTTAGGGCTAGGGTTAGTATTCCAAAAAGGTAATTAGCTAAAAATGTTCCTAAAATACAGCTTTATGTATGGTAAGAAAGGCAAAAACGGAAAAATACAATTAACCGAGAAATGCATGGGGGGTGGCACATCTTTACCTCTCCCCTTCGCTCGCTACTATGAGTTAGCATTTGCGACATTAAGGATGAACGACAAATTTCACTTTTTCCGTATTTGAAACACTTTTCCGTACTCAAATCGTTCATATTTCATGACATTACGGGAAAAAAAATGAAATTTAAACAAATTCGCTCAATGTCGCAAATACTAAGTCTCATAGTAGCGAGCGAAGTATTTACACGATGCTACTTTTTTGCATACAACACACATCACATTGGGGACCGATCAGCGGGACCTAGCTGGCTGGGCCAAGTTTCCTGCTTTCTTCTTTTCTATCCGCTTTCTTCTTCTTTGTTTCTGAACTCGCGCATTTCCGTAGATCCTCCTAAAGTTATACAGCGACAGAATAGTCAACACTAATGTCAACAGTGACTGTGGTCGATATGAAGGAAGGAAGGATGGCGAGAGGAGGGGTGAACAAAATTTGAGTCTGAATAAAAATGGAATCTTGAAGTTAAAACCTGACACTGACCTCTCAATATAGGTACACAGTGATGCTTTCTGGTAGTGTAAAGGCAGAAAAGGCTCAGAGTTGACCAAACACGGGACAAGACAAATGGAGAGCGGAAGCAGTAACCAGCACCAACAACACCACAACGAGGCGCACTGCCTCGCAACAAGGGACACCACTCCACGCTGTTCGACTTTCATTTTCCCTGTCCCTCCCTCCAATGGGTGACCAGTCAGATCGGCCTCGTGTCATTTCGGCCCCGCTTTTTTGTCGTTTTGGCCTCGCCCTACGTGTCAAATCAGCCTCGTTTCAGTCCAACTCATCCTCGTTTCCAATCAACTTGTCCTCGACATAATAATATATGTTTTGTTTGTTTGTTTGTTTTTTGTGCATCTCTCTCTCTCTCTCTCTCTCTCTCTCTCTCTCTCTCTCTCTCTCTCTCTCTCTCTCTCTCTCTCTCTCTCTCTCTCTCTCTGTGCATGTCTCTGTTTCTTAGACTTATTTAAAACCAGTTTAATATACAGTGGTGGATCTTACTGGAATAATCTGCAAGCCAACTTAAAAGCGACCAAACGCCCAGCATACTTCAACTAATGAAGAACTACCCAATGAACAAACTCCACTGACAATGCACAATGAAACTCTCTCTCTCTCTCTCTCTCTCTCTCTCTCTCTCTCTCTCTCTCTCTCTCTCTCTCTCTCTCTCTCTCTCTCTCTCTCTCTCTCTCTCTTCTCTCTCTCTTTTTTATTTTCCCGTGTGTATGCGCTTACTTCACACATTTTGAATGCTAATAATTAGTATAGTTAATAATAATAGGTTTGATTTTGTTATTGATGTGTTACAATATAGGGGAAGACGGGGTAAAAAGCGCATGGGCGGGTAAGAAGCCCACCCCAATTATCTCATGAAATAAAGAAAATTTCAGTCAAATTTGCCCATGAGACGAATGCTAGACATTAACGCTCGTCTCATGGGCAAAATGAGACTTTAATTTGCTTCATTTCATGAGATAATTGGGGTGGGCTTCTTACCCGCCCATGCGCTTTTTACCCCGTCTTCCCCTAGGGATGTTTTTTGCATGCTTTATATTACTTTGTATGTGTTTATTTTCGTTTTCCATTTTCTACTTTTATATATGTATTTTGTCCAGAGGGCTGGATGTAAAAAAGCATGTTATTGCTTACTCTATTACCCTCTATAAATAAAATTCAATCAATCAATCTCTCTCTCTCTCTCTCTCTCTCTCTCTCTCTCTCTCTCTCTCTCTCTCTCTCTCTCTCTCTCTCTCTCTCTCTCTCTCTCTCTCTCTCTCTCAATTTCATCAGGTATATAACATTCGCAAAAGTGACTTATTTTATATGTTTTACCCAACAGTATTCTCTTTAAGAAATAGCATATTGCTGCTGACTCCAATGGACTAACATAAATAAATATTGAACGTATGCACTGTTATTTATCATGATGCCTACATGTGTTTACCGGCTTTTTAACTCATGAATATTTTGCGCATCTAACATTACCTTGATTTGATCTGTCATGCATAAAGGTATGCATGTTAAAATTGGCTATGTTAAACACAAGTAAGTTTGATTTAATAATGTGTATGTGTTTTATTCTAATTTTTGCATTTTACAGACAAGTGTGTAGGCCTATGTTGGCTTAGGCTTGATTTTCTCAGGTTATATATAAAAATATTTGTGTCGTTTTTGATATTTGTTAAAAATGAAGATGAAACGTAGGATTTATTTTGCTGTTTACATGTGCACATGCTTACTTTTAAATTAGTCTTGTTAGTTGAGTGTATATTTTAAGCTTGAGTGTATAAGGTAGGATTAGGTTTGATTTTGTCGAGTGTATATGCTAATTTACAAATTTGTGCATGCTAAAAATAAATACTTATATAAAGTAAGATTAAGTTCGATGATGTTATAGATATGTATTTACTATGATTTTATAACGTGTGTGTGTTTACTTTTAAGCTTATTTTTCAGTTGAATATGTGAAGTAGGCCTGCAAGTAACTAGGCTCGACTTTGTCATGTATCGTTTACTGTGTTTATAATGCTATGATTGTTAAAGATGAGCGTGTTAGATATGCTTCTCTCTCTCTCTCACTCAGTCTCTCTCTCTCTCTCTCTCTCTTAGTGTGTGCGCGCATGCATGCGCGTATGTGAGTGTGATGTGTTATGAGAGAGTGACAGTGCTTGGTGAACGAGGGTGGATGTCTTTGTGAGTGAAAATCATGTTATTTTGTTACTTTATTTCTTTGCATTCGAATGTTGGTGGTATGACTTTCTTGCTGATTTTAATTAATGTTTTCAGACGACAAAAATGGTGTTTTACATCCTCTTGGTCTGAATCAGATACATATGGGACATTTGTAAATACAAATATGGTGGGAACAATACTGGAGGCAATGCCCGGAGGCAGTACGAAACCAGTAAAGTCCCGATTTTTTTAATTAATACAGATAGGTGTAGCGGTAACCACGCCTCGGTTAAACCTCATCGGCTATGGCACCGCTACAAGTATTTGTTGCATTTAATTAATGTTTTCCATCTTTCATTGTTGCTTTTGTAACGCGCAATGAGCATACTACTATATGGATTTTTAGCGCTATATGAATTATTATTATTATTATTATTATTATTGCTACTATTATTATTATTATAGGATTGGGTTTCATCTTGTTATGTAAAATGCGTGCATGTTAAAGATGAGTATGTAGAATAGGATTTGGTTTTATTATGTCATGTGTATGTGCTTACATTTACGTTTGATGTATTTTTAAGATTAGTATGTAAAATGGGCTTAGGCTTGATTTTATTATGTGTATCGGCTTTAAATTTAAAATGTGTACATGTAGTTACTAGTATGTAAAATAAGGATTAGTCTTAATTTTGTAATGAGTTAAGTTTTACTTCTGTGCATGTTAAAGATGAGGACTATAAAGTAGGTTTAGGCTTGATTTCGTTATGAGCAGTATTTACTTTTTAATATGTGTATTCGCTTGCAAACAATATGACTAGGTCTGCTTTTGTTACGAGTGTGTGTTTACTTTTTAATTTGTTCATGCTAAAAATAGGTTTCATGTTGCCATGGGTACCTATACGTATTTACATTTTAAATTGTGCATGCTAAGATGAGTAGGTAAAGTAATACTATGTTTGACTTATATGCATGGGTTTCCTTTCAAATAAGTACATTTTAATGATGAATATATAAAGTATGATTGAGGTGGGGGTTTTCATGTTTGTGCACTTCTCTATTTTTGAATGTTTAAAGACGAGTGTGAAAAGCAGGATTGGGTTTTATTGTCCCGTGTGTATGCGCTTACTTCAGTCACACATTTTGAATGTTAATAATGAGTATAGTTAATAATAATAGGTTCGATTTTGTTATTGATGTGTTACAATATAGGGATGTTTTTTGCATGCTTTATATTACTTTGTATGTGTTTATTTTCGTTTTCCATTTTCTACTTTTATATATGTATTCTGTCCAGAGGGCTGGATGTAAAAAAGCATGTTATTGCTTACTCTATTACCCTCTATAAATAAAATTAATTAATTCATTCATTAATTCTTTTCTCCCCCCCCCCCCCCCCTCTCTCTCGCTGTCACTATGTCTCTCTATGTCTTTCTCTTTCTCTCTGTCTCTTTCTTTCTCTCTGTCTCAGTCCCTCGCTGTGTCTATCCACCCCCCTCCTCTCTCTCTCGCTGTCACTATGTCTCTCTATGTCTTTCTCTTTCTCTCTGTCTCTTTCTTTCTCTCTGTCTCAGTCCCTCGCTGTGTCTATCCACCCCCCTCCTCTCTCTCTCGCTGTCACTATGTCTCTCTATGTCTTTCTCTTTCTCTTCTCTTTCTCTGTCTCTTTCTTTCTCTCTGTCTCAGTCCCTCGCTGTGTCTATCCACCCCCCTCCTCTCTCTCTCGCTGTCACTATGTCTCTCTATGTCTTTCTCTTTCTCTCTGTCTCTTTCTTTCTCTCTGTCTCAGTCCCTCGCTGTGTCTATCCACCCCCCTCCTCTCTCTCTCGCTGTCACTATGTCTCTCTATGTCTTTCTCTTTCTCTCTGTCTCTGTCTCTTTCTTTCTCTCTGTCTCAATCCCTCGCTGTGTCTATCCACCCCCCTCCTCTCTCTTTCGCTGTCACTATGTCTCTCTATGTCTTTCTCTTTCTCTCTGTCTCTGTCTCTTTCTTTCTCTCTGTCTCAATCCCTCGCTGTGTCTATCCACCCCCCCTCCTCTCTCTCTCGCTGTCACTATGTCTCTCCACGGACCTACATTACATCTAATGTAAGTTCGTGGTCTCTCTATGTCTTTCTCTTTCTCTTTCTCTGTCTCTTTCTTTCTCTCTGTCTCAGTCCCTCGCTGTGTCTGTCCATCCCCCTCCTCTGGTCCCATTATTATCCCCTTTCAGTTCCCCGTGTCCCCGGGAGAGGGTGTAGGTAACTCTGCAACCTACAGTAAACGTTTACAAGAGGTTTATATGCACATTTACCTACTTATAAATAGAGTTGAGAACCGGTTCGGTCTTTTCGAACCGGTTTTTTTAACCAGTACTCGCATCAGTAGTTTCACCTATGCAACCACATATTTATTGGTCAGAATATTCACACACACGCGCACACACATACGCACACACACTCAACTCAACACTCAGTTCAACTCCAACAAACATTTTAATGACGGGGTCATCTGCCCGTATCAAAGGAAGGTGAGGGTAGGGGTGTAGTTGAAAAAATATGATAATCATAGGGGAAATAATTAAACCAAAGCAAAAACAAAACGTCCTATGGCGGTTGGAGTGTGAAGGATGGTGGCACATTAGCAACGCAATGAACTAGCTTGGAAAATAATCAGATATGTACCCGGATGATAAGGAATTTTTAAAAAAGTACAATAATCTTAATTATGTACCTGAACAGATAATCAAAATAAGAAGAGAACATCTTCCACAATGGAAGGGAAAAATATCACACACGAGCGCGCACACACACACACACTCACACGCGGCACAACCGCACATACGCACGCTTGCACACGCACGCACACACACATTCTCTCTCTCTGTCTCAGTCCCAGGGCTGGGTGGAGAAAAGCTGTTATTGCTAATCTCATGCTCCCTGGTTAAATAACATTTCGTTTTCGTTATCTCTCTCTCTCTCTCTCTCTCTCTCTCTCTCTCTCTCTCTCTCTCTCTCTCTCTCTCTCTCTCTCTCTCTCTCTCTCTCTCTCTCTCTCTCTCTCTCTCTCTCTCTCTCTCTCTCTCTCTCTCTCTCTCTCTCTCTCTCTCTCTCTCTCTCTCTCTCTCTCTCTCTCTCTCTCTCTCTCTCGCTCTCTCTCTCGCTCTCTCTTTCTTTGTTTCCCGTCGACGTAATTTCCTTGGGTGATGTTTTTCGCCTTATTCTCCTTGTCTTTCATTCACTTCTTGTGGTCTTGAGTTCCTTGATTACTTTTTCATTTCTTCAGCAGCATCAGCCGCGCGATTCACTGGAAGTCCCACTTCCAGGAGGTGGAGCATTCCGACAGCGGCCACAGCACACCTCGTCCCAGGTGGCGACACTCAGGGCTCCCTGGTACAACCCTTGTACCGCCCATGGGGTCAGCCTGGGTTACTGATACACATTGTGGTGGAGCATTCTGACAGCGGCCACAGCACACCTCGTCCCAGGTGGCGACACTCAGGGCTCCCTGGTACAACCCTTGTACCGCCCATGGGGTCAGCCTGTGTTACTGATACACATTGTGGTGGAGCATTCCGACAGCGGCCACAGCACACCTCGTCCCAGGTGGCGACACTCAGAGCTCCCTGGTACAACCCTTGTACCGCCCATGGGGTCAGCCTGGGTTACTGATACACATTGTGGTGGAGCATTCCGACAGCGGCCACAGCACACCTCGTCCCAGGTGGCGACACTCAGGGCTCCCTGGTACAACCCTTGTACCGCCCATGGGGTCAGCCTGTGTTACTGATACACATTGTGGTGGAGCATCACGACAGCGGCCACAGCACACCTCGTCCCAGGTGGCGACACTCAGGGCTCCCTGGTACAACCCTTGTACCGTCCATGGGGTCAGCCTGGGTTACTGATACACATTGTGGTGGAGCATTCCGACAGCGGCCACAGCACACCTCGTCCCAGGTGGCGACACTCAGGGCTCCCTGGTACAACCCTTGTACCGCCCATGGGGTCAGCCTGTGTTACTGATACACATTGTGGTGGAGCATTCCGACAGCGGCCACAGCACACCTCGTCCCAGGTGGCGACACTCAGGGCTCCCTGGTACAACCCTTGTACCGCCCATGGGGTCAGCCTGTGTTACTGATACACATTGTGGTGGAGCATTCCGACAGCGGCCACAGCACACCTCGTCCCAGGTGGCGACACTCAGAGCTCCCTGGTACAACCCTTGTACCGCCCATGGGGTCAGCCTGTGTTACTGATACACATTGTGGTGGAGCATTCCGACAGCGGCCACAGCACACCTCGTCCCAGGTGGCGACACTCAGGGCTCCCTGGTACAACCCTTGTACCGCCCATGGGGTCAGCCTGTGTTACTGATACACATTGTGGTGGAGCATTCCGACAGCGGCCACAGCACACCTCGTCCCAGGTGGCGACACTCAGGGCTCCCTGGTACAACCCTTGTACCGCCCATGGGGTCAGCCTGTGTTACAGTACACATTGTGGCACCCCAATTACACATAGCCAAATCACAATGAATACTTTATTGCATTGGTTACACAAACAATCCATTCATTGTACTCATCACTTTATTATAAATAACAGGTTGCCACAACCTAATCACCACACCCCAAAATATAATCCCTTACTGTGAGACATTACTTCCCTTGTACAACAGTTTTTTTTATTATCTTTTCATATTGATCCTTTTCATTGATTTACAAAATCACAGACATTTAAAGGTGGACCCTGACGGATGAGTTTTTGCAAGAAACACGTCGAGATCACCAGAAAGACAGCCTTTTCAAGGATCGGAACACTCACTTTGCTTTGGTTTCCTATAAATTAAACCGTCAAAACGGCGATTCCTCCTTGGCGGAGATGCCGGAGAGAGTAGCCATTTTGGATGGGGTGGGTGGAGGACACTCATTGTGGTTGAAGCGTTTTCTTTTTTTGTAGTGCAGTAAAAAAAAAAAAGGATCTATTTCCTTTATTGTGAGCGAAACTCCTTTAGATAAACTGCATAAACTTTAAAATAAAGAAAAGAAGAAGCTTGTATTGCGAAAATTTCGTAGCAAACGATTTGGCGGCCATTAGAAAAGAGACGGCACACGCCTTCTCTTTGGGTGAAATAATTTGACTTCCAGCACCTCCGCCAAGAAGGAATCGCCGATTTGACGGTTCGATTTCTAGGAAACCAGAGCAAAGTGAGTGTTGCGATCTCTGTAAAGGGTGTTTTCCTGGTTATTTATTTATTAAGACAACTTTTATAGCGCCTAATCTTTAAGCTCTAAGTGCTTTACAGAAATCACTAAAATGAATAGTAAACACAATGAGCAAAAAGTAGACATCAAACATTGACCAACACCCCCCTTCCCTGATCCCTCAGTCAATTTCTCACTCACGCCCAAATAATGAATGACATAATCTACAGTACACTTTCGCAACCAACTTGAAACACTCACACTGATGGACACTTAAAGACGCCCAGGTCACACTATTAACAAATCACACTCACACCCGCACTTATAACGAGAGAGAGAGAACGAGAACGAGAGAGAGAAAGAGACAGACACACAGACAGACAGAGACAGAGAAAGACAGAGACGGAGACACAGAGAGTCAGACAGAGGGACAGACAGAGAAAGAGAGAAGAGAGAGACACACAAACAGAGACAGAGATATATTGGACTGAAATACAGTTACATCATCATCATTCATATAGTAAAAAGCCAAGTGTCCGTGTGTCAAGTCAAGTCAAGTCAAAATCATCTTTATTGAGGGTTAAAGAATAAGCTAACAAAGCTTTTTTTCATCCTGCCCTCATAAAAAAAATACACATCAATCAAAAATCAATGAACTTAACATATTTACAGGAACACAAAACAGAAAACATTATGATCAGTATAATGAAAGAAAACAACAACAAAGAACCAAACAGAAGAGAGAGAAGGGAATAGGGAGGAAGAGAGAGGGAGAGAAAGCTGGGGGAGGAAACACTCACATACACACATGCGCGCATGTACACACACACATACGCTCACTCACACACACACGCTCACTCACACACACACACACACACACACACACACACACACACACACACACACACACACACACACACACACACACACACACACACACACACACACACACACACACACACACACACTCACACACACACACACACCTGCACACACAATTGGAAAACAAAACAAAAAACAGAAGGAAAGGGAAGATAGAAGGAAGAAAGAATATTTCCAGACATAAAAACATGCAATGCATATACACATCTTAATAATGTCAGATTACAATTTATCAACCAGGTGCTTCTTTAAAGCTTGTTTAAAAGCTGGTTTAGATGGACATGATTTCAAGAATGATGGCAAGTTGTTCCATGTGTTTCCCCCAGAGTATGTCAAGCTGGATTTGAACAGATCGTTATGGGGCTTAGGAAATGAAAGCTTATGAGTATGTCGATTTTCATTTAATGTAAAGGAACTTATTATTTTATTTGGGGCTGTTCCATTTACGATGTTGTACATACATAGGCATTTGTTTAAGAAAAGTCTTTCTTTAAACGGAAGGATGTTTAGTTGTTTATAGTCAATTATTGTCAAACTAGTAGACTTAAGTAGGACAAACTTTAAAGCTCTTTTGTGTAAGCGAGTTATGTATTTTAGATTATTTTCACTAGCACTATCCCATAACGTGGATGCGTAATTTATAAGAGGTAAGATGTGTGTGTGTGTGTGTGTGTGTGTGTGTGTGTGTGTGTGTGTGTGTGTGTGTGTGTGTGTGTGTGTCTGTCTGTCTGAAACACAAAACGGGCCTTATAACTCCGCCGTTTTTTGACCGAATCGCTTCAAATTTGCTGTGAGCCCTAACCGGGCGATGGCAACAGCAACCGGGGCGGCCGTGTCATTTGCACGGTTTCGCGCATTTGCGAAACGCATATCCACCGGACTCTCGGTGCCCGTATCTCCGGCATTTCTGGACCGATTGCCTTCAAATTTGGCAGGTAGATGACCGGTGACGGTGACTATCAGTGTGCCAATCGGAAGCGAATCGGTTCAAAAATGCGCGCGCTATACGCCGCTTCACCTTTTCACGAATAACCGAATCGCCTCAAATTTGCTGTCAGGCTTGCTATGGCCCGGGCAAAGCCTGGCAGCAAATGTGAAGAGAATCGGGAGAGCGCGTCACTCTCAGAGCAGCGCCAACGGGAAACGGGGCCTCATAACTCCGCCGTTTCTTAACTGAATCGCTTCAAATTTGCTGTACTCAGCGTTACCAGTACTTGGCGTTACCGTTACTATGCGTTACCAGTACGGTGCATTGCCAGTACTAGGCGTTGCGCTAGTGCATCATAAAATAACAACTTACTATAATTTGTACATACAATAGTCACCACAAAAAAAGGCACATAATATTCAATATTAATAAACATTCACACACACACACACACTTACATACCCCACCCACCCCCTACACACACACACACACACACACACACACACACACACCGATACGCACATACGCGCGCACACACAAATACACACACACACACACACGATTAGTGGAAAGACATTAAAAGAATGACACTCACACACATACTGATGAAATAGCATTTTAAAACACTTATAACGTAAAATCATTTTAAAACAGTGAGACAAAATGGATAAAGAAATAAAAATACACAAGTACATAAAATGTTCACAATATTAAAATACACCCATCCAGCCCATCATTTCACAAAACACACACACACACACACACATACACGCACACATGCGCGCATGTACATACACGCACGCGCTCACATGCACTCATCCATTGTGCATCATTGACCGTAGCGGCAGAGAGTAGAAGCAGAAAGAAGAAAATGGACATGGAAGGTAAAGCAGATCTCGACGCGTTTCTTGCAAAAACTCACCCGTCAGGGTGCCCCTTTAAAGAATCCTTTTTTCTTCTCTTTTTTTCACAACACTATTTTCACACACCATATTTATCCACTTCAGAGAAGGTGAGATTAGCGTCCAATCGGCCAGAGACCCTTATGGGCAGTAACCATGCACTTCAGATTTACACAAAGAAAATCTATAATCACCCGGTACAAGCTCGTGTCCGGCAGAAAAGCGCGCAGAAAAAACGCTATAAAACGCGCACTTTGATTCCATAAAGCGCGCACGGATTTAGCTACTTGAATACAGTGCACGCTAGAAAAACGCGCACTTCCACTTCGGTCTGATGTTTCATGAATAGCGCAGGTTTCAATCTTAAAAAAAAAAAAAATCTGTGGGTATAATTATACAGTCGCCATTGCTGCTGTTTAGTTAATGTTCAAAATCAAAGTTGTGTGATACAAAACAACATTTCTATGAGAGAGATTGTTTCATTTTATTTTAAATAAACAAGAGTGATAAATGTTCGAATGTTAAATAAATGTTAAATAAATATGAGCAGAATGGCCTGGAAGAATCTCCCTGCGGCATTATGAATTAGATGATTTGTCCAATCAAGACGTTGTCAGTAGCACTGCCTGTGTGTGTGTGTGTGTGTGTGTGTGTGTGAGAGAGAGAGAGAGAGAGAGAGAGAGAGAGAGAGAGAGCGCGCTGAACGCTGAACGCTGATCATTTTATTGTCATTACCTCAACAGGTCTGTTGACTGCCTCTGTGTGTGTGTCAAGTCAAGTCAAGTCAAGTAACAAGAGAAATTACACTCGATCAGGTGCAACATCAAATCATTTTAAAAACATATCACAAAACAATCGCAGAAAGCACGATAACATTAAGACACATGGGACTAAATTAGGAACATATTTAAAGCAATCAACAACACAATCAACAGAAGCATAATAACATAGGCCTAATATTAAGATAGTAACATTAAGATACATGGGATCAGATTATGAGCATTCAAACCAAGACTACAATTATCAACCCGGACCACCATATCACAGAATCTCGCTACACATCATGAATAAATTACCGTATACATCTCTTTAAAATGGGATTACATTAGAAGCATTCGGCCTTTTGGCTAAGACAGTGATTCAGGAACATAATTTTTTGTTTATACCCAGGTTGGTTTGTTCAGCCCGTCGTACATGGCGAAAGCCGATACGCGACGTTAAACTGAACTTCCATCCAAGCATTCAAATTAAGATCACTGTATCACAAATCGGTTGCAAATCGTGAATAATTAATTATACATGTATCTCTGTAAGAAAGCATGACAAACCAGTATATTCACATATTATAAGTATTACACGAAAAAAGCACACACACACACACACTCCTACCCTTACCCTCATCACACGCACACACACACACACTCCTACCCTTACCCTCATCACCGAAAGCATGACAAACCAGTATATTCACATATTATAAGTATTACACGAAAAATGCACACACACACACACTCCTACCCTTACCCTCATCACCCGCATACATACACACACTCACACACAAACACACACACACACACACACGCACGCACGCACGCACGCACACGCACACGCACACGCACACGCACACACACACACACGCACACGCACACACACGCACACACACACAATTATATATATACACGCACATGCGCAACCACTGGAAAAATGGATGGACTGAACAAAGATTTAGGAATTCAAAAGATGGATGGACTGCGGAACAAATGATTTTTGTGCTCTCGTTTTGAGCTTGAGGGTTTTGAATCTGCGCCCTGAAGGCAACAGCTCATAGTACTGAGCTAGGGTACTGTGAGGACAGAAACAAAGCAAAGCCAAGAAGAGCATCGCAACACAGGTCAGGTCAGATCTTCAGGGCAGCCAGGCCTCGCGGCCTCTTGATGTGCCCTATCTCTTGATTGTTTGTTATTGTGGTTTTGTTCATTAATCAGATTGGCACCGCTGTGGCGCTTTTTGAACTATCATTGTCGTCTTAATCATAATTGTATTTAAAAACATTAATTTTGGGGTCACTATCTAGGAGGTTTTTGAAATGGTTAATGTTGGAAGCAAGTTTAGTTTGTGCAGGGAGATTGTTCCAGTGCTGGGTGACTCTATTAGAAAAGAAGTTTTTTCTCATATTAGTTCTACTGTATTGGGTTAGTATTTTTAGATCACTGTTACGGGTTCTCAAATCGTTAGACAATTGAAACAAATGCTTGTTAGTTTTGTCAGGGTTATTCAAAATTTTATATACAGTTATCAAATCTCCCCTTACTCTTCTAAATTTTAAGGATGGTAAACTTAACTTATGAAGTCTGTCCCCGTATTCCAAATTTTGTATTGATTTTATTAATTTGGTTGCTCGCCTTTGTACCCTTTCAATTTGTGTAGATTGTCTTTTAAGAAAAGGGTTCCAAATTAGATTTCCATACTCAAGATGAGGTCTTACTAAACTTTTATATAGGTTCAAAAAAACTTCTGTATTTAATTCCATAAAACTTCTTCTAATTAAACCCAATATTCTATTGGCCTTGTTTACTGCTGTTGTAATGTGTTTATCAAATTTGAGTTTAAAATCAAATATGACTCCTAAGTCTTTTTCATCTGAACAGGTTTCCAAAACATGTTTAGCTGAACCGTGGGAAATTTCATAAGTTTCATTTTGATTGTCATAGCCCACATGCATGACTTTGCACTTTCCTGCATTAAAATAGAGATTCCACTTCTCTGACCATTCTATAAGTTTATATATGTCATTTTGTATTATGTCTGAATGTTTAGAACAGTTGTAAAGTTTGGTATCGTCTGGAATATCTTACAGACACTTTGTATTTCCTCCGGGAGATCATTGATAAAAATTGTAAAAAGTATTGGCCCCAGGATACTACCCTGGGGAATGCCACTTAAAACGTCAATATTAGATGATAGTTTTGCCCCAACCCGCACCTTTTGTGAAATGCCTTTTAGGAAATGTCTTACCCACCTTAGTATGTTCCCAGTTATGCCATATGCCTGTAGTTTTAGGAGAAGTCTTTCGTGCGGCACAGAATCAAAGGCCTTCCTAAAATCTAAGTATACAATATCGAAAGCCTCCTTGTCTTCCAACAGTTTAGTAAAATCGTCCATCACATCTAATAGCTGGGTCATACAAGAACGCCCTGCCCTGAATCCATGTTGGCAGTCTGTATACAGATCAAAATCAGTCATGTGTTTAACAATTGCGTCCCGAACAAACTGTTCTAAAATTTTACATGTTATACATGTGAGGCTCACAGGCCTGTAATTTCCCGGATCTGTTCTTGTTCCTTTTTTATAAATGGCTATAACCTCTGCCGTTTTCCAATCTACTGGGAGTTCCCCTGATTCTAAACTTTTATTGAACAAAATTGTTAAAGGAAGTGCTAGTTCTGTATGTAATTCTTTTAGTACTCTGGCTGAGACCTTATCTGGCCCCTGGGCTTTGTTCACATCTAAGTGCTTAAGTTTATTCTTTATAGCTTCTACTGTAATAACAATGTCTGTACAGTTAGTGATTCATCTTTAATTTGAGGCAAGGAATCTGTATTTTCTTTAGTGAAAACACTAGCAAAATAATCATTCAAAACGTTAGCTTTATCCTGGTCAGCTGTGACTATGTCTCCCTGTTTATCTTTAAGTGAACTGACGCCAGTACATAACTTGAGCTTAGAATTAATGTACTTCCAAAACAGCTTGGGATTTAGCTTACAGTTTTTTGCTGTTTGTTTTTCATGGTCTTTTGTCTCCCTCCTCATCTGCTTAGAGCTCCTATCTCTCAATTCTATGTAATCTCGGTAACGTTTACTAGCTTTAGATTTACCATTTTCCAAGTATCTTCTATAAAGTCTGTTCTTCTTTCTTACACTTTTTCTTAATCCCAGTGACATCCAATAGGGTCTATACTTTTTCTTTTTATTCTTAATATTACCTTTTATTTTTGGTATATTGTTGTCCATTGAGAAATGAATTTTATCTTTGATGTCCTGCCAACAATCATCAACACTCATGTCGTACAAGTGGTCCCAACTGTGATTTAAAAAATCCTGTCTCATTTGTAAAAAATTTCCTTTTTTCATATTATATATTACTGTTTGTTCTAAACTTTCTGTATTATGTACCCTTGCATACATGGAAAAAATTAAGACTTGGTGGTCACTCTTACCGAGGGGACTAGAATGTATGATGTCAGATATCATTTGAGTATCATTTACTAAGATTAAGTCGAGAATATTTTCTTTTTGTCCTTCCCTTGTCCTTGTGGGTTTGTTCACCATTTGGAACATAAAACCATCTCCTAACACCTCACCAATTTGGAATGAAGTAGAGGGCTAATAAAGCAATTTGAAAACAATGCAACTGTGTCCCTATAATACAAGCTATTTAGGTTTTTAAATTACTCCCCCCCCCCCCTTTCTCTCTCTCTTGCTTGCTGACATGCTCGAATTCTTTGGGGGGCAGGAAGACATGTCTGCCCTCCTCCTCTGAGCCAGAGAGGGGGGGGGGGGGTATTTTAGGGGGGATTTTCCTAAAATCTAAGTATACAATATCGAAAGCCTCCTTGTCTTCCAACAGTTTAGTAAAATCGTCCATCACATCTAATAGCTGGGTCATACAAGAACGCCCTGCCCTGAATCCATGTTGGCAGTCTGTATACAGATCAAAATCAGTCATGTGTTTAACAATTGCGTCCCGAACAAACTGTTCTAAAATTTTACATGTTATACATGTGAGGCTCACAGGCCTGTAATTTCCCGGATCTGTTCTTGTTCCTTTTTTATAAATGGCTATAACCTCTGCCGTTTTCCAATCTACTGGGAGTTCCCCTGATTCTAAACTTTTATTGAACAAAATTGTTAAAGGAAGTGCTAGTTCTGTATGTAATTCTTTTAGTACTCTGGCTGGGACCTTATCTGGCCCCTGGGCTTTGTTCACATCTAAGTGCTTAAGTTTATTCTTTATAGCTTCTACTGTAATAACAATGTCTGTACAGTTAGTGATTCATCTTTAATTTGAGGCAAGGAATCTGTATTTTCTTTAGTGAAAACACTAGCAAAATAATCATTCAAAACGTTAGCTTTATCCTGGTCAGCTGTGACTATGTCTCCCTGTTTATCTTTAAGTGAACTGACGCCAGTACATAACTTGAGCTTAGAATTAATGTACTTCCAAAACAGCTTGGGATTTAGCTTACAGTTTTTTGCTGTTTGTTTTTCATGGTCTTTTGTCTCCCTCCTCATCTGCTTAGAGCTCCTATCTCTCAATTCTATGTAATCTCGGTAACGTTTACTAGCTTTAGATTTACCATTTTCCAACTATCTTCTATAAAGTCTGTTCTTCTTTCTTACACTTTTTCTTAATCCCAGTGACATCCAATAGGGTCTATACTTTTTCTTTTTATTCTTAATATTACCTTTTATTTTTGGTATATTGTTGTCCATTGAGAAATGAATTTTATCTTTGATGTCCTGCCAACAATCATCAACACTCATGTCGTACAAGTGGTCCCAACTGTGATTTAAAAAATCCTGTCTCATTTGTAAAAGATTTCCTTTTTTCATATTATATATTACTGTTTGTTCTAAACTTTCTGTATTATGTACCCTTGCATACATGGAAAAAATTAAGACTTGGTGGTCACTCTTACCGAGGGGACTAGAATGTATGATGTCAGATATCATTTGAGTATCATTTACTAAGATTAAGTCGAGAATATTTTCTTTTTGTCCTTCCCTTGTCCTTGTGGGTTTGTTCACCATTTGGAACATAAAACCATCTCCTAACACCTCACCAATTTGGAATGAAGTAGAGGGCTAATAAAGCAATTTGAAAACAATGCAACTGTGTCCCTATAATACAAGCTATTTAGGTTTTTAAATTACTCCCCCCCCCCCTTTCTCTCTCTCTTGCTTGCTGACATGCTCGAATTCTTTGGGGGGCAGGAAGACATGTCTGCCCCCCTCCTCTGAGCCAGAGAGGGGGGGGGGGGGTAGCCCCCTTTGCCCCCCTGTTCCTCCGCCACTGCTGATATCCTTTCAAATCCTAAGCCCGTTATTACAACCTATTTTACTTTCTTTCTTTAGGGCCTACTGCATGCAACATACGCACGGTGGATGCAAACAAACCAACGCTGTGACTGTCTCAGACCGTCGACCGTCTATTAGGGGAAGACGGGGTAAAAAGCGCATGGGCGGGTAAGAAGCCCACCCCAATTATCTCATGAAATAAAGAAAATTTCAGTCTCATTTTGCCCATGAGACGAGCGTTAATGTCTAGCATTCGTCTCATGGGCAAATTTGACTGAAATTTTCTTTATTTCATGAGATAATTGGGGTGGGCTTCTTACCCGCCCATGCGCTTTTTACCCCGTCTTCCCCTAATAACCCCTAGGCCTACTATGATCGAGATGGGCAGTGCTCAAAGCCGACATTCTATATTGAAGGAAATGTTAGCCTTCATAGGCTCCTGTGACGTACTCAAAAAACCAGAACCAGAACCAGAAGGAATGTGTAGGGGAAGACGGGGTAAAAAGCGCATGGGCGGGTAAGAAGCCCACCCCAATTATCTCATGAAATGAAGCAAATTTCAGTCTCATTTTGCCCATGAGACGAGCATTAATGTCTAGCATTCGTCTCATGGGCAAATTTGAATGAAATTTTCTTTATTTCATGAGATAATTGGGGTGGGCTTCTTACCCGCCCATGCGCTTTTTACCCCGTCTTCCCCTATGTGCGAACGCATGCACAAGATCTTGCGCACACGTTAAAGTCTATCCCACTATTCGGTACGAGTAGGCTAGGCCGTGTGTGCCGGTGGGATGGATGACACTAATTCACATAGCACGCATCCTGTGCGCTATTAATGGTCTGAATGAAGACCGGTGAGCGCGGGGCAGGATAAACATCCCCAACTAGAAGAAGAAGAAAAAAACCGAGTGTTTGCATTATGTCAACCTATGAACATTTTGTTCCCGCTTGAGGCGAGAGATAAATTAAGTCCCTTTGGTGACCGTAGTTCCTTACCTGGCCGCGCGCGGCGCTGCAGTGCCGTGTTGACACGCACAAGGCATGGCCCGCTGACGGTTTGTGTCACTCTGTGCTAAAAACTGGCAAACCAACTGCCAAACGCTGGGACATGTAACGATTTCTCCCCTTTTCCGTTGTGAAACTGCGCCTCCATTTTGGGACACAGGTGAGTGTGGCTTTCACCTTCCTTCGTGCCGTTTGTTCGTTTGGGAGCAACTGGACAAAGATAGGACAGGTGCGTCGTCTGCTTCAAGTTTCAAGTTTGAGTGAAATGTTTTCGGTGACACAGAGCTGTCATGCGGTGTAAGACATGGGTAAGATTAGACCACGAACTTTGTGGGTCTCCCTTCTGCTCTGTTTGCTGCGATGGACGTGACTGAATGAGAACACGCAGGTTTGAATGCGGCAGGTATGTGAGGAATTCACCAGGAAGTGAGGACCCACATCGTTATATAATATAATATGTAACGATATGGTCGATTAACGGTGGCCAATTTAAAACGGTCACCATGCTTTTGGTTTTTCTTTTGTTTTTTTGAAAAAAAAGATTCGCGAAGAAATTGTTACTAAGTCGCACTTCCGTATTGTCAACTAAGATCATAAGGTGTCAAAGTGCATGCCTACAAATGCGTTCAGAGTAGGTCAAATCAGCTACATTCTTCTGTACAAACACACATTATAAGCCTTATGTTTTCCACTTGCCAGGCATGTTTCTGTTGATTTTTGTTGATCTTTTTAGTTTAAAAGTGTGCTAGTTCAAGTTGTGAACTGGCTTGTTCGTAGAGGCCCCCACCCCACTCCACCCCACCCCGTTCCTTCAGGGCTGCGCCCAACAGGCAGTGTTGTTGTCAGACAAGGTACTTGAAGTGAAGTTGAAGTAAACAGTAGTTGACTAACACTGGGTGGAGGCCTGTTGGCAGGCACCGAGTTTATGGGGACAGGTAGCAGGTAAAGTTAGGGTGTAGCCTACACCCTGTCGCATGAAAATAGGTAGCTCGTAAAAATAAAAAGCTCGCTACCTATGACAGTGTATATTTGCGACATTGAGCATGAACCACAAATTTCACTTTTTTCTAGGGTTAGGGTTAGGGTTAGATTTAGTTAAATGGTTAAAGTACAGAAAAAGTGAAATTTGTGGTTGTCGCAAATACAGACTCTCATAGTAGCGAGCTTTTTATTTTTACGAGCTACCTTTTTTCATGCGACACACCCTAACTGTAGGTGTAGATGATTGATCATGCTTCTTCTGTTATTGAATCACGTGGAATTGATTCATTGCGTAAAATATATAATTATAACCATAAAATCCGATCTGAATTTGACTATGATTGCTTTAAGGTTCACATGTGATGTAGACGATTATGCCTTACATGTGTGAACAGTGATCTATAGAGACGCAGGGCCGGACCTAAGTTTTTAAGGGGTGGGTGCTAATTTAACGAAGGTGCGAAGCACCCCACCTAGGGAGGTCCGGGGGCATGCTTACCCGGAAATTTTTTAAATCTGAGAAGCAAAATAGTGCAATCTGGGCATAAAATAAAGGACTAATGCCATTACTTTTCATACCCCTATTGAAACATGTTTGAACCATTAAGTACCTGTCAACTGGTGATGCTAGTGAGTGCTAGCTAGGTATAGCTCGCGAGGAAATGCACAAGCTGTCGCTCAGCGACATAAATTTTGTTGTTGTTGAGGAAAAAGGGTGGGGGCTGCAGCTCCCTAAGCCCCCCCCCCCCCCCCCCTCCCCGTAGGTCCGGCCCTGGAGGCGAATATGCATTGTAGGTGTGATCAGTGATCTATAGAGATGATTATGCATTGCAGGTGTGATCTATAGAGATGATTATGCATTGCAGGTGTGATCAGTGATCTATAGAGATGATTATGCATTTAGGTGTGATCAGTGATCTATAGAGACGATTATGCATTGCAGGTGTGATCAGTGATCTATAGAGACGATTATGCATTGCAAGTGTGATCAGTGATCTATAGAGATGATTATGCATTGCAGGTGTGATCAGTGATCTATAGAGATGATTATGCATTGCAGGTGTGATCAGTGATCTATAGAGATGATTATGCATTGCAGGTGTGATCAGTGATCTATAGAGATGATTATGCATTTAGGTGTGATCAGTGATCTATAGAGACGATTATGCATTGCAGGTGTGATCAGTGATCTATTGGGATGACTATGCATTCAGGTGTGATCAGTGATCTATAGAGATGATTATGCATTGCAGGTGTGATCAGTGATCTATAGAGATGATTATGCATTGCAGGTGTGATCAGTGATCTATAGAGATGATTATGCATTGCAGGTGTGATCAGTGATCTATAGAGACGATTATGCAGATGTGATTAATGCAAATTAACTTAAAACAAGCGCGGATTCGCAATCGTTTGTGGCAGCGGTCTATTTTTACCACTCCAATCATTACATACACTGAGTCGCCTCCCCTGGCTTTTCAATAATTTTATTCTGTAAACCAGAATGTTATCTCTGCACCATTTCGTAACTTTTTATATCTTTTGGAAAACATTTAAAACTATTTATCCTACTTATACTCATCGAAAGAAGCACCGCGTATTCGTCTTGTCTGTTGCAGTGTCTGTATTACGTATGTTTATTATTTTGTACGCTTTAAAATGAAGATTCATGTGCTCTGTTCAGTATACAATTCTTTCCATACCTAAGGACTGTAGATATGACAACTGAAATGTTACTTTATGCCCAAGTATTTTTTTCTCTTTTACAATATGTGCGACAATTTTGGACTGACCGACCGAGACGACCAGACCGACAAAGTGAGTTATAGGTTTGTGGCTTGTGCCACAAACAAAAACGATCATCCAGGCATCGAGTTGTCAGGATTTATGACCATTTGAAAACCATGACTTGCTGTTTTCCTTTGGGAGCGGCTACAGCCAGTGCAGGTGACGACATGCAATTGTGTAGTAGTCGCGACCATAGGACTGGTACGTGACAACTAGGTTCAGCAGTATGTGTACTGCAATGTGTATTGTAGTAGTCACGACCATAGTAATGCAACGTGACAACCTGTACTGCAATGTGTATTGTAGTAGTCACGACCATAGTAATGCAACGTGACAACCTGTACTGCAATGTGTATTGTAGTAGTCACGACCATAGTAATGCAACGTGACAACCTGTACTGCAATGTGTATTGTAGTAGTCACGACCATAGTAATGCAACGTGACAACCTGTACTGCAATGTGTATTGTAGTAGTCACGACCATAGTAATGCAACGTGACAACTAAGTTCAGCAGTATGTGGTTTGTAATGTGTATTGTAGTAGTCACGGCCATAGTAATGCGACGTGACAACTAAGTTCAGCAGTATGTGTACTGCAATGTGTATTGTAGTAGTCACGACCATAGTAATGCAACGTGACAACTAAGTTCAGCAGTATGTGTACTGCAATGTGTATTGTAGTAGTCACGACCATAGTAATGCAACGTGACAACTAAGTTCAGCAGTATGTGTACTGCAATGTGTATTGTAGTAGTCACGACCATAGTAATGCAACGTGACAACTAAGTTCAGCAATATGTGTACTGCAATGTGTATTGTAGTAGTCACGACCATAGTAATGGAATGTGACAACTAAGTATGTTTACTGCAATGTGTATTGTAGAAGTCACGACCATAGTAATGGAACGTGACAACTTGTACTGCAATGTGTATTGTAGTGTTCACGACCATAGTAATGCAACGTGACAACTAAGTTCAGCAGTATGTGTACTGCAATGTGTATTGTAGTAGTCACGACCATAGTAATGCAACGTGACAACTAAGTTCAGCAGTATGTGTACTGCAATGTGTATTGTAGTAGTCACGACCATAGTAATGCAACGTGACAACTAAGTTCAGCAGTATGTGTACTGCAATGTGTATTGTAGTAGTCACGACCATAGTAATGCAACGTGACAACTAAGTTCAGCAATATGTGTACTGCAATGTGTATTGTAGTAGTCACGACCATAGTAATGCAACGTGACAACTAAGTTCAGCAATATGTGTACTGCAATGTGTATTGTAGTAGTCACGACCATAGTAATGCAACGTGACAACTAAGTTCAGCAATATGTGTACTGCAATGTGTATTGTAGTAGTCATGACCATAGTAATGCAACGTGACAACTAAGTTCAGCAGTATGTGTACTGCAATGTGTATTGTAGTAGTCACGACCATAGTAATGCAACGTGACAACTAAGTTCAGCAATATGTGTACTGCAATGTGTATTGTAGTAGTCACGACCATAGTAATGCAACGTGACAACTAAGTTCAGCAATATGTGTACTGCAATGTGTATTGTAGTAGTCACGACCATAGTAATGGAATGTGACAACTAAGTTCAGCAGTATGTGTACTGCAATGTGTATTGTAGTAGCCACGACCATAGTAATGCAACGTGACAACTAAGTTCAGCAGTATGTGTACTGCAATGTGTATTGTAGTAGTCACGACCATAGTAATGGAATGTGACAACTAAGTATGTTTACTGCAATGTGTATTGTAGAAGTCACGACCATAGTAATGGAACGTGACAACTTGTACTGCAATGTGTATTGTAGTGTTCACGACCATAGTAATGGAACGTGACAACCTGTACTGCAATGTGTATTGTAGTAGCCACGACCATAGTAATGCAACGTGACAACTAAGTTCAGCAGTATGTGTACTGCAATGCGTATTGTAGTAGCCACGACCATAGTAATGCAACGTGACATCTAAGTTCAGCAGTATGTGTACTGCAATGCGTATTGTAGTAGTCACGACCATAGTAATGCAACGTGACAACTAAGTTCAGCAGTATGTGTACTGCAATGCGTATTGTAGTAGCCACGACCATAGTAATGCAACGTGACAACTAAGTTCAGCAATATGTGTACTGCAATGTGTATTGTAGTAGCCACGACCATAGTAATGCAACGTGACAACTAAGTTCAGCAGTATGTGTACTGCAATGTGTATTGTAGTAGTCACGACCATAGTAATGCAACGTGACAACTAAGTTCAGCAGTATGTGGTTTGTAATGTGTATTGTAGTAGTCACGACCATAGTAATGGAATGTGACAACTAAGTATGTTTACTGCAATGTGTATTGTAGAAGTCACGACCATAGTAATGGAACGTGACAACTTGTACTGCAATGTGTATTGTAGTGTTCACGACCATAGTAATGCAACGTGACAACCTGTACTGCAATGTGTATTGTAGAAGTCACGACCATAGTAATGGAACGTGACAACCTGTACTGCAATGTGTATTGTAGTAGCCACGACCATAGTAATGCAACGTGACAACTAAGTTCAGCAGTATGTGTACTGCAATGCGTATTGTAGTAGCCACGACCATAGTAATGCAACGTGACATCTAAGTTCAGCAGTATGTGTACTGCAATGCGTATTGTAGTAGTCACGACCATAGTAATGCAACGTGACAACTAAGTTCAGCAGTATGTGTACTGCAATGCGTATTGTAGTAGCCACGACCATAGTAATGCAACGTGACAACTAAGTTCAGCAATATGTGTACTGCAATGTGTATTGTAGTAGCCACGACCATAGTAATGCAACGTGACAACTAAGTTCAGCAGTATGTGTACTGCAATGTGTATTGTAGTAGTCACGACCATAGTAATGCAACGTGACAACTAAGTTCAGCAGTATGTGTACTGCAATGTGCATTGTAGTAGTCACGACCATAGTAATGCAACGTGACAACTAAGTTCAGCAGTATGTGTACTGCAATGTGTATTGTAGTAGTCATGACCATAGTAATGCAACGTGACAACTAAGTTCAGCAGTATGTGGTTTGTAATGTGTATTGTAGTAGTCACGACCATAGTAATGGAATGTGACAACTAAGTATGTTTACTGCAATGTGTATTGTAGAAGTCACGACCATAGTAATGGAACGTGACAACTTGTACTGCAATGTGTATTGTAGTGTTCACGACCATAGTAATGCAACGTGACAACCTGTACTGCAATGTGTATTGTAGAAGTCACGACCATAGTAATGGAACGTGACAACCTGTACTGCAATGTGTATTGTAGTAGCCACGACCATAGTAATGCAACGTGACAACTAAGTTCAGCAGTATGTGTACTGCAATGCGTATTGTAGTAGCCACGACCATAGTAATGCAACGTGACATCTAAGTTCAGCAGTATGTGTACTGCAATGCGTATTGTAGTAGTCACGACCATAGTAATGCAACGTGACAACTAAGTTCAGCAGTATGTGTACTGCAATGCGTATTGTAGTAGCCACGACCATAGTAATGCAACGTGACAACTAAGTTCAGCAATATGTGTACTGCAATGTGTATTGTAGTAGCCACGACCATAGTAATGCAACGTGACAACTAAGTTCAGCAGTATGTGTACTGCAATGTGTATTGTAGTAGTCACGACCATAGTAATGCAACGTGACAACTAAGTTCAGCAGTATGTGTACTGCAATGTGCATTGTAGTAGTCACGACCATAGTAATGCAACGTGACAACTAAGTTCAGCAGTATGTGTACTGCAATGCGTATTGTAGTAGCCACGACCATAGTAATGCAACGTGACAACTAAGTTCAGCAGTATGTGTACTGCAATGTGCATTGTAGTAGTCACGACCATAGTAATGCAACGTGACAACTAAGTTCAGCAGTATGTGTACTGCAATGTGTATTGTAGTAGTCACGACCATAGTAATGCAACGTGACAACTAAGTTCAGCAATATGTGTACTGCAATGTGTATTGTAGTAGTCACGACCATAGTAATGGAATGTGACAACTAAGTATGTTTACTGCAATGTGTATTGTAGAAGTCACGACCATAGTAATGGAACGTGACAACTTGTACTGCAATGTGCATTGTAGTGTTCACGACCATAGTAATGCAACGTGACAACTAAGTTCAGCAGTATGTGTACTGCAATGTGTATTGTAGTAGTCACGGCCATAGTAATGGAACGTGACAACTAAGTTCAGCAGTATGTGTACTGCAATGTGTATTGTAATAGTCACGACCATAGTAATGCAACGTGACAACTAAGTTCAGCAGTATGTGTACTGCAATGTGTATTGTAGTGTTCACGACCATAGTAATGGAACGTGACAACTTGTACTGCAATGTGCATTGTAGAAGTCACGACCATAGTAATGGAACGTGACAACTTGTACTGCAATGTGTATTGTAGTAGTCACGACCATAGTAATGGAACGTGACAACTTGTACTGCAATGTGCATTGTAGTAGTCACGACCATAGTAATGGAACGTGACAACTTGTACTGCAATGTATATTGTGGTAGTCACGACCATAGTAATGCAACGTAGCAACTAAGTTCAGCAGTATCAGTGTGGTTTGTAATGTGTATTGTAGTAGTCACGACCATAGTAATGGAACGTGACAACTATGTTTACTGCAATGTGTATTGTAGTGTTCACGACCATAGTAATGGAACGTGACAACTATGCTTACTGCAATGTGTATTGTAGTAGTCACGACCATAGTAATGGAACGTGACAACTATGTTTACTTCAATGTGTATTGTAGTAGTCACGACCGTAGTAATGGAATGTGACAACTAAGTATGTTTACTGCAATGTGTATTGTAGTAGTCACGACCATAGTAATGGAACGTGACAACTAAGTATGTTTACTGCAATGTGGCACCTGAGATGACTCGGGCTAAACAAGAACGCCGCCGTGCAGAGCACCAGTTGGTTAAGAATGGACTTGAAATTCACAAACAGATTTTTCAAGTCATGAACAAAATTGTGTCTGACATTATAGATAAGGCCAAATGCTCTTGTTTGAATGCCCAAATTCTCGCCGGCTTGTACTACTTCGCGTCAATTGCTTAGTTTAGCCAACTCTCTCCTACCTTCCTCTATCCCTGTGTCTGAACTCCCTCAACGTTTCTCTGATTTCTTTCACAGCAAGATAGCCACTATCCGCCAAAATCTTGATTCTCAATCTGCTCCACCATCAACTGTCTCTGATCCCTCCTTTTCTGGCACTATGTGGTCTGAGTTCGCTCTGTTTCCACTGAAGAGGTTAATTATTTTAAGTTTTATGGTAAATTTTGGCTGAAGAATGGCTAGCGTTGAAAGGGTTAAGAGAGGTTTGACAACTGCAGATTTGAAATGAGATGGAAAGCGGCCAGAACATAGAGAATCATTGATGATGAATGTAAAGTAAGGAAGGAGATCATCAAGACACTGGGAGAAGAGAGATGAAGGTAGAGGGTCTAGTTCACAGGTTTTTGTCTGTGTTTGGGTCAAAATCTTCTTAAAGAAGCCTAGTCTCGATCCTGAAAATCTAAAGAATTATCGGCCTGTCTCTAATCTTTCATTCCTTTCTAAACTCACGGAAAAGGTGGTTCTTAAACAGCTGTCTGACCATCTTCAGGTAAACGATCTTTTCTATCCAAACCAGTCTGCTTATCGAGCAGGTCACAGTACTGAGACATCCCTCTTGAAGATAACGAACGACCTGCTCACTGCCTTGGATGAAAACAAGGTTTCTCTTCTTTCTCTCCTTGATCTTTTTGCAGCGTTTGATACTATTGACCACTCTATCCTCATCTCTAGACTTCACACCTCCTTTGGTCTATCTGGAGCTGTTCTTTCCTGGTTTTCTTCCTACCTCTCTGATCGCACACAGACAGTTGTTGTCAACGGTTCTTCATCTCTTCCAAAAGGTCTTCAGTTCGGTGTGCCCCAAGATTCAGTCTTAGGCCCTATTCTTTTTGTTCTTTATACCCAACCTCTCTCTGCCATCATCAACCAGGATTCTCTTCTTCATCATAGCTTTTCTGATGATAATCAGCTGTACATTTCTGCCCACCTGAGTCAGTTAGATCAAATGATTTATTCTTCTAAGTTGTGCATTTCTGCTGTTAAAACATGGATGTTCTATAACAAACTGCAACTAAATGCTGAAAAGACAGAGATGATTCTTGTAGCCTCTAACCTTACAATTAAAACTCAGGTTCTCCCAGGTTCTGTCGACATTGATGGCACTGAGATCAAGCTATCAACGTCTGTCCGCAATCTAGGTGTTACTTTGGACCAAACCCTTTCTTTCAAACAGCATGTTTCCAATGCTATCTAGAACTTCGAATAATTAGTTCCATCCGCCGCTTCCTCTCTCAAGATGCCCTGAAGACTCTAGTCTGTGCTTTTGTTCTGTCTCGCCTTGACTACTGTAACTCACTTCTTGCTGGCTGTCCATCAACTCTCATCTCTAAGCTCGTGTCATTTCTCGCTCCCCTAGGTTCGATCATATTACTCCGGTTCTTCGTTCCCTACATTGGCTCCCAGTTCAATCACGTATTGACTACAAAATTCTTCTCCTTGTCTTCAAGTCACTGAATGATCAAGCTCCGTTATATCTTTCTGATCTTCTTCATCTCTATGTCCCAGCTCGCCAACTACGTTCGTCTTCTGATTCTCGTCTCCTTTCCCTTCCCTCCATCCGTCTCAAATCTGCTGACCAACGTTCTTTTCCCTGTCAAGCACCATCTCTCTGGAATTCTCTGCCTTCTCCTCTCCGACACTCCAACTCAGGCTCCTTATTCAAAACCTCTCTTAAAACCCATCTTTTTCCTGCTGCACCCTAAATATTTGATCAGTTGTCTATCGTTGTGTGCACGTGAGGGAAGATTGAATAAGAGGTTTGTGCTGTGTTTTGTGGTGTGTGTGTACGCGCGCGCGCGCGCGCGCGCGTATGTGTGTGCGTGTGTGTGTGCGTGTGCGCGCGCGCGTGTGTGTGTGTGTGTGTGTGTGTGTGTGTTGTGTATGTGTGTGAGCAAACATGTATGCTTGTGTGTGTTTTGGTTTTGTGGGTTATGTGTGCACGCATGTGTATGTGTGTGTCTGTGTGTGTCTGTATGCATGTGTGTGTGTCTGTCTGTGTGCGTACGTTGTATGTGAGTGTATTTGTATGTGTATCCTCTGACGTTTTGTGTATGTGTGTTGGTGTATGTGGTCAGTCCGGCAACTCAATTGCTATGGCTTACTGAATGAAAGATGAATAATGAGTCGGTGTCGATAAATGTGCGCGCGCGCGCGCGCGCGCGCGCGTGTGTGTGTGTGTGTGTGTGTGTGTGTGTGTGTGTGTGTGCGTGCGCGTGCCGGCGTGCGTGCGTGTGCGAGAGAGAGAGAGAGAGGGACAGAGAGAGAGATAATTGCTTTGTATTTTTGTTGTCTACTTGTTGATGAATAATTGATTGTAAAGCGCTTTGGGCTCATTTGAGGTAAAGCGCTTATAAATGTACTATTATTATTATTATTATTATTATTATTATTATTATTATTATTATTATTATTATTATTATTATTATGTGTATTGTAGTGTTCACGACCATAGTAATGTGTTCATTTGAACTCCTAATACACTAATTTGCAGTCAAACAGTGAAAATAGGCCAATGTGACCACTGGTCAGTGACATTGACCGCTGGTCAACCACATCAACAATTGTTCATTTGAACTCCTAATACACTAATTTGCAGTCAAACAGTGAAAATAGGCCAATGTGACCACTGGTCAGTGACATTGACCGCTGGTCAACCACATCAACAATTGTTCATTTGAACTCCTAATACACTAATTTGCAGTCAAACTGTGAAAATAGGCCAAAGTGACCACTGGTCAGTGACACTGACCACTGGTCAACCACATCAACAATTGTTCATATGATCTCCTAATACACTAATTAGCATTCAAACGGTAAAATTAGGCCAAAGTGACCAGTGTCAGTGGTCAGCTTGTTATTCATTTTATTTAACAAAGATTTTTTTTTAAATGAGAACTTGTCAAGAATGAGTTTTTATAACCCCAATTTTCATTTGGACAAAACGGCGGTTCAAAATCGGGCGCCGTTTTGTCCAACCCGCCGTTTTGTGTCTATAGACAAAACGGCGGATTGTTGAACCGCCGTTTTGTCCAAATCATAATAGAAAATTTGGACAAAACGGCGGTTCTAGCCCCGCCGTTTTGTCTATAGACAAAACGGCGGAATTTGGACAAAACGGCGGTTAACAGCTCCACCAGAGTATAGGAAGCTAGATTTGTAGAGGTTATTTCTAGGTCTAGGAAAAGATAACAAATGATTATGTCTGTGAGGATTGACTTTGAATGAATCTATAAGTTTTTTCGGAGCATTTCCGTTTATGATATTGTGCATAAGTAGTGCTTTATTGAACAACAGTCTGTCATGTAAAGTTAATAAGTTTAGTTCTTTATACTCTTTGATAGTCAGTGAGCTAGATTTTAACAAAATCAATTTGACAGCTTTTTTATACATACGGTTGATTTGTTTCAAATTGGTATCACTACAGTTGTCCCATATACTTGATGCATAGTCAATTATCGAAAGAATATGTCCACTAAAAAATAACTTACGCGAATGAGTATCTAAGAAGTTTTTTAATTTTACTTAGTTGAAATAATTTCTTGGAAATATTTTCCCCAAGAGATGTATGTGCGTGCGTGCGTATGTGCGTACGTGCGTGTGTGTGCCTGTCCGTATGTCTCTATGTCTCTGTGTATATATGTGTGTAAGAGAGAGACAGAGACAGAGGGAGGGAGGGGGGGGGGGGGCGCATGAAATGTTGGGAACGGGAAGGGACCAAAAATATGTGAAAGCTTGGGGTGACTTGGAGAGGGTGGGGGTGAACAAATGAATGCGATAATAGAAATGGTGGGAAAGAGGGCAGTTCTTAATGTTTTGATAGTCGCTTTTATCGACCCTAACTATGTTCAATGTTTTTGCGAAACATGATTTGTCATTCATTTTTCCTTAGTTTTGTTTCCATTTTTCATGCATGCAAATGTGTTTCTTTGATTGTATTGTGCTTGTACGAGAACACGCTGTTATTTCACGTAAGGTGATAATAAAGTATTTTTGATTTTTGACTTGACTTGACTTTGACTTTGACTTGACACACGCACGCACGCACGCACGGGCGTGGGCTATGCTCAAGGCAGTCAACATGCTTCAGTGCTTTCAGTGGATTTGTTACAGTATCATAATTATTCTTGACTTTAACTTACTCATCAAGTCAGATCACCTGATGATCATCATGACCACGTGGCCATCACTAGCATCACCTGATGATCATCATGGCCATGCGGCCATCACTAGCATCACCTGATGATCATCATGGCCATGTGGCCATCACTAACATCACCTGATGATCATCATGGCCATGTGGCCATCACTAACATCACCTGATGATCATCATGGCCATATGGCCATCACTAACATCACCTGATGACCATCACTAACATCACCACGAACATCACCTGATGATCATCATGGCCATGTGACCATCACTAACATCACCTGATGATCAGCATGTAACATCACCTGATGATCATCATGGCCATGTGGCCATCACCTGATGATCATCATGGCCATGTGGCCATCACTAACATCACCTGATGATCATCACTAACATCACCTGATGATCATCATGGCCACGTGGTCATCACTAACATCGCCTGATGATCATCATGGCCATGTGGCCATCACCTGATGATCATCATGGCCATCACTAACATCACCTGATGATCATCATGGCCACGTGGTCATCACTAACATCGCCTGATGATCATCATGGCCATGTGGCCATCACTGACATCACCTGATGATACTCATGGCCATGTGGCCATCACCTGATGATCATCGTGGCCATCACTAACATCACCTGATGATCATCATGGTCATGTGGCCATCACTGACATCACCTGATGATATCATGGCCATGTGGCCATCACCTGATGATCATCGTGGCCATCACTAACATCACCTGATGATCAGCACGGCCACGTGGCCATCACTAACATCACCTGATGATCATCATGGCCATGTGACCATCACTAACATCACCTGATGATCAGCATGTAACATCACCTGATGATCATCATGGCCATGTGGCCATCACCTGATGATCATCATGGCCATGTGGCCATCACTAACATCACCTGATGATCATCACTAACATCACCTGATGATCATCATGGCCACGTGGTCATCACTAACATCGCCTGATGATCATCATGGCCATGTGGCCATCACCTGATGATCATCATGGCCATCACTAACATCACCTGATGATCATCATGGCCACGTGGTCATCACTAACATCGCCTGATGATCATCATGGTCATGTGGCCATCACTGACATCACCTGATGATACTCATGGCCATGTGGCCATCACCTGATGATCATCGTGGCCATCACTAACATCACCTGATGATCATCATGGTCATGTGGCCATCACTGACATCACCTGATGATACTCATGGCCATGTGGCCATCACCTGATGATCATCGTGGCCATCACTAACATCACCTGATGATCAGCACGGCCACGTGGCCATCACTAACATCACCTGATGATCAGCATGGCCATGTGGCCATCAGTAACATCACCTGATGATCAGCATGGCCATGTGGCCAACACTAACATCACCTGATGATCAGCATGGCCATGTGGCCATCAGTAACATCACCTGATGATCAGCATGGCCATGTGGCCAACACTAACATCACCTGATGATCATCATGGCCATGTGGCCATCACTAACATCACCTGATGATCGTCATGGCCATGTGGCCATCACTAACATCACCTGATGATCAGCACGGCCACGTGGCCATCACTAACATCACCTGATGATCAGCATGGCCATGTGGCCATCAGTAACATCACCTGATGATCAGCATGGCCATGTGGCCAACACTAACATCACCTGATGATCAGCATGACCATGTGGCCATCACTAACATCACCTGATGATCATCATGGCCATGTGGCCATCACTTACATCACCTGATGATCAGCATGGTCATGTGGCCATCACTGCTTCAGCGCAGGCATGATTCTCACATGATTCTCGTAAAACAGTACTGTCTAAATTAATTTGATGAAATCCTACTAGTTTTTGTTGAGTTTTACACGAATCTGATGAAATATCTATTTTGGTATCAGAGGGATTATAGTCCCCAAGGTGAAGGGGGTTATCATGCACCCCCTGGGCTCCCAGGGCCCCCCATTTGGGGGTCTATGAAGCACTGAAATTCTCAAGGACCCTCTAAACGAATGTGCAGGGGTCCCAGGGATGCACTAGAAAAAATCTTTTTAGCATTTGCAATGCCACTGGGATCCTCTATCCCGCCTCTAGGACCCTCCATTCTGTAAGTGAAGGAGTCCCTGGGACCCCTTGTTTTGTGGGACGATTGGGAGCCCTGACCCCCCTCCTTGATTAAACCAAAGTAGGCTAGAAATGTTCCTCAGGACCTACTGAACACGTTAGAAATTGTTCCCAAGAATAAAACTCATTCCCACTGAGTTATAGCCCCTGATGTAAGTGTACCCCCGTGTCGCTAGGTATGCATTCATCAAAGTACAAGTGATGAACAGTTAATTCAAATGAACAATTAAACCATTTTTTGTCATCAAAGTAATGAGTTTAGGTGCAGACCTACTTAAAAATGTTTATTGCAGTGCTCAGTGTTTGATAGCTTCACTGCAGTACGTCAGCGACCAGCTACCGTCATTTGTGCGGCAAAAGTTGTATGTCAATGATGATGCATAAAAACTAAGAGCAAACATTGATTGTTTCAGTTTCATGTTTCAGTTTCCACCCCTCAAGATAACTTTGCTTTTGTCTCTTTTGCTTCTTGACAGGTATTTTCGCGCGCGCGCGTGTGTGTGTGTGTGTGTGTGTGTGTGTGTGTGTGTGTGTGTGTATGCGTATGCGCGTGTGTGTGTGTGTGTGTGTGTGTGGGTGGGTGGGGGTGTGAAAGAGAGAGACAGAGAGAGAGTGAGAGTGTGTGTGTGTGTGTGCATACCTACTTGCTTCTAATTGGTAACTTTGATTCCAATGTGTTTGATGTTTTTCATGGTTAAATGATAGGTATGAATTGTGTATGTGCATGTTCATGCTTTTTCACTTTCATTCTTTTTGTTAATGATGTTGGTTATTTTTTCTTCTCACTTTTCATTTTTATGAGGGCTGGATGCAAACAAGCCTGTATAGTTCTTATTCTTATCCCTCAATATATAAAAAAAAAGTTCTCTCTCTCTCTCTCTCTCTCTCTCTCTCTCTCTCTCTCTCTCTCTCTCTCTCTCTCTCTCTCTCTCTCTCTCTCTCTCTCTCTCTCTCTCTCTCTCTCCTCTCTCTCTCTCTCTCTCTCTCTCTCTCTCTCTCTCTCTCTCTCTCTCTCTCTCTCTCTCTCTCTCTCTCTCTCTCTCTCTCTCTCTCTCTCTCTCTGGGTGACCAGTCAGATCGGCCTCGTGTCATTTCGGCCCCGCTTTTTTGTCGTTTTGGCCTCGCCCTACGTGTCAAATCAGCCTCGTTTCAGTCCAACTCATCCTCGTTTCCAATCAACTTGTCCTCGACATAATAATATATGTTTTGTTTGTTTGTTTGTTTTTTGTGCATCTCTCTCTCTCTCTCTCTCTCTCTCTCTCTCTCTCTCTCTCTCTCTCTCTCTCTCTCTCTCTCTCTCTCTCTCTCTCTCTCTCTCTCTCTCTCTCTCTCTCTCTCTCTCTCTCTCTCTCTCTCTCTCTCTCTCTCTCTCTCTCTCTCTCTCTCTCTCTCTCTCTCTCTCTCTCTCTCTCTCTCTCTCTCTCTCTCTCTCTCTCTCTCTCTCTCTCTCTCTCTCTCTCTCTCTCTCTCTCTCTCTCTCTCTCTCTCTCTCTCTCTCTCTCTCTCTCTCTCTCTCTCTCTCTCTCTCTCTCTCTCTCTCTCTCTCTCTCTCTCTCTCTCTCTCTCTCTCTCTCTCTCTCTCTCTCTCATCTCTCTCTCTCTCTCTCTCTCTCTCTCTCTCTCTCTCTCTCTCTCTCTCTCTCTCTCTCTCTCTCTCTCTCTCTCTCTCTCTCTCTCTCTCTCTCTCTCTCTCTCTCTCTCTCTCTCTCTCTCTCTCTCTCTCTCTCTCTCTCTCTCTCTCTCTCTCTCTCTCTCTCTCTCTCTCTCTCTCTCTCTCTCTCTCTCTCTCTCTCTCTCTCTCTCTCTCTCTCTCTCTCTCTCTCTCTCTCTCTCTCTCTCTCTCTCTCTCTCTCTCTCTCTCTCTCTCTCTCTCTCTCTCTCTCTCTCTCTCTCTCTCTCTCTCTCTCTCTCTCTCTCTCTCTCTCTCTCTCTCTCTCTCTCTCTCTCTCTCTCTCTCTCTCTCTCTCTCTCTCTCTCTCTCTCTCTCTCTCTCTCTCTCTCTCTCTCTCTCTCTCTCTCTCTCTCTCTCTCTCTCTCTCTCTCTCTCTCTCTCTCTCTCTCTCTCTCTCTCTCTCTCTCAGTTATTTTGACATCAGTCGGGTCGGCCTGCATAGTCAACTGTGAAAGTCGACTGTGGGAGAACTATCAGTCATTGCCTTCAATGTAAATTACTGATGATGTGCATGTTTCTGTCAACAGGTGTGGACATGGTGTGACCATTGCCAGGCCTTGCTTTCAATGTAAATTACTCTGGTGATATGCATGTTTCTTGTCAACAGGTGGTTGGACATCATTGCCAGGCCTTGCCTTGCCTTCAAATTACTGGTGATGTGTGTTTCTTGTCAACAGGTGGTTGGACATGGTGTGACCATTGCCAGGCCTAGCCTTCAATGTAAATTACTCTGGTGATGTGCGTGTTTCTTGTCAACAGGGCACGGCGGGGATCATTGCCATGAATAACATCAACATAACCACGGACAGAAAAACCCCCACAACTGTGTATTACTTCGCACTGTAGAACAAACAAACAACTATCATAACCGCTTATGACTGCACATCAACGCAAAACACCTTAAGGAAGACACCCAGATCGTCTCAAAGGTATCGTGTAACAGGACACGGGGTTTGATGTGTGTTTTCTTCAGTGACCTGTGTGTTAGTGAATGTACAGTGCAAAACACCTTAAGGAAGACACTCAGATCGTCACAAAGGTATCGTGTAACAGGACACGGGGTTTGATGTGTGTTTTCTTCAGTGACCTGTGTGTTAGTGAATGTACAGTGCAAAACACCTTAAGGAAGACACTCAGATCGTCACAAAGGTATCGTGTAACAGGACACGGGGTTTGATGTGTGTTTTCTTCAGTGACCTGTGTGTTAGTGAATGTACAGTGCAAAACACCTTAAGGAAGACACTCAGATCGTCACAAACGTATCGTGTAACAGGACACGGGGTTTGATGTGTGTTTTCTTCAGTGACCTGTGTGTTAGTGAATGTACAGTGCAAAACACCTTAAGGAAGACACTCAGATCGTCACAAACGTATCGTGTAACAGGACACGGGGTTTGATGTGTGTTTTCTTCAGTGACCTGTGTGTTAGTGAATGTACAGTGCAAAACACCTTAAGGAAGACACTCAGATCGTCACAAAGGTATCGTGTAACAGGACACGGGGTTTGATGTGTGTTTTCTTCAGTGACCTGTGTGTTAGTGAATGTACAGTGCAAAACACCTTAAGGAAGACACTCAGATCGTCACAAAGGTATCGTGTAACAGGACACGGGGTTTGATGTGTGTTTTCTTCAGTGACCTGTGTGTTAGTGAATGTACAGTGTAAAACACCTTAAGGAAGACACTCAGATCGTCACAAAGGTATCGTGTAACAGGACACGGGGTTTGATGTGTGTTTTCTTCAGTGACCTGTGTGTTAGTGAATGTACAGTGTAAAACACCTTAAGGAAGACACTCAGATCGTCACAAAGGTATCGTGTAACAGGACACGGGGTTTGATGTGTGTTTTCTTCAGTGACCTGTGTGTTAGTGAATGTACAGTGCAAAACACCTTAAGGAAGACACTCAGATCGTCACAAAGGTATCGTGTAACAGGACACGGGGTTTGATGTGTGTTTTCTTCAGTGACCTGTGTGTTAGTGAATGTACAGTGCAAAACACCTTAAGGAAGACACTCAGATCGTCACAAACGTATTGTGTAACAGGACACGGGGTTTGGTGTGTGTTTTCTTCAGTGACCTGTGCTGTTAGAAATCCAAAGGTCTACTGGCTGTCAACAGAGTGTTGTAAATTGCAGCTGTCACAAATTCGTCACGTTCTTATCTGCCCCGTTTTGACAGTTGAGACGGCGTGACACACACACACTACAGTGTGAAATCAGTGGGAACAGATTTTTGGACTAATTTGTTTACACTTTGTTCAAATTGTAACGGCAGTAAAAACAGTAAGATGAAATGTGTGCGAGGAACTTGAAGCTGGGCTTTCTATCATCAGTCTTCAACAAGTAAAGTCTTCAACAACTAAAGTCTTCAACAACTAAAGTCATCAACAACTAAAGTCTTCAACAAGTAAATTGCGTTTGAGAGCTCTAAAAGGAAACTTTGTCCCATAGTATCAACATTTCAAATACTACTTTTTTTTTTCTCTTGGGAAAGCGAAGAGGAGAGTTCGCCGATTCATGTGTGTGGAGCTTTAGCCAAGTCAAGTGGTGTGAAGTAGGCTTAAGGATAAAGGAAAGAGAACTGTGTGTTCACAAGATGGCGGGCGTGTTGTCTCCCCTGGGGAAGGTGTCGGCCATGTTGGCAGTGCTGGTGATGCAGACTGTGAGGCTGGCAATGGCACAGGAGTCAGGTTAGTGTGTGTGTGCGTGCGTGCGCGCTTGCGTGCGTGCGTGCGCGCGCGCTTGCCTTGCGTGCGTGCGTGTGTGCGTGCATGCATGTGTGTGCGTGTGTGTGTGTGTGTGTGTGTCTGTCTGTGTGTGTGTGTGTATGTGCGCGCGCGTGTGTGTATCTGTCTGTCTGTCTGTCACTATTGGGTAATCACAGTCATTCTTCCATTACAGTCACTATTGGGTAATCACAGTCATTCTACCATTACAGTCACTATTGGGTAATCACAGTCATTCTACCATTACAGTCACTATTGGCAATGGATAATCACAGTCATTCTACCATTACAGTCACTATTGGGTAATCACATTCATTCTACCATTACAGTCACTATTGGGTAATCACAGTCATTCTACCATTACAGTCACTATTGGCAATGGATAATCACAGTCATTCTACCATTACAGTCACTATTGGGTAATCACAGTCATTCTACCATTACAGTCACTATTGGGTAATCACAGTCATTCTACCATTACAGTCACTATTGGGTAATCACAGTCATTCTACCATTACAGTCACTATTGACAATGGGTAATCACAGTCATTCTACCATTACAGTCACTATTGGCAATGGGTAATCACAGTCATTCTACCATTACAGTCACTATTGGATAATCACAGTCATTCTACCATTACAGTCACTATTGGCAATGGATAATCACAGTCATTCTACCATTACAGTCACTATTGGCAATGGGTAATCACAGTCATTCTACCATTACAGTCACTATTGACAATGGGTATTCACAGTAATTCTACCATTACAGTCACTATTGGATAATCAGTCATTCTACCATTACAGTCACTATTGGCAATGGGTAATCACAGTCATTCTACCATTACAGTCACTATTGGATAATCAGTCATTCTACCATTACAGTCACTATTGGCAATGGGTAATCACAGTCATTCTACCATTACAGTCACTATTGGATAATCACAGTCATTCTACCATTACAGTCACTATTGACAATGGGTAATCACAGTCATTCTACCATTACAGTCACTATTGGCAATGGGTAATCACAGTCATTCTACCATTACAGTCACTATTGGGTAATCACAGTCATTCTACCATTACAGTCACTATTGGCAATGGGTAATCACAGTCATTCTACAATTCTGCAATGAAAGAGCTTTCCAACAAACCAAAAGAGAAAATGCAACCAGAAAGTTTCAAAATGTGTACAAAACCACCAGATGTTTCTGACGAAAACACACTTTTAAGGCAGAAAGGATTGTTCTTGCACTTCAATAATTCTGTATGAGGTAGAGAAAGACCAGTTCAATAAAATCTGAGAATTGATGATTTGACCCCCTTCCACCTAAAATTGACCCTAAGGGGTAAGTGAGCTAGGAACATGACTCAGTTTGTGGCGACGGGTCACACATATGCACGATCTGTACGTTTTCAGGAACCCCGCTAGTAGTTGTAGTATAACATAGGGCTACTATTCGCACTCCCAAGTCCCATATATATCAGCTTTCTTTCTTTCTGATTGTTCGAAATAAGAATAAACATTGAAGACTTAAAACCCAATCAAACAACAATTGTATAATTTAAAAAAGGACACCAGTAGCTACTGTGCAGCACACTTCAGTCCCAGTCCAGTCCTACAAATTCACATCAATTTTCTGTTTGCTGAAATAAATATGGATGTCTTCCAACTATTGTGCAACACACTGTGTGCACTCCGTGTGTGCATTAACCCCACACACCCGTTTGTGGTTGGTCCCTGTCTTTATTACAGGATCCAGGCGGCCAAGGCAGATCGACGTTGATTGTATGCCCCACCCCCCTTATATCCCTCCCCTCCCCACCGATACCCCTCCCCTCGCCCCCTGTCTTCACTCCCTTTAAGATGTCAGTCCCACTCTCTATCTTTATTTCTGTCTTCACTCCCTTTAAGATGTCAGTCCCCCTCTCTATCTTTATTTCTGTCTTCACTTCACTCCCTTTAAGATGTCAGTCCCACTCTCTATCTTTATTTCTGTCTTCACTCCCTTTAAGATGTCAGTCCCCCTCTCTATCTTTATTTCTGTCTTCACTCCACTCCCTTTAAGATGTCAGTCCCCCTCTCTATCTTTATTTCTGTCTTCACTTCACCCCCTTTAAGATGTCAGTCCCCCTCTCTATCTTTATTTCTGTCTTCACTTCACTCCCTTTAAGATGTCAGTCCCACTCTCTATCTTTATTTCTGTCTTCACTCCCTTTAAGATGTCAGTCCCACTCTCTATCTTTATTTCTGTCTTCACTTCACTCCCTTTAAGATGTCAGTCCCCCTCTCTATCTTTATTTATGTCTTCACTCACTCCACTCCCTTTAAGATGGGAGTGGAGGGAGTGGAGTAAAGACAGAACTAAAGATAGAGAGGGGGACTGACATCTTAAAGGGAGTGGAGTAAAGACAGAAATAAAGATAGAGAGGGGGACTGACATCTTAAAGGGAGTGAAGTGAAGACAGAAATAAAGATAGAGAGGGGGACTGACATCTTAAAGGGAGTGAAGACAGAAATAAAGATAGAGAGTGGGACTGACATCTTAAAGGGGGTGAAGTGAAGACAGAAATAAAGATAGAGAGGGGGACTGACATCTTAAAGGGAGTGAAGACAGAAATAAAGATAGAGAGTGGGACTGACATCTTAAAGGGGGTGAAGTGAAGACAGAAATAAAGATAGAGAGGGGGACTGACATCTTAAAGGGAGTGAAGACAGAAATAAAGATAGAGAGTGGGACTGACATCTTAAAGGGGGTGAAGTGAAGACAGAAATAAAGATAGAGAGGGGGACTGACATCTTAAAGGGAGTGAAGTGAAGACAGACAGAAATAAAGATAGAGAGGGGGACTGACATCTTAAAGGGAGTGGAGTGAAGACAGACAGAAATAAAGATAGAGAGGGGGACTGACATCTTAAAGGGGGTGAAGTGAAGACAGAAATAAAGATAGAGAGGGGGACTGACATCTTAAAGGGAGTGGAGTGAAGACAGAAATAAATATAGAGAGGGGGACTGACATCTTAAAGGGAGTGAAGACAGAAATAAAGATAGAGAGTGGGACTGACATCTTAAAGGGGGTGAAGTGAAGACAGAAATAAAGATAGAGAGGGGGACTGACATCTTAAAGGGAGTGAAGACAGAAATAAAGATAGAGAGTGGGACTGACATCTTAAAGGGGGTGAAGACAGACAGAAATAAAGATAGAGAGGGGGACTGACATCTTAAAGGGAGTGAAGTGAAGACAGACAGAAATAAAGATAGAGAGGGGGACTGACATCTTAAAGGGAGTGGAGTGAAGACAGACAGAAATAAAGATAGAGAGGGGGACTGACATCTTAAAGGGAGTGGAGTGAAGACAGACAGAAATAAAGATAGAGAGGGGGACTGACATCTTAAAGGGGGTGAAGTGAAGACAGACAGAAATAAAGATAGAGAGGGGGACTGACATCTTAAAGGGAGTGGAGTGAAGACAGACAGAAATAAAGATAGAGAGGGGGACTGATATATTAAATGGGGTGAAGTGAAGACAGAAATAAAGATATAGAGAGGGGGACTGACATCTTAAAGGGAGTGAAGTGAAGACAGACAGAAATAAAGATAGAGAGGGGGACTGACATCTTAAAGGGAGTGGAGTGAAGACAGACAGAAATAAAGATAGAGAGGGGGACTGACATCTTAAAGGGAGTGAAGTGAAGACAGACAGAAATAAAGATAGAGAGGGGGACTGACATCTTAAAGGGAGTGGAGTGAAGACAGACAGAAATAAAGATAGAGAGGGGGACTGATATATTAAATGGGGTGAAGTGAAGACAGAAATAAAGATATAGAGAGGGGGACTGACATCTTAAAGGGGGTGAAGTGAAGACAGAAATAAAGATAGAGAGGGGGACTGACATCTTAAAGGGAGTGGAGTGAAGACAGACAGAAATAAAGATAGAGAGGGGGACTGACATCTTAAAGGGAGTGAAGTGAAGACAGAAATAAAGATAGAGAGGGGGACTGACATCTTAAAGGGAGTGAAGTGAAGACAGACAGAAATAAAGATAGAGAGGGGGACTGACATCTTAAAGGGAGTGGAGTGAAGACAGACAGAAATAAAGATAGAGAGGGGGACTGACATCTTAAAGGGGGTGAAGTGAAGACAGAAATAAAGATAGAGAGGGGGACTGACATCTTAAAGGGAGTGGAGTGAAGACAGAAATAAAGATAGAGAGGGGGACTGACATCTTAAAGGGAGTGGAGACAGACATAAATAAAGATAGAGAGGGGGACTGACATCTTAAAGGTGAAGTGAATACAGAAATAAAGATAGAGAGGGGGACTGACATCTTAAAGGGAGTGGAGTGAAGACAGACAGAAATAAAGATAGAGAGGGGGACTGATATATTAAATGGGGTGAAGTGAAGACAGAAATAAAGATATAGAGAGGGGGACTGACATCTTAAAGGGGGTGAAGTGAAGACAGAAATAAAGATAGAGAGGGGGACTGACATCTTAAAGGGAGTGAAGTGAAGACAGAAATAAAGATAGAGAGGGGGACTGACATCTTAAAGGGAGTGGAGTGAAGACAGAAATAAAGATAGAGAGGGGGACTGACATCTTAAAGGGAGTGGAGTGAAGACAGACAGAAATAAAGATAGAGAGGGGGACTGACATCTTAAAGGGAGTGGAGTGAAGAAGACAGAAATAAAGATAGAGAGGGGGACTGACATCTTAAAGGGAGTGAAGTGAAGACAGAAATAAAGATAGAGAGGGGGACTGACATCTTAAAGGGAGTGGAGTGAAGACAGAAATAAAGATAGAGAGGGGGACTGACATCTTAAAGGGAGTGGAGACAGACAGTAATAAAGATAGAGAGGGGGACTGACATCTTAAAGGTGAAGTGAATACAGAAATAAAGATAGAGAGGGGGACTGACATCTTAAAGGGAGTGGAGTGAAGACAGACAGAAATAAAGATAGAGAGGGGGACTGACATCTTAAAGGGAGTGGAGTGAAGACAGAAATAAAGATAGAGAGGGGGACTGACATCTTAAAGGGAGTGGAGTGAAGACAGAAATAAAGATAGAGAGGGGGACTGACATCTTAAAGGGGGTGAAGTGAAGACAGAAATAAAGATAGAGAGGGGGACTGATATCTTAAAGGGAGTGAAGACAGACAGAAATAAAGATAGAGAGGGGGACTGACATCTTAAAGGTGAAGTGAAGACAGACAGAAATAAAGATAGAGAGGGGGACTGATATATTAAAGGGAGTGGAGTGAAGACAGAAATAAAGATAGAGAGGGGGACTGACATCTTAAAGGGGGTGAAGTGAAGACAGAAATAAAGATAGAGAGTGGGACTGACATCTTAAAGGGAGTGAAGTGAAGACAGTAATAAAGATAGAGAGGGGGACTGACATCTTAAAGGGAGTGAAGTGAAGACAGAAATAAAGATAGAGAGGGGGACTGACATCTTAAAGGGAGTGAAGACAGAAATAAAGATAGAGAGGGGGACTGACATCTTAAAGTGGAGTGAAGACAGAAATAAAGATAGAGAGGGGGACTGACATCTTAAAGGGGGTGAAGTGAAGACAGAAATAAAGATAGAGAGGGGGACTGACATCTTAAAGGGAGTGAAGTGAAGACAGAAATAAAGATAGAGAGGGGGACTGACATCTTAAAGGGGGTGAAGTGAAGACAGAAATAAAGATAGAGAGGGGGACTGACATCTTAAAGGGAGTGAAGTGAAGACAGACAGAAATAAAGATAGAGAGGGGGACTGACATCTTAAAGGGAGTGAAGTGAAGACAGAAATAAAGATAGAGAGGGGGACTGACATCTTAAAGGGAGTGAAGACAGACAGAAATAAAGATAGAGAGGGGGACTGACATCTTAAAGGGAGTGAAGTGAAGACAGAAATAAAGATAGAGAGTGGGACTGACATCTTAAAGGGAGTGAAGACAGAAATAAAGATAGAGAGTGGGACTATATCTTTATTTCTGTCTTCACTTCACTCCCTTTAAGATGCCAGTCCCCCTCTCTATCTTTATTTCTGTCTTCACTCCCTTTAAGATGTCAGTCCCCCTCTCTATCTTTATTTCTGTCTTCACTTCACTCCCTTTAAGATGTCAGTCCCCCTCTCTATCTTTATTTCTGTCTTCACTTCACTCCCTTTAAGATGTCAGTCCCCCTCTCTATCTTTATTTCTGTCTTCACTTCACTCCCTTTAAGATGTCAGTCCCCCTCTCTATCTTTATTTCTGTCTTTACTCCACTCCCTTTAAGATGTCAGTCCCCCTCTCTATCTTTATTTCTGTCTTCACTCCACTCCCTTTAAGATGTCAGTCCCCCTCTCTATCTTTATTTCTGTCTTCACTCCACTCCCTTTAAGATGTCAGTCCCCCTCTCTATCTTTATTTCTGTCTTCACTTCACTCCCTTTAAGATGTCAGTCCCCCTCTCTATCTTTATTTCTGTCTTCACTTCACTCCCTTTAAGATGTCAGTCCCCCTCTCTATCTTTATTTCTGTCTTCACTTCACTCCCTTTAAGATGTCAGTCCCCCTCTCTATCTTTATTTCTGTCTTCACTCCCTTTAAGATGTCAGTCCCCCTCTCTATCTTTATTTCTGTCTTCACTTCACTCCCTTTAAGATGTCAGTCCCCCTCTCTATCTTTATTTCTGTCTTCACTCCACTCCCTTTAAGATGTCAGTCCCCCTCTCTATCTTTATTTCTGTCTTCACTCCACTCCCTTTAAGATGTCAGTCCCCCTCTCTATCTTTAGTTCTGTCTTTACTCCACTCCCTTTAAGATGTCAGTCCCCCTCTCTATCTTTATTTCTGTCTTCACTTCACTCCCTTTAAGATGCCAGTCCCCCTCTCTATCTTTATTTCTGTCTTCACTCCCTTTAAGATGTCAGTCCCCCTCTCTATCTTTATTTCTGTCTTCACTTCACTCCCTTTAAGATGTCAGTCCCCCTCTCTATCTTTATTTCTGTCTGTCTTCACTCCCTTTAAGATGTCAGTCCCCCTCTCTATCTTTATTTCTGTCTTCACTTCACTCCCTTTAAGATGTCAGTCCCCCTCTCTATCTTTATTTCTGTCTTCACTTCACTCCCTTTAAGATGTTAGTCCCCCTCTCTATCTTTATTTCTGTCTTCACTTCACTCCCTTTAAGATGTCAGTCCCCCTCTCTATCTTTATGTCTGTCTTCACTTCACTCCCTTTAAGATGTTAGTCCCCCTCTCTATCTTTATTTCTGTCTTCACTTCACTCCCTTTAAGATGTCAGTCCCCCTCTCTATCTTTATTTCTGTCTTCACTCCCTTTAAGATGTCAGTCCCCCTCTCTATGTTTATTTCTGTCTTCACTCCACTCCCTTTAAGATGTCAGTCCCCCTCTCTATCTTTATTTCTGTCTTCACTTCACTCCCTTTAAGATGTCAGTCCCCCTCTCTATCTTTATTTCTGTCTGTCTTCACTTCACTCCCTTTAAGATGTCAGTCCCCCCTCTCTATCTTTATTTCTGTCTTCACTTCACTCCTTTTAAGATGTCAGTCCCCCTCTCTATCTTTATTTCTGTCTTCACTTCACTCTTTTTAAGATGGCAGTCCCCCTCTCTATCTTTATTACTGTCTTCACTTCACTCCCTTTAAGATGTCAGTCCCCCTCTCTATCTTTATTTCTGTCTTCACTCCCTTTAAGATGTCAGTCCCCCTCTCTATCTTTATTTCTGTCTTCTTCACTCCCTTTAAGATGTCAGTCCCCCTCTCTATCTTTATTTCTGTCTTCACTTCACTCCTTTTAAGATGTCAGTCCCCCTCTCTATCTTTATTTCTGTCTTCACTTCACCCCCTTTAAGATGTCAGTCCCCCTCTCTATCTTTATTTCTGTATTTCTTCACTCCACTCCCTTTAAGATGTCAGTCCCCCTCTCTATCTTTATTTCTGTCTGTCTTCACTTTACCCCCTTTAAGATGTCAGTCCCCCTCTCTATCTTTATTTCTGTCTTCACTTCACTCCTTTTAAGATGGTAGTCCCCCTCTCTATCTTTATTACTGTCTTCACTTCACTCCCTTTAAGATGTCAGTCCCCCTCTCTATCTTTATTTCTGTCTTCACTCCCTTTAAGATGTCAGTCCCCCTCTCTATCTTTATTTCTGTCTTCACTTCACTCCCTTTAAGATGTCAGTCCCCCTCTCTATCTTTATTTCTGTCTTCACTTCACTCCCTTTAAGATGTCAGTCCCCCTCTCTATCTTTATTTCTGTCTGTCTTCACTTCACCCCCTTTAAGATGTCAGTCCCCCTCTCTATCTTTATTTCTGTCTTCACTCCACTCCCTTTAAGATGTCAGTCCCCCTCTCTATCTTTATTTCTGTCTTCACTTCACCCCCTTTAAGATGTCAGTCCCCCTCTCTATCTTTATTTCTGTCTTCACTTCACTCCCTTTAAGATGTCAGTCCCCCTCTCTATCTTTATTTCTGTCTTCACTTCACCCCCTTTAAGATGTCAGTCCCCCTCTCTATCTTTATTTCTGTCTTCACTTCACTCCCTTTAAGATGTCAGTCCCCCTCTCTATCTTTATTTCTGTCTTCACTTCACTCCCTTTAAGATGTCAGTCCCCCTCTCTATCTTTATTTCTGTCTTCACTTCACTCCCTTTAAGATGTCAGTCCCCCTCTCTATCTTTATTTCTGTATTTCTTCACTCCACTCCCTTTAAGATGTCAGTCCCCCTCTCTATCTTTATTTCTGTATTTCTTCACTTCACTCCCTTTAAGATGTCAGTCCCCCTCTCTATCTTTATTTCTGTATTTCTTCACTCCACTCCCTTTAAGATGTCAGTCCCCCCTCTCTATCTTTATTTCTGTCTTCACTTCACTCCCTTTAAGATGTCAGTCCCCCTCTCTATCTTTATTTATGTCTTCACTTCACTCCCTTTAAGATGTCAGTCCCCCTCTCTATCTTTATTTCTGTCTTCACTTCACTCCCTTTAAGATGTCAGCCCCCCTCTCTATCTTTATTTCTGTATTTCTTCACTCCACTCCCTTTAAGATGTCAGCCCCCCTCTCTATCTTTATTTCTGTATTTCTTCACTTCACTCCCTTTAAGATGTCAGTCCCCCTCTCTATCTTTATTTCTGTCTTCACTTCACTCCCTTTAAGATGTCAGTCCCCCTCTCTATCTTTATTTCTGTCTGTCTTCACTTCACTCCCTTTAAGATGTCAGTCCCCCTCTCTATCTTCTAACTACCGCCTAATAGCTTTGACCAGCTGCGTCTGCAAAGTCATGGAGAAAATGATAAACGCCAGACTGATGTGGAAATTATAAACTGATGGTCTTCTAGGGAAAGAGCAATGTGGCTTCCGCAAGTATCATTCCACTGTTGATCGTCTAGCCCGTTTGGAGTCAACCATCCGTAACTCTTTCCTTAATAAACAGCATATCGTCGCCATGTTTTTCGATGTGGAAAAGGCGTATGATACTACATGGAAATATGGGATCCTTTCCGACCTTCATCAGCTTGGTTTTCATGGTCATCTGCCGGTTTTCATTCAAAACTTCCTGGCAGAAAGAACGTTCCAAGTCCGTGTTGGTACCACTCTATCAGACATCCACGAGCAGGAGATGGGTGTTCCTCAAGGCAGCATCTTGTCTCCTGCTTTATTCAGCATAAAAATAAACGACATCGTAAAATCTGTTCGCCAAGGATCTGACAGCTCGCTGTTTGTTGATGACTTTGGTCTTTACGCCACTGGGAAAACATATGCAGGCGTTCAACGCCAGCTCCAGCTGGGTGTCAATAAAATCCAGCAGTGGGCAGATGACAACGGCTTCAAGTTCTCTTCAACCAAAACGCGGTCTATTCATTTTCACAATTTTCGTTGTTTCTATCCTCAACCCGAAATTTATATCGAAAAGACCAAAATTCCAGCCGTTACTGAAGCAAAATTTCTGGGAATCATCTTCGATCAAAAATTAAATGTTAGAGCACATATCCAGAATCTGAAAACTTCCTGCCTCAAAGCCATGAACATCCTCCGTGTGGTAGCGCACACGGATTGGGGCGTGGATAAGAAGACGCTTCTCCATCTGTACAGAGCGCTGATCCGATCCAAGTTAGATTATGGATGCATGATTTATGGCGCTGCAAGACCTTCATACCTGAAAGTGTTGGACCCAATTCATCTTCAAGGTCTCCGTCTTTGTCTCGGTGCCTTCCGCACCACATCTGTATATATAGTCTGTATGCCGAAGCAGGCGAACTGTCTCTTACTCACCGCAGACTCAAACTTTCCCTAAACTACTATCTACAACTGTACTCGGAACCAGAAAATCCAGCCTATGATCGACTGTGTGATGAATCCATCTTTCCAGAAGAAATATGAAGATAATCATTCCAGTATTCCACCTCTGGGCATTCGCATCCTTCCTCATCTGGAAGAGGCGGATATTGATGCTGGTGTCATGTGGTGAATCCAAATTTTCTGATCAACCACCCTGCAGTCTGGACTCTGTGTACTCCAGACATCAAATTTGACCTCATTACTCTACACAAAATTTCCACCAGCTCATTAGCTTATAAACAGATGTTTTTGGAGATGTGTTCCAAGAATCCCAATCATCAAACGATTTTCACAGACGGTTCCAAATCTGACGAAGGTGTTGCTTCTGCTGCCTTTATTCCATCATCGCGCCAAAGTTCTTCAAAGCATATTCCAACGGAAAGTTCTGTGTATACTGCCGAGCTGACTGCTCTTGTCATCGCTCTTAAGTTAATCGAGCAATCCAAGAATAAAAAGTTTCTAGTTTGCACTGACTCCCTTTCAGCCCTAGAGGCTATTGCCGTAAAAAAAACTTGAAGCATCCTGAACTAATAAAATTCTTTGAACTGTTTGCGCTTCTGAAATCCAAAGGTTATGACGTCATCTTGGCATGGGTCCCTGGTCATGTCGGTATTCGAGGGAATGAGGAGGCGGACCTAGGGTTAAAAGATCCTCCTGTACGAGTGTACGTTCCGTCCTCTGACATAAGATGTGAAGTTTCTAACTATATTAAAGATCCTCCTGTACGAGCGTACGTTCCGTCCTCTGACATAAGATGTGAAGTTTCTAACTATATTAAAGATCCTCCTGTACGAGCGTACGTTCCGTCCTCTGACATAAGATGTGAAGTTTCTAACTATATTAAAGATCCTCCTGTACGAGCGTACGTTCCGTCCTCTGACATAAGATGTGAAGTTTCTAACTATATTAAAGATCCTCCTGTACGAGCGTACGTTCCGTCCTCTGACATAAGATGTGAAGTTTCTAACTATATTAAAGATCCTCCTGTACGAGCGTACGTTCCGTCCTCTGACATAAGATGTGAAGTTTCTAACTATATTAAAGATCCTCCTGTACGAGCGTACGTTCCGTCCTCTGACATAAGATGTGAAGGTTCTAACTATATTAAAGATCCTCCTGTACGAGCGTACGTTCCGTCCTCTGACATAAGATGTGAAGTTTCTAACTATATTAAAGATCCTCCTGTACGAGTGTACGTTCCGTCCTCTGACATAAGATGTGAAGTTTCTAACTATATTAAAGATCCTCCTGTACGAGCGTACGTTCCGTCCTCTGACATAAGATGTGAAGGTTCTAACTATATTAAAGATCCTCCTGTACGAGCGTACGTTCCGTCCTCTGACATAAGATGTGAAGTTTCTAACTATATTAAAGATCCTCCTGTACGAGCGTACGTTCCGTCCTCTGACATAAGATGTGAAGTTTCTAACTATATTAAAGATCCTCCTGTACGAGCGTACGTTCCGTCCTCTGACATAAGATGTGAAGTTTCTAACTATATTAAAGATCCTCCTGTACGAGCGTACGTTCCGTCCTCTGACATAAGATGTGAAGTTTCTAACTATATTAAAGATCCTCCTGTACGAGCGTACGTTCCGTCCTCTGACATAAGATGTGAAGGTTCTAACTATATTAAAGATCCTCCTGTACGAGCGTACGTTCCGTCCTCTGACATAAGATGTGAAGTTTCTAACTATATTAAAGATCCTCCTGTACGAGCGTACGTTCCGTCCTCTGACATAAGATGTGAAGGTTCTAACTATATTAAAGATCCTCCTGTACGAGTGTACGTTCCGTCCTCTGACATAAGATGTGAAGTTTCTAACTATATTAAAGATCCTCCTGTACGAGCGTACGATCCGTCCTCTGACATAAGATGTGAAGTTTCTAACTATATTAAAGATCCTCCTGTACGAGCGTACGTTCCGTCCTCTGACATAAGATGTGAAGGTTCTAACTATATTAAAGATCCTCCTGTACGAGTGTACGTTCCGTCCTCTGACATAAGATGTGAAGTTTCTAACTATATTAAAGATCCTCCTGTACGAGCGTACGTTCCGTCCTCTGACATAAGATGTGAAGTTTCTAACTATATTAAAGATCCTCCTGTACGAGCGTACGTTCCGTGAAGTTTGTACAGTGAGAAATCAGTGTCAGCCCCTGTTATTTGTGACCCACTACACTGTTATGTACCCACTGTTTGTCACAGTGAGAAATCATTGTCAGCCCCTGTTATTTGTGACCCACTACACTGTTATGTACCCACTGTTTGCACAGTGAGAAATCATTGTCAGCCCTTGTTATCTGTGACCCACTACACTGTTATGTACCCACTGTTTGTACAGTGAGAAATCAGTGTCAGCCCCTGTTATTTGTGACCCACTACACTGTTATGTACCCACTGTTTGTACAGTGAGAAATCATTGTCAGCCCATGTTATCTGTGACCCACTACACTGTTATGTACCCACTGTTTGTACAGTGAGAAATCATTGTCAGCCCCTGTTATCTGTGACCCACTACACTGTTATGTACCCACTGTTTGCACAGTGAGAAATCAGTGTCAGCCCCTGTTATCTGTGACCCACTACACTGTTATGTACCCACTGTTTGTACAGTGAGAAATCATTGTCAGCCCCTGTTATTTGTGACCCACTACACTGTTATGTACCCACTGTTTGTACAGTGAGAAATCAGTGTCAGCCCCTGTTATTTGTGACCCACTACACTGTTATGTACCCACTGTTTGTACAGTGAGAAATCAGTGTCAGCCCCTGTTATTTGTGACCCACTACACTGTTATGTACCCACTGTTTGTACAGTGAGAAATCATTGTCAGCCCCTGTTATCTGTGACCCACTACACTGTTATGTACCCACTGTTTGTACAGTGAGAAATCAGTGTCAGCCCCTGTTATTTGTGACCCACTACACTGTTATGTACCCACTGTTTGTACAGTGAGAAATCATTGTCAGCCCCTGTTATTTGTGACCCACTACACTGTTATGTACCCACTGTTTGCACAGTGAGTTTGTCACATTTGTGACCCACTACACTTGTTATAAGTACAGTGAGAAATCAGTGTCAGCCCCTGTTATCTGTGACCCACTACACTGTTATGTACCCACTGTTTGTACAGTGAGAAATCATTGTCAGCCCTTGTTATTTGTGACCCACTACACTGTTATGTACCCACTGTTTGTACAGTGAGAAATCAGTGTCAGCCCCTGTTATCTGTGACCCACTACACTGTTATGTACCCACTGTTTGTACAGTGAGAAATCATTGTCAGCCCTTGTTATTTGTGACCCACTACACTGTTATGTACCCACTGTTTGTACAGTGAGAAATCAGTGTCAGCCCCTGTTATCTGTGACCCACTACACTGTTATGTACCCACTGTTTGTACAGTGAGAAATCATTGTCAGCCCTTGTTATCTGTGACCCACTACACTGTTATGTACCCACTGTTTGTACAGTGAGAAATCAGTGTCAGCCCCTGTTATCTGTGACCCACTACACTGTTATGTACCCACTGTTTGTACAGTGATAAGCCAGTGTCAGCCCCTGTTATCTGTGACCCACTACACTGTTATGTACCCACTGTTTGTACAGTGAGAAATCATTGTCAGCCCCTGTTATCTGTGACCCACTACACTGTTATGTACCCACTGTTTGTACAGTGATAAGCCAGTGTCAGCCCCTGTTATCTGTGACCCACTACACTGTTATGTACCCATTGTTTGTACAGTGATAAGCCAGTGTCAGCCCCTGTTATCTGTGACCCACTACACTGTTATGTACCCACTGTTTGTACAGTGATAAGCCAGTGTCAGCCCCTGTTATTTGTGACCCACTACACTGTTATGTACCCACTGTTTGTACAGTGATAAGCCAGTGTCAGCCCCTGTTATCTCTGCCGGCCCTTAGTCACCTACCAAAGCTCAACCAGCTAGTCGCCTAGTCACATGGAAGGTGTTAGTGTTGAGTTGGTGGGGGGAGGGTTGGAGGGAATGAAGGGGGTGAATTATGTGGGGAATGCAGCCCTACCCGTTCAGCTATTATTTACATGGCCTATTTACTGCGCCAACTCCTTAACCGTCCATAAGGGTCTCTGGCCGATTGGACGCTAATCTCACCTTCTCTAGCGCCAACTCCTAATTCTTCCCCTTTCCATGGATCACCCCCCCCCCCCCCCCCCCCCTCTCCTGCTCTACTATATCGACAACAGATGGGAAGTCTTTGTCAAGCTCTTCTTTCATTGGACCCTCCCCCCCTTCTACTCTACTCTATCGACAACAGATGGGAAGTCTTTGTCAAGCTCTTCTTTCATTGGAACCCCCCCCCCCCCTCGCCTGCTCCACTCTACTGACAACAGATGGGAAGTCTTTGTCAAGCTCTTCTTTCAATGGACAACCCCCCCCCCCCCCCCCCCCCCCCTTCGACTCTACTCTATCGACAACAGATGGGAAGTCTTTGTCAAGCTCTTCTTTCATTGGACCCCCCCCCCCTTCTACTCTACTCTATCGACAACAGATGGGAAGTCTTTGTCAAGCTCTTCTTTCATTGGACCCCCCCCCCCCCCCTTCTACTCTACTCTATCGACAACAGATGGGAAGTCTTTGTCAAGCTCTTCTTTCATTGGACCCCCTTCTACTCTACTCTATCGACAACAGATGGGAAGTCTTTGTCAAGCTCTTCTTTCATTGGACCCCCCCCTTCTACTCTACTCTATCGACAACAGATGGGAAGTCTTTGTCAAGCTCTTCTTTCAATGGACACCCCCCACGGTGTAGAGTGGCACAGTGGTAGCGCGTTCGCTTCGTGTCAAGTAAACCCGAGTTCGAACCTGGGTACAGGGGATTTTTTTCCTCTCACTTTTTGCACTAGGCCTTACGGTCTGAACGTGGAGTCTTTCGGATGAGACGATAAACCGAGGTCCCGTGTGCCCATGCACTTAGCATACGTTAAACCCAGTGGCAACGAAAAAGTTGTCATTTGGTCAAAATTTACCCACCCAGCCCCCTTTCCTTCCTCATCAGTCACACATAAATCGCATGCAAAAAAAAAAAAAAAAAAAAAAAAAAAAAAAATTGGGTGGCGCGCCTCTGGCTGCGACGCGCTCTCCAGGTGGGAGCAACCCGAATTTCACAGAGACGCCTCTGTGACTATAAAGTACCTAATACCTAATAAATACCCCCCCTTCTACTCTACTCTATCGACAACAGATGGGAAGTCTTTGTCAAGCTCTTCTTTCATTGGACCCCCCCCCCCCCCCCCCCCTTCTACTCTACTCTATCGACAACAGATGGGAAGTCTTTGTCAAGCTCTTCTTTCATTGGACCCCCCCCCCCTTCTACTCTACTCTATCGACAACAGATGGGAAGTCTTTGTCAAGCTCTTCTTTCATTGGACCCCCCCCCCCTTCTACTCTACTCTATCGACAACAGATGGGAAGTCTTTGTCAAGCTCTTCTTTCATTGGACCCCCTCCCTTACTCTACTCTATCGACAACAGATGGGAAGTCTTTGTCAAGCTCTTCTTTCATTGGACCCCCCCCCCCCCCTTCTACTCTACTCTATCGACAACAGATGGGAAGTCTTTGTCAAGCTCTTCTTTCATTGGACCCCCCCCCCCTTCTACTCTACTCTATCGACAACAGATGGGAAGTCTTTGTCAAGCTCTTCTTTCATTGGACCCCCCCCCCCCTTCTACTCTACTCTATCGACAACAGATGGGAAGTCTTTGTCAAGCTCTTCTTTCATTGGACCCCCCCCCCCTTCTACTCTACTCTATCGACAACAGATGGGAAGTCTTTGTCAAGCTCTTCTTTCATTGGACCCCCTTCTACTCTACTCTATCGACAACAGATGGGAAGTCTTTGTCAAGCTCTTCTTTCATTGGACCCCCTTCTACTCTACTCTATCGACAACAGATGGGAAGTCTTTGTCAAGCTCTTCTTTCATTGGAACCCCCCCCCCCCCCTTCTACTCTACTCTATCGACAACAGATGGGAAGTCTTTGTCAAGCTCTTCTTTCATTGGACCCCCCCCCCTTCTACTCTACTCTATCGACAACAGATGGGAAGTCTTTGTCAAGCTCTTCTTTCATTGGAACCCCCCCCCCCCCTTCTACTCTACTCTATCGACAACAGATGGGAAGTCTTTGTCAAGCTCTTCTTTCATTGGACCCCCCCCCCCCTTCTACTCTACTCTATCGACAACAGATGGGAAGTCTTTGTCAAGCTCTTCTTTCATTGGACCCCCCCCCCCCTTCTACTCTACTCTATCGACAACAGATGGGAAGTCTTTGTCAAGCTCTTCTTTCAATGCACTTTGTCCCCTTTTCTGTTTTGTCATATCCTCAACAACCGCCCCCCTCTTTCTCTCACTCTCCCCCCTCTCTCTCTCTCCCTCTGCCCCCCCCTTCTACTCTACTCTATCGACAACAGATGGGAAGTCTTTGTCAAGCTCTTCTTTCATTGGACCCTCCCCCCCTTCCTGCTCTACTCTATCGACAACAGATGGGAAGTCTTTGTCAAGCTCTTCTTTTAATACACTTTGTCCCCTTTTCTGTTTTGTCATATCCTCAACAACCGCCCCCCTCTCTTTTTCTACTTCTCCCCCCCCCCCCTCTCTCTCTCTCTCTCTCTCTCTCTCTCTCTCTCTCTCTCTCTCCTCTCTCTCTCTCTCTCTCTCTCTCTCTCTCTCTCTCTCTCTCTCTCTCTCTCTCTCTCTCTTTCAGGCATGAAAGAGTTCCGCTTTTCGCGGAAAATCCGCGTAAAGTTTTGAAAACTTCCTTGAAAAAAAAAAGTTCCGCGTAAATGAACGATCTTGCCTTATTCGTATATGTACAAGTCTGTATTTGGCGATTCTCAAACTGGTTAACCGGAAGTCGCTTTAGCTCACTCGCTTCAAAGTTGCGCGAAGGAAGGCGAGATGAGTATCTCTAGCTTACGAAAAGCAGCGATGTTAGTTGAAAATGTGTGTGGAAGGCTAGTCGACGAAATGTTCGGAGCTCCTGCTCGCTGAATAAAATTTATGATGTGAGAAAAAAAAATTTTTGGGTAACGTCGCATATCCCCCCCCCCCCCCCCCCCCCCCCGTCGTCAACAAAACGTCGGCCGAAATGTGAAAATCCGGGTGGAAGGATTTGTGCTCGTCTGAAAAGATTTTCGTTTTGTTTGAAGTTTGTAAGTGGTTCGTGTTGAAAAAATGTTTTGGAGGAACGTTTGCACCCCCCCCCCCCCCCCCCCCCCCCGCTAAAAACTACCGACGTGAGGTGAAAATCCGGGTGGAAGGATTTCTCGGACGAAATGTTTTCCTCTTTTTTGATCTCCATCCACTTTCATGCCTGTCTTTACCCATGCAATTGTTTTTCCTAATCTGATTGGGTCACGGTGTGTGCAGTGGGTGATCTGCTGACACTGAATGTAGTTAATATATACAGTACACGTAGCGGTCTAAATATAAGGTGCTATGTAATGGTGATAATAGTGATGCAGATAACAGTAATGCTCAATAGTGATGCAGATAACAGCAATGCTCAATAGTAATGGTGATAATAGTGATGCAGATAACAGTAATGCTCAATAGTGCGCTCTCTCTCTCTCTCTCTCTCTCTCTCTCTCTCTCTCTCTCTCTCTCTCTCTCTCTCTCTCTCTCTCTCTCTCTCTCTCTCTCTCTCTCTCTCTCTCTCTCTCTCTCTCTCTCTCCTCCCTGGCCTTCTGCTTATGATATACATATATCTATCATTTTATTTCTTTAACGGCTGTGATTCCATTACAAAGTGTAAAGGAGTTGAATCATGCAATTAAAACAATATGCTGGCTGCAGATAACAGCAATGCTCAATTGTAATGGTGATAATAGTGATGCACATAACAGCAATGCTCAATAGTGATGTAGATAACAGCAATTCTCAATAGTGATGCAGATAACTGCAATGCTCAATAGTAATGGTGATAATAGTGATGCAGATAACAGCAATGCTCAATAGTAATGGTGATAATAGTGACGCAGATAACAGCAATGCTCAATAGTGATGCAGATAACAGCAATGCTCAATGCTAATGGTGATAATAGTGACGCAGATAACAGCAATGCTCAATGCTAATGGTGATAATAGTGATGCAGATAACAGCAATGCTCAATAGTGATGCAGATAACAGCAATGCTCAATGCTAATGGTAATAATAGTGATGCAGATAACAGCAATGCTCAATGCTAATGGTAATAATAGTGATGCAGATAACAGCAATGCTCAATGCTAATGGTAATAATAGTGATGCAGATAACAGCAATGCTCAATAGTAATGGTGATAATAGTGATGCAGATAACAGTAATGCTCAATAGTAATGGTGATAATAGTGATGCTCAATAGTGATGCAGATAACAGCAATGCTCAATAGTAATGGTGATAATAGTGATGCAGATAACAGTAATGCTCAATAGTAATGGTGATAATAGTGATGCAGATAACAGCAATGATAATAATGACGCAGATAACAGCAATGCTCAATAGTAATGGTGATAATAGTGACGCAGATAACAGCAATGATAATAATGACGCAGATAACAGCAATGCCCAATAGTAATGGTGATAATAATGACGCAGATAACAGCAATGCTCAATAGTAATGGTGATAATAGTGATGCAGATAACAGCAATGCTCAATAGTAGTGGTGATACACGTAATAGTGATGCAGATAACAGTAATGATAATAGTAACGCAGATAACAGCAATGCTCAATAGTAATGGTGATACACGTAATAGTGATGCAGATAACAGCAATGCTCAATGCTAATGGTGATAATAGTGACGCAGATAACAGCAATGCTCAATAGTAATGGTGATAATAGTGATGCAGATAACTGCAATGCTCAATAGTAATGGTGATAATAGTGATGCAGATAATAGCAATGCTCAATAGTAATGGTGATAATAGTGATGCAGATAACTGCAATGCTCAATAGTAATGGTGATAATAGTGATGCAGATAACAGCAATGCTCAATAGTAATGGTGACAATAGTGATGCAGATAATAGCAATGCTCAATAGTAATGGTGACAATAGTGATGCTCAATAGTAATGGTGACAATAGTGATGCAGATAACAGCAATGCTCAATAGTAATGGTGATAATAGTGATAAACATAACAGCAGTGCTCAATAGTGATGCAGATGACAGCAATGCTCAATAGTAATGACAATAGTGATGCAGATAATAGCAATGATCAATAGTAATGGTGACAATAGTGATGCAGATAATAGCAATGCTCAATGCTAATGGTGATAATAGTGATGCAGATAATAGCAATGCTCAATAGTAATGGTGACAGTAGTGATGCTCAATAGTAATGGTGACAATAGTGATGCAGATAACAGCAATGCTCAATAGTAATGGTGATAATAGTGATGCAGATAACAGTAATGCTCAATAGTAATGGTGATAATAGTGATAAACATAACAGCAGTGCTCAATAGTGATGCAGATGACAGCAATGCTCAATAGTAATGACAATAGTGATGCAGATAACAGCAATGCTCAATAGTAATGGTGATAATAGTGATGCAGATAACAGTAATGCTCAATAGTAATGGTGATAATAGTGATGGAGTACCATACATCATTGACTGATGACCATACTGTGCCATACACCATTGACCATACTGTGCCATACACCATTGATTGTTGACCATACTGTACCATACACCATTGACTGTTGACCATACTGTACCATACACCATTGACTGATGACCATACTGTACCATACACCATTGACCATACTTTACCATACACCATTGACTGTTGACCATACTGTACCATACACCATTGACTGATGACCATACTGTACCATACACCATTGACCATACTGTACCATACTGTATCATTGACTGTTGACCATACTGTACCATACACCATTGACTGTTGACCATACTGTACCATACACCATTGACTGTTGACCATACTGTACCATACACCATTGACTGTTGACCATACTGTACCATACACCATTGACTGTTGACCATACTGTACCATACACCATTGACTGTTGACCATACTGTACCATACACCATTGACCGTTGACCATACTGTACCATGTACCATACACCATTGACTGTTGACCATACTGTACCATACACCATTGACCGTTCACCATACTGTACCATACACCATTGACCGTTGACCATACTGTACCATGCTGAACCATACACCATTGACTGTTGACCATACTGTACCATACACCATTGACTGTTGACCATACTGTACCATACACCATTGACCATACTGTGCCATACACCATTGACTGTTGACCATACTGTACCATACACCATTGACTGTTGACCATACTGTACCATACACCATTGACTGTTGACCATACTGTACCATACACCATTGACTGTTGACCATACTGTACCATACACCATTGACTGTTGACCATACTGTACCATACACCATTGACTGTTGACCATACTGTACCATACACCATTGACTGTTGACCATACTGTACCATACACCATTGACCATACTGTACCATACACCATTGACTGTTGACCATACTGTACCATACACCATTGACCATACTGTACCATACACCATTGACCGTTGACCATACTGTACCATACACCATTGACCGTTGACCATACTGTACCATACACCATTGACTGTTGACCATACTGTACCATACACCATTAACTGTTGACCATACTGTACCATACACCGTTGACCATACACCATTGACTGTTGACCATACTGTACCATACACCATTGACTGTTGACCATACTGTACCATACACCATTGACCATACTGTACCATACACCATTGACTGTTGACCATACTGTACCATACACCATTGACCATACTGTACCATACACCATTGACCGTTGACCATACTGTACCATACACCATTGACCGTTGACCATACTGTACCATACACCATTGACTGTTGACCATACTGTACCATACACCATTGACTGTTGACCATACTGTACCATACACCATTGACCGTTGACCATACACCATTGACTGTTGACCATACTGTACCATACACCATTGACTGTTGACCATACTGTACCATACACCATTGACTGTTGACCATACTGTACCATACACCATTGACTGTTGACCATACTGTACCATACACCATTGACCGTTGACCATACTGTACCATACACCATTGACTGTTGACCATACTGTACCATACACCATTGACCGCTAACCACACTGTACCATACACCATTGACTGTTGACCATACTGTACCATACACCATTGACTGTTGACCATACTGTACCATACACCATTGACTGTTGACCATACTGTACCATACACCATTGACCGTTGACCATACTGTACCATACACCATTGACTGTTGACCATACACCATTGACCGTTGACCATACACCATTGACTGTTGACCATACTGTACCATACACCATTGACCGCTAACCACACTGTACCATACACCATTGACTGTTGACCATACTGTACCATACACCATTGACTGTTGACCATACTGTACCATACACCATTGACCATACTGTACCATACACCATTGACCGTTGACCATACTGTACCATACAGCATTGACTGTTGACCATGCTGTGCCATACACCATTGACTGTTGACCATACTGTACCATACACCATTGACTGTTGACCATACTGTACCATACACCATTGACTGTTGACCATGCTGTACCATACACCATTAACCGCTAACCACACTGTACCATACACCATTGACCGTTGACCATACACCATTGACTGTTGACCATACTGTACCATACACCATTGACCATACTGTACCATACACCATTGACCATACTGTACCATACACCATTGACTGTTGACCATACTGTACCATACACCATTGACCGTTGACCATACACCATTGACTGTTGACCATACTGTACCATACACCATTGACTGTTGACCATACTGTACCATACACCATTGACTGTTGACCATACTGTACCATACACCATTGACCGTTGACCATACACCATTGACTGTTGACCATACTGTACCATACACCATTGACTGTTGACCATACTGTACCATACACCATTGACTGTTGACCATACTGTACCATACACCATTGACTGTTGACCATACTGTACCATACACCATTGACCATACTGTACCATACACCATTGACCATACTGTACCATACACCATTGACTGTTGACCATACTGTACCATACACCATTGACCATACACCATTGTACCATACACCATTGACTGTTGACCATACTGTACCATACACCATTGACTGTTGACCATGCTGTACCATACACCATTGACCGCTAACCACACTGTACCACACACCATTGACTGTTGACCATACTGTACCATACACCATTGACTGTTGACCATACTGTACCATACACCATTGACTGTTGACCATACTGTACCATACACCATTGATCATACTGTACCATACACCATTGACTGATGACCATACTGTACCATACACCATTGACCGTTGACCATTCTGTACCATACCACCATTGACCATACTGTACCATACACCATTGACTGTTGACCATACTGTACCATACACCATTGACCACTGACCACACTGTACCATACACCATTGACTGATGACCATACTGTGCCATACAACATTGACCGTTGACCATTCTGCACCATACACCATTGACCATACTGTACCATACACCATTGACCACTAACCACACTGTACCATACACTGTTGACCATACTGTACCATACACCATTGACCGTTGACCATACACCATTGACTGTTGACCATACTGTACCATACACCATTGACTGTTGACCATACTGTACCATACACCATTGACCACTAACCACACTGTACCATACACCATTGACCGCTGACCATACTGTACCATACACCATTGACTGTTGACCATACTGTACCATACACCATTGACCGTTGACCATACTGTACCATACACCATTGACCGTTGACCATACTGTACCATACAACATTGACCGTTGACCATTCTGTACCATACACCATTGACCATACTGTACCATACACCATTGACTTGACCATAATGTACCATACACCATTGACCATACTGTACCATACACCATTGACTGTTGACCATACTGTACCATACACCATTGACTGTTGACCATACTGTACCATACACCATTGACTGTTGACCATACTGTACCATACACCATTGACTGTTGACCATACTGTACCATACACCATTGACCATACTGTACCATACACCATTGACTGTTGACCATACTGTACCATACTCCGTTGACCATACTGTTCCATACACCATTGACCGTTGACCATACTGCACCATACACCATCGACCGTTGACCATACTGTACCATACACCCTGTTGACCATACTGTACCATACACCATTGACCGTTGACCATACTGTACCATACACCATTGACCGCTGACCATACTGTACCATACACCATTGACTGTTGACCATACTGTACCATACACCATTGACCGTTGACCATACTGTACCATACACCATTGACCGTTGACCATACTGTGCCATACACCGTTGACCATTCTGTACCATACACCATTGACCATACTGTACCATACACCATTGACCGTTGACCATACTGTACCATACACCGTTGACCATACTGTACCATACACCATTGACCGTTGACCATACTGTACCATACACCATTGACTGTTGACCATACTGTACCATACACCATTGACTGTTGACCATACTGTACCATACACCATTGACCGCTGACCATACTGTGCCATACACCGTTGACCATACTGTGCCATACACCGTTGACCATTCTGTACCATACACCATTGATCATACTGTACCATACACCGTTGATCATACTGTACCATACACCGTTGACCATACTGTACCATACACCATTGACCATTGACCATTCTGTACCATACACCATTGACCGTTGACCATACTGTTCCATACACCATTGACCGTTGACCATACTGTACCATACACCATTGACCGTTGACCATACTGTACCATACACCATTGACCGTTGACCATACTGTACCATACACCATTGACTGTTGACCATACTGTACCATACACCATTGACTTGACCATACTGTACCATACACCATTGACTGTTGACCATACTGTACCATACACCATTGACCGCTGACCATACTGTACCATACACCATTGAACGTTGACCATACTGTACCATACACCGCTGACCATTCTGTACCATACACCATTGATCATACTGTACCATACACCGTTGACCATACTGTACCATACACCATTGACTGTTGACCATACTGTACCATACACCATTGACCGTTGACCATACTGTACCATACACCATTGACCGTTGACCATACTGTACCATACACCATTGACCGTTGACCATACTGTACCATACCACCGTTGACCATACTGTACCATACACCGTTGACCATACTGTACCATACACCATTGACCGTTGACCATACTGTACCATACACCATTGACCGTTGACCATACTGTACCATACACCATTGACTGTTGACCATACTGTACCATACCATACACCATTGACTGTTGACCATACTGTACCATACACCATTGACCGTTGACCATACACCATTGACCGTTGACCATACTGTTCCATACACCATTGACCGTTGACCATTCTGTACCATACACCATTGACCATACTGTACCATACACCATTGACCGTTGACCATACTGTTCCATACACCATTGACCGTTGACCATACTGTACCATACACCATTGACTGTTGACCATACTGTACCATACACCATTGACCGTTGACCATACTGTACCATACACCATTGACTGTTGACCATACTGTACCATATATGCATACACCATTGACTGTTGACCATACTGTACCATACACCATTGACTGTTGACCATACTGTACCATACACCATTGACTGTTGACCATACTGTACCATACACCATTGACTGTTGACCATACTGTACCATACACCATTGACCATACTGTACCATACACCATTGACTGTTGACCATACTGTACCATACACCATTGACTATTGACCATACTGTACCATACACCATTGACCATACTGTACCATACACCATTGACTATTGACCATACTGTACCATACACCATTGACCATTCTGTACCATACACCATTGACCGTTGACCATACTGTACCATACACCATTGGCTGTTGACCATACTGTACCATATATGCATACACCATTGACTGATGACCATATTGTACCATACACCATTGACCATGCTGTGCCATACACCATTGACTATTGACCATACTGTGTACCATACACCATTGACTGTTGACCATACTGTACCATACACCATTGACTGTTGACCATACTGTACCATACACCATTGACTGTTGACCATACTGTACCATACACCATTGACTGTTGACCATACTGTACCATACACCATTGACTGTTGACCATACTGTACCATACACCATTGACTGTTGACCATACTGTACCATACACCATTGACTGTTGACCATACTGTACCATACACCATTGACCGTTGACCATACTGTACCATTGACTGTTGACCATACTGTACCATACACCATTGACTGTTGACCATACTGTACCATACACCATTGACTGTTGACCATACTGTACCATACACCATTGACTGTTGACCATACTGTACCATACACCATTGACCGTTGACCATACTGTACCATACACCATTTGACTGTTACACCATACTGTTGACCATACTGTACCATACACCATTGACTGTTGACCATACTGTACCATTACACCATACTGTACCATACTGTTGACCATACTGTACCATACACCATTGACTGTTGACCATACTGTACCATACACCATTGACCGTTGACCATACTGTACCATACACCATTGACTGTTGACCATACTGTACCATACACCATTGACTGTTGACCATACTGTACCATACACCGTTGACCATACTGTACCATACACCATTGACCGTTGACCATACTGTACCATACACCATTGACCGTTGACCATACTGTACCATACACCGTTGACCATACTGTACCATACACCGTTGACCATACTGTACCATACACCATTGACCGTTGACCATACTGTTCCATACACCATTGACCGTTGACCATACTGTACCATACACCATTGACCGTTGACCATACTGTACCATACACCGTTGACCATACTGTACCATACACCATTGACCGTTGACCATACTGTTCCATACACCATTGACCGTTCACCATACTGTACCATACACCATTGACCATTGACCATACTGTACCATACACCATTGACCGTTGACCATACTGTACCATACACCGTTGACCATACTGTACCATACACCATTGACCGTTGACCATACTGTACCATACACCATTGACCGTTGACCATACTGTTCCATACACCATTGACCTGTTGACCATACACCATGCTACTACCAGAACGCAAATCGCCGACTTCGTCACTGACGATGACATTGACGTACTGCTGTTAACCGAAACTCTTCGTTCGTCTGGAGATGAAGCTAAATGTAGTGACCTAAGTCCAATCGGATATGCTCTACGTTCTTTCCCCCGCCCTCCCCACCCCTCTGGAAAGTGGTGGCATCGCATTTCTACACAAGGACTCTCTGTCCTCTTTCTGTTCTGTTAAGACTGTGTTTCCCTTCACTCATTCTTCGTTTGAACTTGCTCAACTGTCCCTCAACCTACAGCACGCCTTTGTCAGCTTCGTCTGTGTTTATTGTCCACCTCCCAGTAAAAGAAGCATGTTGAAAGACAGTACATTCCTCGAAGAACTGCCTTTCTTATAGTATTGTTCTTCCCTGTTTGGTAAAGTGATCATTGTTGGTGACTTTAATATCCACTATGAAAATGTCACGGACAATAACACAATGAAATTTTGAGATATTCTAAGCATGTATAATTTTGTTCAATCTGTCTCTGAACCTACTCATGTGCATAGTCACATTCTTGATCTTGTCTTGTACCCATGCTGTGATAATTTTGTCTTGTCTACAAGTGTGTGTCACGATCTTACGTCCGATCATGTGTCTGTGTTGTGCAAAGTAAGTCTCCCCAAACCTGTCCGTCGCCGCACAACAAAATTCATCCGCTGTTTTCATAAGATTGACAAGACTAATTTGAAAGATGATTTAGAAACTGCCATAACGCCTGACATGTCTCTTCCCGATTTAAATTTTTCTTTGCAAAATCTGCTCGATAGGCACGCCCCTCTCCATCAGGTGTCTGTCAGGACGGGGAGAGCCACACCTTGGTACAATACAGTCGCTCCCCAACTCACAGAGTTAAAACGCGAGCGCCGCAGAGCAGAAAGGTGCTGGCTCTCCTCTGGTCTGACTGTTCACAAACAGATCTACAACTCAATCAAACGGACAATAGTACAAAGGGCTAAGACTCAGTTTTTCTCCTCTAAAATTTCCGCTAGCAAGACTTGCAAAGAACTCTACCGAAATATGAATCAAATCCTAGGCAAAACACAAGCTGCTGTATACCCTTCAATATAGAACCTAAAAAACTCCCTGACGCCTTTCTTAACTTTTTCCGAGACAAAATAGTAGCCTTTCGAAATGCGTTTCCTTCTTCTCAGCCTCTAGACGAGTCCCCAGCCTACTCTGGTCCAACTTTGTCCGCTCTTAAACCAGTCACAACACAGTTCGTGGAAGAGATTCTAAAAAATAACGGCCAAAACATCTTGTGAACTTGACCATTTCCCTACATCCCTCCTCTATGAAAACATTGATACCCTGTTACCAGTCATAACAAATATTTTCAACCGTTCTTTGTCAAGTGGTACAGTCCCTGATGATTTTCAAGACGCAATTGTGAAACCCCTCTTGAACAAATCTACTCTGAATCCAGATGAATTAAAAAAACTATCGGCTAATCTCAAACCTTCCCTTCTTGTCAAAAATCTTAGAGAAAGTAGTTCTCCATCAGCTATCTCAGCACCTTGTTACGAACAATCTTCTCAGTCCCCATCAATCTATTTACCGTGCTGGACACAGTACTGAAACAGCTCTTATTAGTATCTTAAATAACATTCTGACTTCCCTTGACGACGACAAAATATCTGTTCTCCTTCTTCTTGATTTATCAGCAGCATTTGACACGATAGACCATGACATTCTACACGTTTGACAACTGACTTTGGCATTTGCGGCACCGTACTAAATTGGTTTAAATTATATATCTCAAATAGAAAGCAATTTGTTCTCATTGAAAATATGCAGTCATCTAAAATGTCTCTTGACTTTGGCGTTCCTCAGGGATCAGTACTTGGGCCTGTACTTTTTATCATGTACACAACAGCATTGTCCAAGATAATTAATAGACATTCTCTTCAGCACAAAATTTTCGCCGACGACACCCAGCTTGAACATTCTGACATACATGAAAACTACCATCAACTTGTCCAAACACTTGAAGACTGTGTTTCTGACATCAAACATTGGATGTCAACCAACAAACGTAAGTTAAATGATGATAAGACAGAGGCTATCCAGTTTGTTCGACAAAATCATGCTCAAAATCTCCCACCCTCTATAGAGCTTTGTTCCACCGAAATTACGTTTATGTCGTGCGTTCGTGATCTTGGCCTTCATATCACGAACCAGAAGTGATCTACAGTGAGGACTTGCTCACCAGCTTTCTCCAGCTGAGCTGGTACATATGAGGAGTGATCGTGGCGCCACAGTGAGGACTTGCTCACCAGCTTTCTCCAGCTGTGCTGGTACATATGAGGAGTGATCGGGGCGCCACAGTGAGGACTTGCTCACCAGCTTTCTCCAGCTGTGCTGGTACATATGAGGAGTGATCGTGGCGCCACAGTGAGGACTTGCTCACCAGCTTTCTCCAGCTGAGCTGGTACATATGAGGAGTGATCGTGGCGCCACAGTGAGGACTTGCTCACCAGCTTTCTCCAGCTGTGCTGGTACATATGAGGAGTGATCGTGGCGCCACAGTGAGGACTTGCTCACCAGCTTTCTCCAGCTGTGCTGGTACATATGAGGAGTGATCGTGGCGCCACAGTGAGGACTTGCTCACCAGCTTTCTCCAGCTGTGCTGGTACATATGAGAAGTGATCTGGGCGCCACAGTGAGGACTTGCTCACCAGCTTTCTCCAGCTGTGCTGGTACATATGAGGAGTGATCGTGGCGCCACAGTGAGGACTTGCTCACCAGCTTTCTCCAGCTGTGCTGGTACATATGAGGAGTGATCGTGGCGCCACAGTGAGGACTTGCTCACCAGCTTTCTCCAGCTGTGCTGGTACATATGAGGAGTGATCGGGGCGCCACAGTGAGGACTTGCTCACCAGCTTTCTCCAGCTGTGCTGGTACATAGTGATCTGGGCGCCACAGTGAGGACTTGCTCACCAGCTTTCTCAAGCTCTGCTGGTACATAATTATCAGGAGTGATCGGACACCCAGGTCTTAATGACCTTGTCATGCAAGTTATGCATCTTGTAGGCTTTTTTTTAATACATGGTATCAGGTTGTCTTAAGATGTGAAACCAATATTTAACAAGGGCGTCGCCGAGCGGCAGACATGTCCGTCACCAGCAATGCCACGCACTTGCGACACCCCGTCGAGTGTCACATCCTGACACAAAATTGGAAGGGATTCTGTCTTCTAGTTCACGAGATACAGCTTGAAGAAGAAATACATAGCGCAAAGAAGGAAATTTCGGTTTCAAGGTCAAACTTCAAGGCCAAGGTCAGCATGGCGATAATTTATGCTGGGATGTTTTCTACTCTAGGGTATACAGTACCACATACAATCTGAAGCGCTTCTGTCAAGCACAAATGTGGACAATAAAGCTTAAAACCCAGTTTGTAGACCCCTACCACATTCAAGGCTTGATCTCCCGGACCGTGACGTTGACCTAGATCGGTATGCCACCATCAGAACGGGCATAAGCCAAAGTACCTACATGCCAAATTTGATGACTCTAACACCAACGGTGTGGGAGTTATGGCCCCTTAAATATTTTCGGTTTTCAAGGTCGTAAGCCAAGGTCAAGGTCACGACGGCGAAACATTTTGCGCGGATGCCTTCCTCTCATGGTGACACACCAGCAAACTTTGACGCGGTTCGGGAGATATCCTTGGGACAGACAGAAAAACAAAAAAATACAAACCAGCCCATGCAAAGTCCGATCACCTATTTTGACGGACAAATACAAACCAGACGACCACAAAGTCCGATCACCTATGGTGACGGACAAAAACAAAAATACAAACCAGACCACTGCAAAGTCCGATCACCTACGGTGACGGACAATTATGCTACGGCGTGTCGCAAGTACGTGGCATTGCTGGTGACGGACATGTCTGCCACTCGGCGACGCCCTTGTTTGTTTGTTTGTTTGTTGTTCTTTTCTGTTTGTCCCAAGGTTGTTAATAAAAAGAGTTGCTTGTTTTTTTACGTACAAAGATTAATACAAAAGAGAGAGAGAGAGAGAGAGAGAGAGTTCCAAGATAATCGGGAGAGCGGTATGGGGGGGGGGGGGGGGGGGGGGGGGGGTAGTAGTAAAACGGAACGTTGCCCGTTCCCCGTGCCCCGTGCCGTAATGGCCAGTGGTCTTACGGTTGCTTTGATCTTCTGTCGCGGCTTTCCTCTGGGTGGGCTCTCTGTGTATGTTTGTCTGTCTGTGTCTCTCTCTCGCTTTCTGTCTCTGTCCCCCCCCCCCCTCTCTCTCTCTCTGCCTTTGTCTGTAGGGCCTATGTCTCGCTCTGTCTGTCTGTCTCTCTCTCTCTCTCTCTCTCTCTCTCTCTCTCTCTCTCTCTCTCTCTCTCTCTCTCTCTGTCTGTCTTTCTCTCTCTCTGTCTTTGTCTGTCTCTCTCTATGTGTCTCATGTATCTGTATGCCTATGTGTCTCTCTCTCTGTCTCTCTCTCTCTCTCTCTCTCTCTCTCTCTCTCTCTCTCTCTCTCTCTCTCTCTCTCTCTCTCTCTCTCTCTCTCTCTCTCTGTCTGTCTGTCTGTCTGCCTCTGTGCCTGCTCCGGGGCGGAGGACGTTAAACAAATTTTCATTCATCCAACTGGAACAGCAGTTGTCCTCTTTGCTCTCTGTCTATGTCTCTCTGTCTGTCTGTCTTTCTTTGTGTGTCTTTGTCTGTCTTCTGTCTGTCTGTCTGTCTGTCTCCCTCTCTCTCTCTCTCTCCCCCCCCCCCCCCCTCTCTCTCTCTCTCTCTGGAGGACGTTAAACACATTTTCATTCATCCACATCCTGACACAACATTTGAAGAGCTTATGCCTTGTAGTTCACGAGATACAGCTTGGACAATAATATATAGCGCAAAGAAGGAAATTTCGGTTTTCAAGGTCACACGTCAAGGTCAAGGTCAGCATGGCGATAATGTATGCTCGGGTGTTTTCTACTCTAGGGTATACAGTGCCGGACACAATATGAAGCGCTTCTGTTAAGTACAAATGTGGAAAATATGGCTGAAAACCCAATTTGTAGACCCCTACCACTTTCAAGGCCTACGATCTCCCGGACCGTGACCTTGACCTTGATCAGTATGCCACCATCAGAACGGGCATACGCCAAAGTACCTGCATGCCAAATTTGAAGACTCTAACACCAACGGTGTGGGAGTAATGGCCCCTTAAAGATTTTCGGTTTTCAAGGTCATACGCCAAGGTCAAGGTCACGACGGCAAAATGGTTTGCGCGGATGCCTTCCTCTCATAGTGCCACATCAGCACACAAAATTTGACGCGATTCGGTCAAGCGGTTCGGGAGATATCCTTGGGACAGACAGAAGGAGAAAAAATGACCCTCCGATTTTCAGGCTCCAGCGATCTTTTTGACCTTGACCTTGACCTTGATCGGTATGCCATCATCAGAACGGGCATAAGCCAAACCACCTTCATACCAAGTTTCAACATCCTATGTCGATCGATGCCTGAGATATCGCTAAAAATAGATTTTCGGTTTTCAAGGTCGTACGTCAAGGTCAAGGTCACGACGGCAAAATGGTTTGCGCGGATCTCTTCCTATTAAGGTGGCACACCTTCACACAAAATTTGACGCGATTCGGTCAAGCGGTTCGGGAGATATCCGTGGGACAGACAGAAAAACAAACAACAACAAAAACAACAAGGGCGTCGCCGAGCGGCAGACATGTCCGTCACCAGCAATGCCACGCACTTGCGACACCCCGTCGAGTGTCACATCCTGACACAAAATTGCAAGGGATTCTGTCTTCTAGTTCACGAGATACAGCTTGAAGAAGAAATACATAGCGCAAAGAAGGAAATTTCGGTTTTCAAGGTCAAACTTCAAGGCCAAGGTCAGCATGGCGATAATTTATGCTGGGATGTTTTCTACTCTAGGGTATACAGTATACAATCTGAAGCGCTTCTGTCAAGCACAAATGTACACAAAATTTGACACGATTCGGTCAAGCGGTTCGGGAGATATCCTTGGGACAGACAGAAAAAACAAAAAAACAAAAAACAAACAAACAAATATACAAACCAGCCCATCGCAAAGTCCGTTCACCTTCGGTGACGGACAAAAAACAGACAAACCAGCCCATCGCAAAGTCCGTTCAACTTCGGTGACGGACAATAACTTTTATTGTACTATTAATATGCAATGGATAACGACCAAGCGAGAGAGAGAGAGAGAGAGAGAGAGAGAGAGAGTCCAGCCCAGCATTGGCTCACTTGCATGGAGCCTACTTCAAACCTACTTTGAAGTATTACTGTGGGCGTTGTGTACACTTTTACTTCTTACTATATAATAAGTTAGCAGTATTTCAGACAAGACAAAATAAAATCAGCAACACCGTGTTAAAAGAGCGATATTTCGATTTATTATAAAATCTTTGTCCATCTAAAATACTCATTGGGTCAAGCCTCTGTAAATTGTCACAAGGGGCTAGGCGGTTTCCCTTTACACACATGTTGCATACATTGTCCTGAGCAAGGACAGCGTGGGAAACACCACCTACACGATGGGGGGTAGATGCGGTGGTCATTTAAAGTCCGACAGATTTCAGATCTCAATACTTTTGACGCTTGTATGCTTACCTACTGTAGCTGCTTAACTCCTCCCCTGCGACGTCATTGCACGGGCATATAATGACACACAAGCATTGCATTTTGTGCCTTATAAAATGTGTGGTGGCTGGCTTATGTCAAAACTGTAGGTGTGTGAATTTCTTTTGTTACAAACTTTACTGAATGTGTACAGTTTTCTTCAGTTTTATTAGGATTCTACCCTTTGGGTAGAACACTTGCATTTGTAAGAGGTTTTTCCCTGTCTTTTTCTGCCCCCTTTTCGTCAGATTTTCGTCCGAAAATTCGGCGAAATATGGCCAAAAAACCGCAAAATTTCAGTCTTCATTAACTCAACATTAATTGAACACATTTCGTTCATGTTTTCAGAATTTGCTCAAAAGTCGATTTGCAACATTTACGGTAGATTATTGAACCGGAAGTGCCTCAGCTATGGTCAGGCAGCTTTTATTTGGTTCACAGAATAGCCAAAACCAGAAGTGACGTCACAAAGCTAACTATTGGATTTTGTAGCCCTTACTCTGGCCCAGGTCTGAAAGGAGTTTGTTGATAATATGTTAAATAGTTCGGAAGTTATTCAAATTTATGTAAATTGGGTTGTGTCACTTTCACTTATTTCCATTTATGGATTTTTTTAATTTTCATTGAATCTCGCTGAAATTTGCAGGAAAATTGAAGGATGCTAAATTGTCAATATAAAACCAATTGGCAAAATTTTGCCAATTTTTAATCTTGAATATCTCGGAAACAGCTGCACAAAATTCAATCATATTTTCGGTATATACTCAGGAGTTACGGTGCAACACTTCCGTTTCAAACCCAAAACCGGAAGTGGGTTGGAAATTGCCAAATTTGGGTAAATTTTAATCTTAAATAACGCGAAAACGGCTGCATGAAATGCATTCTTATTTTGTGTGATTATTAAAGATTAATGATGCAACACTTCCGGTATCAATCAGAGCCGGAAGTGGGGAGGGAAAGGCGGGTGGAGGGGAGAATCCTGTCATGTTTGTTCTCAAAGGCAAGCATAAGCCCTCTAGTTAAACATTATGACTGATTTTTCAGCCAGGTTAAGTCAAGCAATCTCATCTGAAGGGATTAAAATTTTTTAAATTGAACACATGTCTTTTACATGTATTGAGTGGAAAATGTGTGGCAAACACACTACAAGCTACATGGAAGATACAGAGATACAGTGGTCATTTAAAATCTATAGCGCTCTTCGATGATAAAAAAAATCATCCTCAGAGCGCTTTACAAATATTACGAGAGAAAACAGTCAAGAAGAAAAACAACAACCCAAAACCCCCAAACATAGATGATAATGATGATGGTGATGATAATGTTGTTTCTATGCTCCACTATCTTCACATGTTTCTCCATACATATATGATAATGGTGATGATGATGATGATGGTAGTGATGATGGTGATGATGATAGTGTTGTTTCTATGCTGATGATGATAGTCCATACACCAATAATGTTTCTATGCTCCACTATCTTCACATGTTTCTCCATACACCAATAATGTTCATTCTTATGATGGTAGTGATGATGATGATGTTGTTGTTTCTATGCTCCACCATCTTCACATGTTTCTCCATACATATATGATGATGATGGTGATGATGTTGTTGTTTGATGCTCCACCATCTTCACATGTTTCTCCATACATATATGATAATGATGATGATGGTGATGATGATGATGATGATGAGGAGGTGATGATGGTGATGATGATGGTGATGATGATAATGACAACTATCTTTCACTATCTTGCAGGTAACCCAAACACAGCCTACACAGCCTCCTCCCTATCAGACAATGACCCCCCTGACCCCAACCTTGACCCCCCGGCCAACAACGAGGGGGAGGGAGGGGGTGGGCTGAACATCGGCGTCATCGTCGGCGTCGTCATCGCCGCCGTCATCCTCATCATCGCCCTCATTGGCATCGCCATCTACTGCTTCCTGAAAAACAGGAATGAGGAAACGAACAAAGATATTGAGTACAACAACAGTGAAGGCAGATCCAGTGTGTTTACCTCAGGTGAGTTACTGAGAGATAGAGAGAGAGAGAGAGAGAGAGAGAGAGAGAGAGAGAGAGAGACAAAGAGAGACAGACAGAGAGAGAGAGACAGACAGAGAGAGAGAGAGAGACAGACAGACAAAGAGAGAGAGAGAGAGACAGACAGAGAGAGGGACAGACAGACAGAGAGAGAGAGAGAGAGAGATGGCCATCTACTGCTTCCTGAAAAACAGGAAGGACTAACCTCTCCTCTCTCTATTATTTGTGTTTCAGGCACATCCCAGGTGTTATTCTCAGGCAACAACCAGCGCAGCGGCAAGCCAGGGGGAGGCAAGCATTAACCTCTCATCTCTGTCTCTATGTTTCAGGCACATCCCAGGTGTTATTCTCAGGCATCCAGGGGGAGGCAAGCACTATTGTCCTCTCTGTCTCTGTGTTTCAGGCACATCCCAGGTGTTATTCTCAGACAACAACCAGCCAGGGGAAGGCAAGCACTAACCTCTCCTCTCTGTCTGTGTTTCAGGCACATCCCAGGTGTTATTCTCAGGCAACAACCAGCGCAGCAGCAAGCCAGGGGAAGGCAAGGACTCATTGTCCTCTCTGTCTCTGTGTTTCAGGCACATCCCAGGTGTTATTCTCAGGCAACAACCAGCGCAGCAGCAAGCCAGGGGAAGGCAAGGACTCATTGTCCTTACTGTCTCTGTGTTTCAGGCACATCCCAGGTGTTATTCTCAGGCAACAACCAGCGCAGCAGCAAGCCAGGGGGAGGCAAGGACTCATTGTCCTTACTCAGTTACTATCTCTGTGTTTCAGGCACATCCCAGGTGTTATTCTCAGGCAACAACCAGCGCAGCGGCAAGTCAGGGGGAGGCAAGTACGGCTCCATGGAGGACGTGCGCAGCTCTTCCTCCAGCGACAGGGGAAACTACTCCAACAAGGGCTACCAGCCCGACGGAGACGAGCGACGCTCTGAGCGATCCACCGACAGGGGAGGTCAGAAGAACGCGGCTTTCGCTGACGAGTCGGACCACACAGGCCATCTGTCTCGCAGAGACAGCGGGCGAGGAGGCAAGGCGGACAAGAAGGCCGGGTTCTCCAGGAAGGAAGATGTGAACCTCTCCCGCAAAGAGGAGTACGAGATGAGCAAGGTCAGCAAGGTGCCCAACGGCATCCTCAAGACCAGGTCCAAGTCCCCCAACCGCTCCCAGTCGTCCACAGAGGGCAGCACAGTGGACAGCAATGCGCTGGTCTACGGCTACCGGGAGACGTCTCACGCGCTGCCCAACACGCAGCATATCCCCGTGCTTGAGAGAACGCGCTCCAGGCCTCGATCCAAAGGGTCCAGCTCGCACCGCTCAGGGTCCGCAGGGAGGTCCAGGTCAGGATCCCTGGGAAAGTCCTCGGGGAAGGATGCCAAAGCCCCGCCCAAGAACGCGCGTCAGTACAACGACATGTCCCACTTCCTGGAGAACCCCAAACAGAGGCCAAGGTCAAGGTCATCGGGCAGCATGGGGCGAAGGTCACGCAGCGACTCCAGGAACAGCGACAACAACTCAGCCAGCGAGGTGTCCTTCGCCCCATCAGGGAATTCCTCCAAGAAGAACACGGGGGGACGCAGGGTGCATATTCAGTCTGTGGAGACTGACTTTTAATTATCATTACCTGGTATGGTTTGAACTGTGGAGACTGACTGTTAATTATCATTACCTGGCATGGTTTGAACTGTGGAGACTGACTGTTAATTATCATTACCTGGTATGGTTTGAACTGTGCAGACTGACTGTTAATTATCATTACCTGGTATGGTTTGAACTGTGCAGACTGACTGTTAATTATCATTACCTGGTATTGTTTGAACTGTGTAGACTGACTTTTAACTGTACAACATTACCTGGTATTGTTTGAACTGTGGAGACTGACTTCTAACTGTACAACATTACCTGGTATTGTTTGAACTGTGGAGACTGACTTCTAACTGTACAACATTACCTGGTATTGTTTGAACTGTGGAGACTGACTTCTAACTGTACAACATTACCTGGTATTGTTTGAACTGTGGAGACTGACTGTTAATTATCATTACCTGGTATTGTTTGAACTGTGGAGACTGACTTCTAACTGTACAACATTACCTGGTATTGTTTGAACTGTGGAGACTGACTGTTAATTATCATTACCTGGTATTGTTTGAACTGTGGAGACTGACTTCTAACTGTACAACATTACCTGGTATTGTTTGAACTGTGGAGACTGACTTCTAACTGTACAACATTACCTAGTATTGTTTGAATTGTGGAGACTGACTTCTAACTGTACAACATTACCTGGTATTGTTTGAACTGTGGAGGTGACTTCTAACTGTACAACATTACCTGGTATTGTTTGAATTGTGGAGACTGACTTCTAACTGTACAACATTACCAGGTATTGTTTGAATTGTGGAGACTGACTTCTAGCTGTACATCATGACCTGGTATTGTTTGAAATGCGACAACTGTGCCAGCGAGGTGTCCTTTGCTTCATCGGGAATTCCTCAAAGAAGAACACAGGGGTTGTATGCCCCGCCCAAGAACGCGCGTCAGTACAACGACATGTCCCACTTCCTGGAGAACCCCAAACAGAGGCCAAGATCAAGGTCATCGGGCAGCATGGGGCGAAGGTCACGCAGCAACTCCAGGAACAGCGACAACAACTCAGCCAGCGAGGTGTCCTTCGCCCCATCAGGGAATTCCTCCAAGAAGAACACGGGGGGACGCAGGGTGCATATTCAGTCTGTGGAGACTGACTTTTAATTATCATTACCTGGTATGGTTTGAACTGTGGAGACTGACTGTTAATTATCATTACCTGGCATGGTTTGAACTGTGGAGACTGACTGTTAATTATCATTACCTGGTATTGTTTGAACTGTGGAGACTGACTTCTAACTGTACAACATTACCTGGTATTGTTTGAACTGTGGAGACTGACTTCTAACTGTACAACATTACCTAGTATTGTTTGAATTGTGGAGACTGACTTCTAACTGTACAACATTACCTGGTATTGTTTGAACTGTGGAGGTGACTTCTAACTGTACAACATTACCTGGTATTGTTTGAATTGTGGAGACTGACTTCTAACTGTACATCATTACCTGGTATTGTTTGAAATGCGACAACTGTGCCAGCGAGGTGTCCTTTGCTTCATCGGGAATTCCTCAAAGAAGAACACAGGGGTTGTATGGTGGGGTGTGGGTACAGAAAGGTACACATGTAGGGCGTGAAGACCGACTTGTAGCTGGACTGAGGACATTACACACATTACCTGCTATTGTGTACAGCTCTAGGCAATGGTTTGTTTTCTGCCTGATTTCCTATTAATTTCTGGCTCCCACTGCTTCCATCTTTGTCACAGCCTTTGGTATGGAGTGGAGCAGCTGATAGCCATGATTGTTGAAAAAACTTCATCCATTTCTGATACATCATTTGTTTCCCTTTGGTATGGAGTGGAGCAGCTGATAACCATGGGTGTTGAGAAAACTTCATCCATGTCTTCATTGTGTCCATTTCTGATACATCATTTGTTTCCCTTTGGTATGGAGTGAGCAGCTGATAACCATGGGTGTTGAGAAAACTTCATCCATTTCTGATACATCGTTTGTTTCCCTTTGGTATGGAGTGAGCAGCTGATAACCATGGGTGTTGAGAAAACTTCATCCATTTCTGATACATCGTTTGTTTCCCTTTGGTATGGAGTGAGCAGCTGATAACCATGGGTGTTGAGAAAACTTCATCCATGTCTTCATTGTGTCCATTTCTGATGCATGGAACTTCATCCATGTCTTCATTGTGTCCATTTCTGATGCATGGAACTTCATCCATGTCTTCATTGTGTCCATTTGTGATACATAAAACTTCATCCATGTCTTCATTGTGTCCATTTCTGATACATAAAACTTCATCCATGTCTTCATTGTGTCCATTTGTGATACATAAAACTTCATCCATGTCTTCATTGTGTCCATTTGTGATACATAAAACTTCATCCATGTCTTCATTGTGTCCATTTGTGATACATAAAACTTCATCCATGTCTTCATTGTGTCCATTTGTGATACATAAAACTTCATCCATGTCTTCATTGTATCCATTTCGGATACATAAAACTTCATCCATGTCTTCATTGTGTCCATTTCTGATACATAAAGCTTCATCCATGTCTTCATTGTGTCCATTTGTGATACATAAAATTTCATCCATGTCTTCATTGTGTCCATTTATGATACATAAAACTTCATCCATATCTTCATTGTGTCCATTTGTGATACATAAAACTTCATCCATGTCTTCATTGTGTCCATTTCTGATACATAAAACTTCATCCATGTCTTCATTGTGTCCATTTGTGATACATAAAACTTCATCCATGTCTTCATTGTGTCCATTTGTGATACATAAAACTTCATCCATGTCTTCATTGTGTCCATTTCTGATACATAAAACTTCATCCTGTCTTCATTGTGTCCATTTGTGATACATGTGTACATAAAACTTCATCCATGTCTTCATTGTGTCCATTTGTGATACATAAAACTTCATCCATGTCTTCATTGTATCCATTTGTGATACATAAAACTTCATCCATGTCTTCATTGTGTCCATTTCTGATACATAAAACTTCATCCATGTCTTCATTGTGTCCATTTCTCTTCATCCATGTCTTCATTGTGTCCATTTGTGATACATAAAACTTCATCCATGTCTTCATTGTGTCCATTTGTGATACATAAAACTTCATCCATGTCTTCATTGTGTCCATTTGTGATACATAAAACTTCATCCATGTCTTCATTGTGTCCATTTGTGATACATAAAACTTCATCCATGTCTTCATTGTTCCATTTGTGATACATAAAACTTCATCCATTTGATACATAAAACTTCATCCATGTCTTCATTGTGATACATAAAGCTTCATCCATGTCTTCATTGTGTCCATTTGTGATACATAAAGCTTCATCCATGTCTTCATTGTGTCCATTTGTGATACATAAAACTTCATCCATGTCTTCATTGTGTCCATTTGTGATACATAAAACTTCATCCATGTCTTCATTGTGTCCATTTGTGATACATAAAACTTCATCCATGTCTTCATTGTGTCCATTTGTGATACATAAAACTTCATCCATGTCTTCATTGTGTCCATTTGTGATACATAAAACTTCATCCATGTCTTCATTGTGTCCATTTGTGATACATAAAACTTCATCCATGTCTTCATTGTGTCCATTTCTGATACATAAAACTTCATCCATGTCTTCATTGTGTCCATTTCTGATACATAAAACTTCATCCATGTCTTCATTGTGTCCATTTCTGATACATAAAACTTCATCCATGTCTTCATTGTATCCATTTCTGATGCATAAAGCTTCATCCATGTCTTCATTGTGTCCATTTCTGATACATAAAACTTCATCCATGTCTTCATTGTGTCCATTTGTGATACATAAAACTTCATCCATGTCTTCATTGTGTCCATTTCTGATACATAAAACTTCATCCATGTCTTCATTGTGTCCATTTGTGATACATAAAACTTCATCCATATCTTCATTGTGTCCATTTGTGATACATAAAACTTCATCCATGTCTTCATTGTGTCCATTTGTGATACATAAAGCTTCATCCATGTCTTCATTGTGTCCATTTCTGATACATAAAGCTTCATCCATGTCTTCATTGTGTCCATTTGTGATACATAAAGCTTCATCCATGTCTTCATTGTGTCCATTTGTGATACATAAAACTTCATCCATGTCTTCATTGTGTCCATTTGTGATACATAAAACTTCATCCATGTCTTCATTGTGTCCATTTGTGATACATAAAGCTTCATCCATGTCTTCATTGTGTCCATTTCTGATACATAAAACTTCATCCATGTCTTCATTGTGTCCATTTGTGATACATAAAGCTTCATCCATGTCTTCATTGTGTCCATTTCTGATACATAAAACTTCATCCATGTCTTCATTGTGTCCATTTCTGATACATAAAACTTCATCCATGTCTTCATTGTGTCCATTTGTGATACATAAAACTTCATCCATGTCTTCATTGTGTCCATTTGTGATACATAAAACTTCATCCATGTCTTCATTGTGTCCATTTGTGATACATAAAGCTTCATCCATGTCTTCATTGTGTCCATTTGTGATACATAAAACTTCATCCATGTCTTCATTGTATCCATTTCTGATACATAAAACTTCATCCATGTCTTCATTGTGTCCATTTGTGATACATAAAGCTTCATCCATGTCTTCATTGTGTCCATTTCTGATACATAAAACTTCATCCATGTCTTCATTGTATCCATTTGTGATACATAAAACTTCATCCATGTCTTCATTGTGTCCATTTCTGATACATAAAGCTTCATCCATGTCTTCATTGTGTCCATTTGTGATACATAAAACTTCATCCATGTCTTCATTGTATCCATTTGTGATACATAAAACTTCATCCATGTCTTCATTGTATCCATTTGTGATACATAAAACTTCATCCATGTCTTCATTGTGTCCATTTGTGATACATAAAACTTCATCCATGTCTTCATTGTGTCCATTTGTGATACATAAAGCTTCATCCATGTCTTCATTGTATCCATTTGTGATACATAAAACTTCATCCATGTCTTCATTGTATCCATTTCTGACACATGGAACTTCATCCTGTCTTCATTGTGTCCATTTGTGAAACATCGTTGTTTCCGCTGATCAATTGACCATGGGCTGTGGTCCTCAATGCTTCTACTTAAGGACATCACGAGTTGTGGGTGCTTCCCTTTTACTTTTAATTGCAACTCTGGCTGTTTAATTGTTAATTACTTGCAAGAACCCGGCCTTTGTTTTAACAAGACCATAATGCAACTTGCTGCTTTCCTCATTTCTGCGTCTACTAGACTAAAGGTCTTCAAACGACCCTATGTTCATAATCTACTTTCATACTACAAACGACCCTATGTTCATAATCTACTTTAATACTACATTTGGAACCTTTACAAGCTGTAACATCTCTAGCTATTCTTTTTCTTCATATGTTCGTACCTGGCTGGTTTTCTTTTTTATACAGGCGCTGCTTATTCTATGCAGTTGATTTGCCGAAAAAAAGATTTATGTTGGAAGCAACGAGACTCCGTATGTGCTTTGATTCATTGTTGATGGAATTGGAAAAACGAAGTGGAGGAATGGAATTGATGATATGTTGTTTGTATTGTACATCTAAGCTGATATGAAGCACGCATTTGTTTTAATAATATAAATCAGTGTTTCTTGGTTTAGTGTGAGCGTTATAGTAAAGTACTTTTCAAAGTGAAAATGAAAGTGACAGACGTGAAAGTAAACATGAAAGATAAAGATGCCAAAGTTAAAATAAAGTGAAATGAAAGTGAAAGGCTTACACAGTGCACTAGTGAAAGTATGTAAAAGTTAGGATGCATGTCAACGTTCAAGCCCCAACAAAGGTGTAGCCTTTTAGCCATCTTCTGCCACAGCATGACATAACATGACATGACGTCTGCTGCATTGGTCACCAACAAAGGTGTAGCCTTTTAGCCATCTTCTGCCACAGCATGACATAACATGACATGACGTCTGCTGCATTGGTCACCAACAAAGGTGTAGCCTTTTAGCCATCTTCTGCCACAGCATGACATAACATGACATAACGTCTGCTGCATTGGTCACCAACAAAGGTGTAGCCTTTTAGCCGTCTTCTGCCACAGCATGACATGACATGACGTCTGCTGCATTGGTCACCAACAAAGGTGTAGCCTTTTAGCCATCTTCTGCCACAGCATGACATGACATGACATGACGTCTGCTGCATTGGTCACCAACAAAGGTGTAGCCTTTTAACCATCTTCTGACACAGCATGACATGACATGACATGACGTCTGTTGCATTGGTCACCAACAAAGGTGTAGCCTTTTAGCCATCTTCTGCCACAGCATGACATGACATGACATGACGTCTGCTGCATTGGTCACCAACAAAGGTGTAGCCTTTTAACCATCTTCTGACACAGCATGACATGAAATGACATGACGTCTGTTGCATTGGTCACCAACAAATGTGTAGCCTTTTAGCTATCTTCTGCTACAGCATCACATGACATAACATGACATCTGCTGCATTGGTCACCAACAAAGGTGTAGCCTTTTAACCATCTTCTGACACAGCATGACATGACATGACATCTGCTGCATTGGTCACCAACAAAGGTGTAGCCTTTTAACCATCTTCTGACACAGCATGACATGACATGACATGACATCTGCTGCATTGGTCACCAACAAAGGTGTAGCCTTTTAACCATCTTCTGACACAGCATGACATGACATGACATCTGCTGCATTGGTCACCAACAAAGGTGTAGCCTTTTAACCATCTTCTGCACACATGACATGACATGACATCTGCTGCATTGGTCACCAACAAAGGTGTAGCCTTTTAACCATCTTCTGCCACAGCATGACATGACATGATCTGCTGCATTGGTCACCAACAAAGGTGTAGCCTTTTAGCCATCTTCTGCCACAGCATGACATGACATGACGTCTGCTGCATTGGTCACCAACAAAGGTGTAGACTTTTAACTATCTTCTGCCACAGCATGACATGACATGACGTCTGCTGCATTGGTCACCAACAAAGGTGTAGCCTTTTAACTATCTTCTGCCACAGCATGACATGACATGACATGACGTCTGCTGCATTGGTCACCAACAAAGGTGTAGACTTTTAACTATCTTCTGCCACACATGACATGACATGACATGACGTCTGCTGCATTGGTCACCAACAAAGGTGTAGACTTTTAACTATCTTCTGCCACAGCATGACATGACATGACATGACATGACGTCTGCTGCATTGGTCACCAACAAAGGTGTAGCCTTTTAGCCATCTTCTGCCACATGACATGACATGACATGACATGACGTCTGCTGCATTGGTCACCAACAAAGGTGTAGACTTTTAACTATCTTCTGCCACAGCATGACATGACATGACGTCTGCTGCATTGGTCACCAACAAAGGTGTAGCCTTTTAACCATCTTCTGCCACAGCGTGACATGACATGACATGACGTCTGCTGCATTGGTCACCAACAAAGGTGTAGACTTTTAACTATCTTCTGCCACAGGATGACACATGACGTCTGCTGCATTGGTCACCAACAAAGGTGCCCCGCCTTTTAACCATCTTCTGACACAGCCGTGACTTTGACATGACATGACGTCTGCTGCATTGGTCACCAACAAAGGTGTAGCATTTTAAATATCTTCTGAGCACAGGACATGACATGACGTCTGCTGCATTGGGCATTGTGGAAATAACTGACAGAGCCCCGCCTTTGGACATTGTGGAAATAACTGACAGAGCCCTGGCTTTGGACATTGTGGAAATAACTGACAGAGCCCTGACTTTGGACATTGTGGAAATAACTGACAGAGCCCTGGCTTTGGACATTATGGAAATAACTGACAGAGCCCCGCCTTTGGACATTGTGGAAATAACTGACAGAGCCCTGGCTTTGGACATTGTGGAAATAACTGACAGAGTCCCACCTTTGGACATTGTGGAAATAACTGACAGAGCCCTGACTTTGGACATTGTGGAAATAACTGACAGAGCCCTGGCTTGGGACATTGTGGAAATAACTGACAGAGCCCTGACTTTGGACATTGTGGAAATAACTGACAGAGCCCTGGCTTGGGACATTGTGGAAATAACTGACAGCCCTGACTTTGGACATTATGGAAATAACTGACAGAGCCCTGACTTTGGACATTGTGGAAATAACTTGCTGAGCCCTGGCTTTGGACATTATGGAAATAACTGACAAAGCCCCGCCTTTGGACATTGTGGAAATAACTGACAGAGCCCTGGCTTTGGACATTGTGGAAATAACTGACAGAGTCCCACCTTTGGACATTGTGGAAATAACTGACAGAGCCCTGACTTTGGACATTGTGGAAATAACTGACAGAGCCCTGGCTTTGGACATTGTGGAAATAACTGACAGAGCCCCGCCTTTGGACATTGTGGAAATAACTGACAGAGCCCTGACTTTGGACATTGTGGAAATAACTGACAGAGCCCTGGCTTTGGACATTGTGGAAATAACTGACAGAGCCCTGACTTTGGACATTGTGGAAATAACTGACAGAGCCCTGGCTTTGGACATTGTGGAAATAACTGACAGAGCCCCGCCTTTGGACATTATGGAAATAACTGACAGAGCCCTGACTTTGGACATTGTGGAAATAACTTGCTGAGCCCTGGCTTTGGACATTATGGAAATAACTGACAAAGCCCCGCCTTTGGACATTGTGGAAATAACTGACAGAGCCCTGACTTTGGACATTGTGGAAATAACTGACAGAGTCCCACCTTTGGACATTGTGGAAATAACTGACAGAGCCCTGCTTTGGACATTGTGGAAATAACTGACAGAGGCTTTGGACATTGTGGAAATAACTGACAGCTTTGGACATTGTGGAAATAACTGACAGAGCCCTGGCTTTGGACATTGTGGAAATAATTGACAGAGCCCTGACTTTGGACATTATGGAAATAACTGACAGAGCCCTGACTTTGGACATTGTGGAAATAACTTGCTGAGGCTTTGGACATGGAAATAACTAGCCCCGCCTTTGGACATTGTGGAAATAACTGACAGAGCCCGCTTTGGACATTGTGGAAATAACTGACAGAGCCCCGCCTTTGGACATTGTGGAAATAACTGACAGAGGCTTTGGACATTGTGGAAATAACTGACAGAGCCCTGACTTTGGACATTATGGAAATAACTGACAGAGCCCGCTTTGGACATTGTGGAAATAACTGACACCTTGCTTTTCCAAGGCCAGCTAGGCTATGAGGACCACGCTATGTTGTACGAACCTTGCTTTTCCAAGATCAGCTAGGCTATGAGGACCACGCTGACATGTTGTACGAACCTTGCTTTTCCAAGGCCAGCTAGGCTATGAGGACCACGCTGACATGTTGTACGAACCTTGCTTTTCCAAGGCCAGCTAGGCTATGAGGACCACGCTGACATGTTGTACGAACCTTGCTTTTCCAAGGCCAGCTAGGCTATGAGGACCACGCTATGAGGACCACGCTGACATGTTTCTACGAACCTTGCTTTTCCAAGGCCAGCTAGGCTATGAGGACCACGCTATGTTGTACGAACCTTGCTTTTCCAAGGCCAGCTAGGCTATGAGGACCACGCTATGTTGTACGAACCTTGCTTTTCCAAGGCCAGCTAGGCTATGAGGACCACGCTGACATGTTGTATGAACCTTGCTTTTCCAAGGTCAGCTAGGCTATGAGGACCACGCCATGTTGCACAAACCTTGCTTTTCCAAGGCCAGCTAGGCTGTGGTGGCCACGCTATATTGTACAAACCTTGCTTTTCCCAGGCCAGCTAGGCTATGAGGACCACGCAATGTTGTACGAACCTTGCTTTTCCAAGGCCAGCTACGCTATGAGGACCACGCTATGTTGCACAAACCTTGCTTTTCAACACATCCAAAGTATGTTTGAATCTTAGGAAATATATCCAAACCAATTCATGGATAAGAATTTTTAAAAATTACAATCGATTTTTTTTAAATTGTAAAGTTTGACGCAGTGAAACAAAAGAGTATATTGTTTTCATTGCTTTGTTGTTGTTTTTATGTGCTTTATATAACAGATATATGTAGCAGGTACTGATCGATGTAGCAGGCTGAAATGTACATATTAACAAACACATACTTAAACTGCGTGTCATGTTTGTCTTATCACGTCAGATGATGTATGTTGCTATAATGTACATTGCTGAATGCTGAGAAAATGCTGTGCATAATTGCAGACTGAACACAGATCAAAACATATCAGCGACATTTTGTTAAATTGTAATAATAATTGTAATAATTGTTGATATTGTAATTAATAATGATGGAAAATGTTGTGCATATTAGCAGAGACTGAACACAGATCAAAACATACCAGCAACATATTGTTATATTGTAATAAACATTTGTGTTTCATATTGTAATTAATAATTATAAGTTATGCCCATGCTATTTCGAATGATGCTATTGTAATTAACATAATGTATCATGCTAATTTGAATGATGTTATTGGAATTAATCATGCAATTTGAATAACTGACGGTGAATGATCCATGACAGTTTGAGCATTTTACTTCATTATTTATGCAAATGTGATGAATGATTGAGGCAAGACGCTTTGCTCATGAATATTTATTGGTTGTTTCTTTAGCATTTGGGGTTGTATTTTCTTTTCTGGTTTTAGTTCCTCCTCTTCTGTCTCTCTTGATTTTTTGTCCTTTCTTTTCTGGGTTTATTTCCTCCTTTCTGTCTCTCTTGATCTTTTGTCCTTTCTTTTCTGGGTTTATTTCCTCCTTTCTGTCTCTTGATCTTTTGTCCTTTCTTTTCTGGGTTTATTTCCTCCTTCTCTTCTGTCTCTCTTGATCTTTTGTCCTTTCTTTTCTGGGTTTATTTCCTCCTTTCTGTCTCTCTTGATCTTTTGTCCTTTCTTTTCTGGGTTTATTTCCTTCTCTTCTGTCTCTCTTGATCTTTTGTCCTTTCTTTTCTGGGTTTATTTCTCCTCTTCTGTCTCTCTTGATCTTTTGTCCTTTCTTTTCTGGGTTTATTTCTTCCTCCTCTTCTGTCTCTCTTGATCTTTTGTCCTTTCTTTTCTGGGTTTATTTCTCCCTCCTCTTCTGTCTCTCTTGATCTTTTGTCCTTTCTTTTCTGGGTTTATTTCTCCCTCCTCTTCTGTCTCTCTTGATCTTTTGTCCTTTCTTTTCTGGGTTTATTTCTCCCTTCTCTTCTGTCTCTCTTGATCTTTTGTCCTTTCTTTTCTGGGTTTATTTCCTCCTTTCTGTCTCTCTTGATCTTTTGTCCTTTCTTTTCTGGGTTTATTTCTCCTCCTCTTCTGTCTCTCTTGATCTTTTGTCCTTTCTTTTCTGGGTTTATTTCTTCCTCCTCTTCTGTCTCTCTTGATCTTTTGTCCTTTCTTTTCTGGGTTTATTTCTTCCTCCTCTTCTGTCTCTCTTGATCTTTTGTCCTTTCTTTTCTGGGTTTATTTCTCCCTCCTCTTCTGTCTCTCTTGATCTTTTGTCCTTTCTTTTCTGGGTTTATTTCTCCCTTCTCTTCTGTCTCTCTTGATCTTTTGTCCTTTCTTTTCTGGGTTTATTTCCTCCTTTCTGTCTCTCTTGATCTTTTGTCCTTTCTTTTCTGGGTTTATTTCCTTCTCTTCTGTCTCTCTTGATCTTTTGTCCTTTCTTTTCTGGGTTTATTTCTCCCTTCTCTTCTGTCTCTCTTGATCTTTTGTCCTTTCTTTTCTGGGTTTATTTCTCCCTCCTCTTCTGTCTCTCTTGATCTTTTGTCCTTTCTTTTCTGGGTTTATTTCTCCCTTCTCTTCTGTCTCTCTTGATCTTTTGTCCTTTCTTTTCTGGGTTTATTTCCTCCTTTCTGTCTCTCTTGATCTTTTGTCCTTTCTTTTCTGGGTTTATTTCCTCCTTTCTGTCTCCTGTTTCTGTTTCTTTCTTTCTGAATCTTTGTTCATTGTGTTATTCTTTCTATCTTTCTTTCTAACTCTTTTCTTTTTCTTTCTGTTTTTTTCCCTTTCATTGTTGTTCTCTCTCTCTCTCTCTCTCTCTCTCTCTCTCTCTCTCTCTCTCTCTCTCTCTCTCTCTCTCTCTCTCTCTCTCTCTCTCTCTCTCTCTCTCTCTCTCTCTCTCTTTCTAAGTCTTTCTTTCTTTTTGTTACTAATCAAAATGGAATATGCACAAAACAGTTGTGAAATTTGAACCAAAAAATCTAAGTCTTTCTTTCTTTTTGTTACTAATCAAAATGGAATATGCACAAAACAGTTGTGAAATTTGAACCAAAAAATCATAAGGCACACCCAAGCATGTTCCTCTATTGTAATATTATTGGTTGTTTTGGTGGAACTGACGAGTTACTTTTAAATGGTTCAATGCCTGCCTCTTGTTTAGAACTGCTTGAAGAGAACAAGTAAGCATGTTCCTCTGTTGTAATATTATTGGTTGTTTTGGTAGAACTGACGAGTTACTCTTCAACTCTTCTTCTGATGACACTCTTGTTGAGGAAAGAAATGTAAATTATGATCATGTGGAATACATTAAGTTAGCCTACGTTTCCATGGCGCGGCAACCAACACTTCCGATGACACTCTAGTATTAAGGAAAGAAATGTAAATTATGATCATGTGGAATACATTAAGTTAGCCTACGTTTACATGGCGCGGCACACGACACTTCCGATGACACTCTAGTGTTAAGGAAAGAAATGTAAATTATGAACGTTGAGCCAAAAGTAAAATGTAAGACTATTTTATCAAATATTATTATAAGATCTGCGTAGATCATTGGAAATTAAAACTACCCGTAAAACAAGAAAAAATTATGTCACACACACACACACACACACACACACGCGCGCGCGCGCGAACCACATACACATACACACACATGCGCGCGCACACGGGCACATTAAATGTTTGTTCCCCATTCACTTTTTTTTTCGCCAAAAATTAAACAGACATAGGATACTATCATTGGATCTGCAAAGGTCTGTAAGCGTGTTTTTGTCAGATTATACATTTCAGCATGCTTGTGTGAGAGATGTTTCTAAAGCAGCTTTCTGTTGGACAAAAAGCTTGCATGTATTATTCGTTGCGTACCTTTCAAATGGAAGATAAAGAGTTTACGAAATTTACTGACGAAATACAATAATAGAATGGTCTGCATTTTGCAGAGCGCGCTTTTGTGTGCGTCCGTGCATGCATGCGTGTGTGTGTGTGTATGTGTGTGACGGCACTATATGGATGTGGGTTAAATATCTATTGCATCGCTCACATCGACGGCAGGCCTGTCTGTGTGTGTGCGTCTGTGTGTGTGTGTGTGTGTGCATGTGTCTGTGACGCCACTATATGGCTGTGGCTGTTCTACTGCATCGCTCACATCGACGCCAGGTCTGTGTGTATCTGTACGTCTGTGTGTGTGTGTGCATGTGTGTGTGACGCCACTATATGGCTGTGGCTGTTCTACTGCATCGCTCACATCGACGGCAGGTCTGTGTGTATCTGTACGTGTGTGTGTGTGCGTGCGTGTGTGTCTGTGTGTGTGTGCATGTGTGTGTGACGCCACTATATGGCTGTGGCTGTTCTACTGCATCGCTCACATCGACGGCAGGTCTGTCTCTGTGTCTGTGTCTATCTGTACGTGTGTGTGCGTGCGTGTGTGCATGTGTGTGTGACGCCATTGTATGGCTGTGGCTGTTCTACTGCATCGCTCACATCGACGGCAGGTCTGTCTGTGTGTATATGTGTGTTTGTGACGGCACTATATGGCTGTGGGTTAAATATCTACTGCATCGCTCACATCGACCGCAGGTCTCTGTGTGTGTGTCAAGTCAAGTCAACATTTTATTTCCAGAACATTGAATAAGCAAATAATATACTTTTTTTCATTAAGCCATTCGTAAAAAAAAACACCCAAAAAACGAAGGAACTAAAGATTCCAAAGTGGTAAACAATAAAGAAAGGGGAAAAGAGGGGGAAATAAACAAAACAAACAAGTTACAAAAACAGGGAAGAGGGTGGGGAGTGGGAGAGTATCATCATGTTCAACCACTCCTGCTATCCCTCCATTGGCTTTCCATCAAAGCACGTATTGACTACAAAATTTCCACTCTATGTCATTCTTATTTCTCTGGAAATGCCCCTAGCTACATCTCTGACATGCTTTCTGTCTATACTCCATCAAGGCAATTGCGGTCATCTTCAGATTCCAAAATTCTCTGTGTTCCTGGTACACGAACAAAAATGTTTGGTGAGCGCTCCTTTTTCTTTTCGGCCCCATCAGTTTGGAACTCCTTACCACGCGAAATTCGCATGGTAGGTCGTTTGTATAAATAGAGAATAACAGTGGGCCTAGAATAGAGTGGATTGGAAGAAAATCTGTCATTTTGTTATTCATCGTGACTGTTGTTTTCTACCACTTAAAAAAGATTACATAAAATTTAGACATTCAGGAGGAAGGCTATGCTATTCTAATTTACGCAGAAGGAGTGGATGATTAATAACATCAAACGCTTTTTCAAAGTCAAAGTAAACCAGTAAACTTATTTTCTGTGTGTGTGTGTGTGTTAGCAACTGCGTACTAGACAATTATAGGCTCAGCTGAGTACATTAAGTTTGCCATCTGTTGACCTAATAATCAATAATACACCTGTAATGTCGATGTTTGATTTAACCCACCGTTGTATAGACCACTAGCTTATGCAGCTATAGTAATAGTAATAGTAAAAATATGCAAGCGTGTGTGTGTGAGAGAGAGGCTTGTTTTGTAATTTAACACACACACATACGCGCGCGCACACACACAAGTTATCCAATATGATAAGCAGCATAATTGCCCGTAACGGTGCCTTGGTAAAGACGTGCATTGATGACATCTTGGCACATTATGTGAGCATCGTCACCCCATGACCCCATGTTTTGTGCCTTCATCAATTAGAAAGGATTTATTGGTCATTGATTATCTATGCTTAAACTTTCAATTCATTATTTTTGTCTGGACTCTTCAAAGTGTACCATATTATGTGTGATTAGTTTGTTCTACAAGTTGTAGACGTGTATGTGCTTGTGCGTGTATGCTCGCGCATTATCTTTTTTCTTGACCCTTCAAATTGTATCATATTCCGTATGAATGAATAAGTGTGTGTGTGTGTGTGTGTGTGTGAGAGAGAGAGAGAGAGAGAGAGAGAGAGAGAGAGAGAGAGAGAGAGAGAGAGAGATGGACTGTGTATATATGTGTGTGTGTGTGTGTGTGTATACGTACCCATGCATGTGTGTGTGTGTGTGTGTGTGTGTGTGTGTGTGTGTGTGCATGTGCACGCGTGCGCGCCTACGTAAGTAAACACGTATTTACATGCTTACCCCTAATGCACATGTATGCTTGTTTGTGCATTTGGTTTTATTATTTTATGTGATGCCATCAATGATATAGGCCTGATCAGTGGAAACGCCCCGTGAAGGAGTATGTTGCTATTTACCGGAAGATTCCATTCACAATTCAAACATGGTTTCTTCTCAATGAAATGTGTGAAAGCTCCAACACTGTAAAGGAGTGCATTTAATATCCTGAAGATTAAATTCAAACATGGTTTCTTCTCAATGAAATGTGTGAAAGCTCCAACACTCTGAAGGAGTGCATTTAATATCCTGAAGATTAAATTCAAAGGCATGGTTTCTTCTCAATGAAATGTGTGAAAGCTCCAACACTGCTGTCCTTTGTTTCATTGTTGTTTTGTTTTATAAAAGTTACAATTGTACAAACTTCATTGTGTCCAGAATAACAGTTATGATTATTGCTTTTTCGGCTTTGTCAGTATGCCCATGTACTAAGCGAGTTCTAAACTGATTGTCTTGTTCACATAGTATAATGAAGACTGGAAAATAAAGGTTATATTTTTAAAAAAAACGTATAATGTCCTCTGTTTGCTTGCAAAAACAATCCCTTGTAAATGTGTGTGTGTGTGTGTCTGTCTGTCTGTCTGTCTGTCTGTGTTTGTGTGTGTGACATTTTGTGTGTTATGAACTAAAAGAAATTGAAAATAAAAGTGTTTGAATTAACTTCTCTAATTATATCAGCCTTTTTCTGTCCCTCTATCTGCCTGTCTGCCTCTATCTCCAGCCTTTTTCTGTCCCTCTATCTGCCTGTCTGCCTCTATCTCCAGCCTTTTTCTGTCCCTCTCTCCATCTGCCTGTCTGCCTCTGTCTCCAGCCTTTTTCTGTCCCTCTATCTGCCTGTCTGCCTCTATCTCCAGCCTTTTTCTGTCTCTCTCTTTATCTGCCTGTCTGCCTCTGTCTCCAGCCTTTTTCTGTCCCTCTCTCCATCTGCCTGTCTGCCTCTATCTCCAGCCTTTTTCTGTCCCTCTCTTTATCTGCCTGTCTGCCTCTATCTCCAGCCTTTTTCTGTCCCTCTCTTTATCTGCCTGTCTGCCTCTATCTACAGCCTTTTTCTGTCCCTCTCTTTATTTGCCTGTCTGCCTCTATCTCCAGCCTTTTTCTGTCCCTCTCTTTATCTGCCTGTCTGCCTCTATCTCCAGCCTTTTTCTGTCTCTCTCTTTATCTGCCTGTCTGCCTCTATCTCCAGCCTTTTTCTGTCCCTCTCTTTATCTGCCTGTCTGCCTCTATCTCCAGCCTTTTTCTGTCCCTCTCTTTATTTGCCTGTCTGCCTCTATCTCCAGCCTTTTTCTGTCCCTCTATCTGCCTGTCTGCCTCTATCTCCAGCCTTTTTCTGTCCCTCTATCTGCCTGTCTGCCTCTATCTCCAGCCTTTTTCTGTCCCTCTCTTTATTTGCCTGTCTGCCTCTATCTCCAGCCTTTTTCTGTCCCTCTATCTGCCTGTCTGCCTCTATCTCCAGCCTTTTTCTGTCCCTCTATCTGCCTGTCTGCCTCTATCTCCAGCCTTTTTCTGTCCCTCTATCTGCCTGTCTGCCTCTATCTCCAGCCTTTTTCTGTCCCTCTGTTTATCTGTCTGTCTGCCTCTATCTCCAGCCTTTTTCCGTCCCTCTCTTTATCTGCCTGTCTGCCTCTATCTCCAGCCTTTTTCTGTCCCTCTCTTTATTTGCCTGTCTGCCTCTATCTCCAGCCTTTTTCTGTTCCTCTATCTGCCTGTCTGCCTCTATCTCCAGCCTTTTTCTGTCTCTCTCTTTATCTGCCTGTCTGCCTCTATCTACAGCCTTTTTCCGTCCCTCTCTTTATCTGCCTGTCTGCCTCTATCTCCAGCCTTTTTCTGTCCCTCTATCTGCCTGTCTGCCTCTATCTCCAGCCTTTTTCTGTCCCCCTCTCTATCTGCCTCTATCTCCATCTCCACTAATCTGCCACTCTCTTTGTCCTCTGTCTTTTCCTTTCTTTCATCTACTATCTTTCTGACTTATTGGCCCATTCTCCTGCCTTTTTTCATAAAAATCTCCCAAATAATTTCTCCTTTGAGCTTCTCCAAAATCGGAATGTGTCGGCTGTATGCAGCGGGGAGACCAATGAAAACTGAAAACCGGACAGCTACGTACCTTACCCATTATGGCCTGGGAATGTAGAAGATGAAGAAGTAAGGGATTAAAAAATGGGAAACTCAAAAGTGTTTATTTGGCACAGAGAAATATCTTCTTCGCTGAGGCTTTATATACTGAAAATTATCTTCCCCTGATTCGTCACTAGGTGGCGCTTGCACTTGGGCCCTAAAGCCCGCACGGCTTAGGCATCCATTGTTGTTAGGTCTACTCTCTCTCTCTCTAGCTCATGTCTCTGTCTCTCTCTCTCTCCCTCCTTCTCTCTCTCTCTCCCTCCTTCTCTCTCTCTCTCCCTCCTTCTCTCTCTCTCTCTCTGTCCCTCTCTCTCTTTCCTTCTCGCTCTCTCTCTCCCTACTTCTCTCTCTCTCCATCATTCTCTGTCTCTCTCCCTCCTTCTCTCTCTGTGTGTGTCTCTCTCTCTCCCTCCTTCTCTCTCTCTCTCTCTGTCTCTCTCTCTCTCTCTCTCTCTGTCCCTCTCTCTCCTTCTCTCTCTCTGTCTCTCTCTCTCCCTCCCTCATTCTCTCCTCTCCCTCCTTCTCACTGTCTGTGTGTGTGTGTGTCTCTCTCTCTCCTCTCTCTCTCTCTCTCGGTCTCGGTCTCTCTCCCTCCTTCTCTCTCTCTCTCTCTGTCTCTCTCTCCCTCCTTCTCTCTCTCTCTGTGTCTCTCTCCCTCTGTCTCTCTCTCTCTCTCTCCCTCCTTATCTCTATCTGTCTCTCTCTCGCTCGTTCTCTCTCTCTCTGTCTCTCCCTCGTTCTCTCTCTCTCTCTCCTTCTCTCTCTCTCTCTCTCTCTCTCTCCTTCTCTCTCTCTCTCTCTCTCTCTGTGTCTCTCTCTCCCACTCCTTCTCTCTATCTGTCTCTCTCTCGCTCGCTCTCTGTCTCTCTCTCTCTCTCTGTCTCTCTCTCCCTCCTCTCTCTCTCTTTCTGTCTCTCTCTCCCTCCTCTCTATCTCTGTCTGTCTCTCTCTTCCTCCTTCTCTCTCTCTCTCTCTCTCTCTCTCTCTCTCTCTCTCTCTCTCTCTCTCTCTCTCTCTCTCTCTCTCTCTCTCTCTCTCTCTCTCTCTCTCAAATATATCCCCTCTCTCTCTCTCTCTCTCTGTCTCTCTCTCCCTCCTTCTCTCTCTCTCTCTCTCTTTCTCTCTCTCTCTCTCTCTCTCTCTCTCTCTCTCTCTCTTTCTCCCTCCTATCTCTCTCTGTCTCTGTCCGTCTCTCCCTCTCTCTCAAGTGAACAGAGGGCCTCACTTGAAAGCGCCACCTACATAAAATTATCTCCCTTTGGCAACACGAAGAAGCAGTATAAAGCCTCATTCTGTTCAAGATTTGTTATTTCTGTTTCAAGGTCATGTTCTCGTTGTGTTTCTGTCTTTTTCTTGTGTGTACTGTATGAGATTGTTTTGCCTCTGATTTCTAGCAATAACATTTTATAAAAAAGTTGATCATTAATCTGGAAGGACAAATTTTCATTAGTAATATCAAGTTATAAACTGGCAATGCATATTGTTTTTTAACATTATTAATGACTATTTTAATTTCTGAAATATTGTGCTTGTCTTTTAATAAACTATTATTAAATTTCCAGAAAGCTCAGTCACGTTTGAATTGCTCTTTTTTCAAAGACAATGTAACAACAGAATGGTCTGACCTATATCCTGGATCTGTACAAACATCATTAACTTCTGACAATAGTTGTTCCGTTATCATAAAATAATCAAGTCAAGCTTGTTTGAAAGAATTGAATTTTCGTCATGTATACTCACTTTTGTCTGGATACATTTCTCTATAAACATCAATATAGGCTTGTTTAGGGGAAGACGGGGTAAAAAGCGCATGGGCGGGTAAGAAGCCCACCCCAATTATCTCATGAAATGAAGCAAATTTCAGTCTCATTTTGCCCATGAGACGAGCGTTAATGTCTAGCATTCGTCTCATGGGCAAATTTGACTGAAATTTTCTTTATTTCATGAGATAATTGGGGTGGGCTTCTTACCCGCCCATGCGCTTTTTACCCCGTCTTCCCCTACATCCAGCCAATTGTAGCGGTACCATAGCCGATGAGGTTTTACCGAGGCGTGGTTACCGCTACACATATCTGTATTTTTAAAAAAATCGGGACTTTACTGGTGTTGCACTGCCTCTGGGCATTGTCCCCAGTAATGTTTCCACCATCTTTCTATTTACAAATGTCCCATATGTGTCTATGACCGAGAGGACGTAAAACTGTGACACCATTATTCATTCTTGAAATTGCAAATGATAAAAATAGCGACTAACAATCACATACTCAAGTTAGTGTCACTGCAAATAGCGCCTTCTGAGCAGGCCACCAAAAAACGTCATCTTAGTGAACTTACACAATCACTGAGATTACGTCATCATTGAAAGTTCGTCATTGGCGAAATGACAATAACTATGGCCTGTGATTGCAGTGTAAAAAGAATATGTCATTGTCATATTTCGATTAATAATCAGTTTCCTTTCATAATGTATCAATGTGCAAGATCAAAATAGCTCACGACTTTGTAACTTGGAGAACTATATTATTTGTGGATAAGTGGGATTTTCTTGCTAGGGTGAAGTGGTTAGTATTATTTTAGATCTGCATGCATGGCGTCTCGCTTCTTCGTTGCGTGTTTGATTATGGTCAGATCAGGTCAGGTCAGGTATTTGGGACGACCAGGCCTTGCAGCCTCTCAATGCGTCCTTCCTTTTGGTTAGTGTTTGGCAATTGCTGTGGCGGTTTTTAGCATCCATATTGATGCACTAATCATGAACATACTTTAACAGGGCAATTTTGGGATCACTGTCTATGACGTTTTTGAATTTGTTAGTATCTGAGGCCAGTTAATGTGCAGGGAGGTTGTTCCAATATTGGGTGACTGTTAGAAAAAAAGTTTTTTCTAATGTTAGTTCTGCTATACCTGGTTAGGATTTTAAGTTCACTGTTAGTGTTACGGGTTCTTATTTCGTTAGACAAGTGAAACAAGCCTTTGTTAACGTTAGTATTGTCAGTGCCTTGAAAAATCTTGTAAACATTTATCAAATCTCCCCTTAGTCTTCTGTATTTTAAAGATGACACGTCTAATTTACGTAGCCTGTCCTCATATTCCAATTTTTTTTTAATGGATTTTATCAGTTTGGTTGCTCTCCTCTGTACCTTCTCAATTGCACTGGACTGTCGTGAAAGGGATTCCAAATTATGTTTCCATACTGAAGATGAGGCCGCATATTAAACATTTGTAAAGATTTATGAACACCTGTTTATTTAAGTTTTTAAAACTCCTTCTGATCAAGCCCAGCCCAGCTTTATTTATAGGCTGTTGTGATGTGCTTATCAAATTTGAGTTTTGAATCAAATATAACCCCTAGATCCTTCTCCTCTGTACAAGTATCTAAAACATGCTTAGATGAGCCATGAGTAATTTCATATCCTTTATTTGGATTATTGTACCCAGCGTGCATAACCTTGCATTTTCCTGCGCCGGTTAAAATATAGATTCCACTTCTCTGACCATTCTATGAGTCTGTTAATATCATTTTGCAGTACATCTGAATTTTGGGAACGATTATACACTTTAGTATTATCTGCAAATATCTTGCATGCACTTTGTATGTCTTCTGGGAGATCATTTATAAAAACTGTAAAAAGTACTGGGCCCAGGATGCTACCCTGGGGAATACCACTTAAAACATCAGTGCTAGAAGACTGTTTTGTTCCCACCCGCACTCTTTGAGATCTTCCCTTCTGGCTTCAGAAAGTTTTTAAGCCACATTAATATGTTTCCCGTTATCCCGTAAGCTTCCAGTTTAAGAAGTAGCCTTTCGTGCTGCACAGAATCAAAGGCCTTTCTAAAATCTAAGTAAATGGTATCATCTGAAAGAGGTAAAATATCGGTATATATCCGTTATTAGGATTTGCGAGTGTGATATTGCTTTTATCCTATCTCTCGTGGCTTGCTGTTTATCACACTCAGAAATCCTAATAACTTATATTAATGTTGACAGACCAGTGATGTAAACAGAGAGTGGTTTCCCCTGGGTGCAGGTGGCGCTGCATCCTGTTTACAAAATGGTTTTCCGGAAACTCGCAATGGATCAGTTGGATTTTCTGGGTCAGAGGGATTGGCACTGAATCAGTGAATGCAGAGTATATCCTGCTGTGATGTGATGAAAGAAAAAAGGTAAGAGTTGTAGAAAACGGCAGCTATAGCAATAGTATTAGTTTTAAAACAGAAAGATATATGTTGTTGATTGTGGCCACGCACAGCGAAAAAATGAAGATAGACCCAGTTTTTGTCCATTTTCTGACTCGGTGATTGGCTGAATCTGCTGTCGTGGGATACAGACGTTTCGTACCCTGGACGTTTCTTAGACGTTTCGTCTGGTCGTTTCGTACCTCATGACCGTTTCGTCTTAGTCACTTCGTACACACTTGGACACTTCGTACACAAGCAAAACATCTCTAAAACTTGGGGGGGGGGGAGCAGCCATATAGCCAGTCTGTGGACGTTTCGTACACCAACATGTACGAAACGGCTGTGTACGAAATGACAGAAACTGAGAAAGCTATCTGCAGTCTGGACGCCAATGATTTTTGTTTTCAAGTTTTGAAACTCACTGCTACTCCTACCCCTTTCTGCAGGTCGGGATAGGGTTAGACAGGGATAGGGTTAGGATATAACGCCCGGGAAAGGGATAGGGTTAGGGATAGAAATGAAAACTTTCTTGGTTATTTCCGTGGCTAGGGGTAGGGTTAGGGTTAGATGATTATAGTTCTCATGCCGAGGTAGATATTTCATGGCAGGTAATAACAGGGTTAGGATATAACGCCCGGGATAGGGTTAGGGTTAGAAATGAAAACTTTCTTGGTTATTTCCGTGGCTAGGGATAGGGTTAGGGTTAGATGATTATAGTTCTCATGCCGAGGTAGATATTTCATGGCAGGTAATAACAGGGTTAGGATATAATGCCCAGGAAAGGGATAGGGTTAGGGTTAGAAATGAAAACTTTCTTGGTTATTTCCGTCGCTAGGGATAGGGTTAGGGTTAGATGGTTATAGTTCTCATGCCGAGGTAGATATTTCATGGCAGGTACTTATTTATCGTGACACCGTTATCCAATGAAATTGCTTAAAGTAGCTGGAGTCCAGACTGCAGATTGGCCTAGCTTACTGTTACGAAATGTCTTGTGTACGAAACGCCTGTGTACGAAATGTCTTGTGTACGAAACGCTAAGTTCATGTACGAAATGTCTTGAAAATAATGTACGAAACGACCAATCCAGGGTACGAAACGTCTTTGTACGAAACGTCCAGGGTACGAAACGTCTGCCATGAAATATCTACCTCAGCATGAGAACTATAACCATCTAACCCTGTCGTGGTTGTGTTACTGAATCATGAATGAAGCATTGCTAGCTCACAGGTTCCTTTCCGCTGGAAGGCTAGCAGCATGTAGGCCCTAGCGGGTCTTGGAATTCGTCCCCTTCGTTGGTCAGATCGCTCCACATTTTGGGAGCCTTTAGTTTAACAGACAAAAACCGCAGTTTAAACCTAGGCTAAAGTTAAACTGCCACTGATCCCGCTGTAACTACCTGTTATAGTAGTACTTCTTTCGATACATAGTGATAGGGGGGGGGGGGGGGCGCATCCTGCTGTAACTACCCGTTATAGTAGTACTTCTTTCGATACATAGTGATAGCGCTAGGCACCCGTGGCCTCAGAGTGACAGGACAAACACAGGACAGCGGAGTGAAGCATTCTTCAGTAGTTTGCCATTGACCAGTCATTCAGTGTGCAATGTAACTGTCAGTAGTATTTATGATAACAGACCTGTTTGTAGACCAGGGCCTGTATTCACGTTGAGATAGCATGAGACTTAGCATGATGCTAACTTAGAAGCTCTTCCAATGTCCTATAGGATTTAATAGGACTTTTGGAAGAGCTTCTAAGTTAGCATGATGCTAAGTCTCATGCTATCTCAACGTGAATACAGGCCCAGGAGAGAGCAAGCGGTAGCACCAGTCTTTTCAATTCGAAGCTTGGCTTAAAATTGTTGAATTGGAAGTTTTCAAAACACACACAAACACACACATACACGCACGCATACACATGCATGCGCACACACACACACATATGCACACACACACACACACACGCCACACACACACACGTGCGTGCGTCCACACACATATGGGTGAAGGATCAAGAACTGTGATGAAAAAGAGCTTTAGATCTGTGTCGATATCAAATCTCACAGGAAAAAACCACATACTGTTTAAGACTATCAATAATCTTTTTACCTATTGAAGCAGACACCTGAATAATTATTTCGGTCATTCAACTATTAATTGCGCCAGAAATTTTCATCTGGAAATATCAGCAGCAGGCAAAGAATTTGTTCACTTTACTCAAGCAAAATGAAAGGCAACAACAACAACAAATGAACTAATAAGCACATTTTCTGTTAAATATTGAAATAGTGAGAAGTTTTGTCGAAAACTCCTGGTGTTTTGTTTTTTAGTTGCAATAGACCTTAACTGCAGAAATGGCGCAAGGAATATTACGGTAAGTCATCTCGCAGCAACACATCCAGGTTTGTGTAGTTGTAATCACTGGAAGGTGCAGTGCAATGAAACGGGCGTAGGGCCAGGATGTTTATAAAAGTCAGTAATTGTAATAGATCTGTAATAATGTGTATCTTTCTTTAGGTCTGCTAAGTGAGTCTGCCATCGTAAAACTAGATCTATCGACTATTGTGTTAACTTGGTACCTGGCTGATACTCACTAGAGAGCAGACGGCAGATGACCAGGTTCTCCATGCTGCACAAGATCAGCACCAGCGCTGTCTAACGCCCCAGCCTCCAATCCAAGTTGGAGTCTCTTCCTCCTCGGCAACGACGTAGGCCTAATCACAGCCTCCAGTTTAAGAGACTTCAATGCCGCACCAAATATCGTCCGAATGCAGGATGACCTCTGCTTCTTCACTGCTGTTACCCTACCAGTGTTACGTAGTGCAGGAGGATCAGCAATAACCCACCAGTCACAACTCCCGCTCCCTCCCTCTATCCCTTCACATCCCTCTGTTCCAGGACACAGCATCATGGTCAATGGGTGCGAGCTGGCTGGGTCACTATAGCTTAAATTCCCCTATGTCCATGCAGCACTTTGCCTAATACTATTATGCTTAGTCAAATAAAACCGCCCACCCCTCCTTTTCTTTTATCCCGAGGGTGCTACTATGATCAACTGAATGATCGTGGGCCTCAAAGAGAAGAAGAAGTGTGTGTTCATGTGTGTGTGTGTAGTGTGCGTGTTCGTGTGTGTGTGTGTGTATTCGTGTGTATGTGTGTGTGTATGTATGTGTGTTCGTGTGTGTGTGTGCGCGCACACACACACACACGCATCACAAATATACTGATTGTGCATACGTGCATACTACTAGTAATGCTTTTGCACACACACGCGCGCGCGCGTGTGTGTGTGTGTGTGTGTGCATGTGTTTGCTTGTGTGATGTATAAGCGTATGTTTGTGTTTGTGTATACTATGGGCATGCGCGTTGATGTATGTGTGTGAGTCTGAGTGTGTGCTTGCTGTTAGGTATTCCAATGTGCATATATATATATATATGTATGTGTGTGTGCAAGCGCATGTGTTTGTGTGTGTGTGGTTTTTTGTGTGCTTTTGTGTATTCCAGAGTGCATGTGTGTGTATGCAAGCGCGTGTGCGTGTGCATGTGTGTGTGTGTTTGCTGCTGGTTTGTGTGTACCACTCCCGGGAAATATGCATACACCTGTCAAGCACACCAGATGTCCATTGAATATGAGGGCTTTTCCCACCCGGACTTTTCCCACCCAGACTATTTCCATCCAGACTTTTAACACCCGGACTTTTCCCACCTAGGACTTTTCCCACCCGGACTTTTCCACACCCTTCTCCTCCAACTCTAGCGCGTGTGTTTTATCACCGAGAGAGAGAGGTTGGGGGGGGGGGGGGGGGGGGGGGGGGGAGGGGGGGGGGGCAGAGACAGAGATAACTGAGACAGAGAGAGACAACGGACAAAGACAGATTCAAGAAAAAGGAGAAAGAAAAAGACAGAGAGAGAGAGAGAAAAGGGGGAGAGACAGACAGACAGAAAGATAAGTAGGAAGAAAGAGAGACAGAAAGGGAGAGAGAGAGAGAGAGAGACGCACACAGAGAGAGCGCAGAGAGCGTGATTACGGAGTGTAATTTTAAAGGAAAAGTCCTGTGGGAAAAGTCCGGTAATCGAATATGAGATCAAAGATGTAGTCAAATTTGGAAGTGCCAAGTCCTTTTTGAGTAAGTGCCAAAGCCAGTCCTGCGTTTTGACGCCATTTTAAGCCTATGTTTACCCGTTTTCCGGCATTGTTATAACATGTTAATCCATTACGATCGCATGGACCTTGTTTGTCAAGCTTCCCTGGCCATTTATCTTTCATTTTCACAAAATTACAGTTTATCTTAGCAACCGGGATATTAATTATTGGTCTTGAAAGAGGATAACCCTCCGTTATCATCAATACTGAAGACGCATTCATCTTCTTCTGAAATTATGACGTCGAAGAGGTAAAATGACGGTCAAATGACAGACAATTGTGTTTTGTCGAAGCTTTTGAAACAAGTGCTTGGCGTTCAACAAACTTATTTTCATCACAGCGTCTTTATCTTTTGGAATTGCGGTCAATGAAGTTGGTGAGTCGATGAGCCTTGTCTTGTACGTACTATGCATAAGCCAAAAATCTCAAAATCGATAAAAATTGAGTTACGTCTGTATTGCATGAAGAGGTGGCGATATATAACATTCAATTACAATTTCCATCTGAAACTGATTAATTAAGAAATCAAGACAATTAATGACAAAATTAAAGAAATACAAACAAAATAATAAAAAACAAGACAAAAAAAAGCGTGGTTTCACCAGGTTTTCGGGTTTTACTGCTCGGTTTCACTAGGTTTCAGGTTTTAAGGGGGGTTTTGCACGGTTTCGGTTTTCATGTATACCCTTTTAAGTCCCATCTCACGGCATCTGTGTCTTATTTTGTACCCACAATACTATCAAGGTTTGTTGTGCACTCATTTTTTGGGGTGATAATTTTAATCATCAATGACATCATACTCATATTTTTAATCATCATACTCATCTTTGCCTAGCCTGTAGAGGCTAAGTAGAGGCAAAGATGAGAGTAAGAAACCGAGGCCACTGAGAATTAAAGTGAGAAGTGAAGAGGCCAAAACAAAAATACCAGTGATATATATTTTGTTTGTCCAGGTGTCCACATGCATGACAGAGAGAGGTGATCAAGATAGAATTGATATTATTCAATTTATTGTCCAGTGATATATATTTTGTTTGTCCAGGTGTCCACATGCATGACAGAGAGAGGTGATCAAGATAGAATTGATATTATTGTCCAGTGATATATTTTGTTTGTCCAGGTGCCCACATGCATGACAGAGAGAGGTGATCAAGATAGAATTGATATTATTCAATTTATTGTCCAGTGATATATTTTGTTTGTCCAGGTGCCCACATGCATGACAGAGAGAGGTGATCAAGATAGAATTGATATTATTCAATTTATTGTCCAGTGATATGTTTTGTTTGTCCAGGTGCCCACATGCATGACAGAGAGAGGTGATCAACATAGAATTGATATTATTCAATTTATTGTCCAGTGATATGTTTTGTTTGTCCAGGTGCCCACATGCATGACAGAGAGAGGTGATCAATTATTGTCCAGTGATATGTTTTGTTTGTCCAGGTATGCATGACAGAGAGAGGTGATCAAGATAGAATTGATATTATTGTCCAGTGATATGTTTTGTTTGTCCAGGTGCCCACATCCATGACAGAGAGAGGTGATCAAGATAGAATTGATATTATTCAATTTATTGTCCAGTGATATGTTTTGTTTGTCCAGGTGTCCACATGCATGACAGAGAGAGGTGATCAAGATAGAATTGATATTATTGTCCAGTGATATGTTTTGTTTGTTCAGGTGCCCACATCCATGACAGAGAGAGGTGATCAAGATAGAATTGATATTATTGTCCAGTGATATGTTTTGTTTGTCCAGGTGCCCACATGCATGACAGAGAGAGGTGATCAAGATAGAATTGATATTATTCAATTTATTGTCCAGTGATATGTTTTGTTTGTCCAGGTGCCCACATGCATGACAGAGAGAGGTGATCAAGATAGAATTGATATTATTCAATTTATTGTCCAGTGATATATATTTTGTTTGTCCAGGTGCCCACATGCATGACAGAGAGAGGTGATCAAGATAGAATTGATATTATTCAATTTATTGTCCAGTGATATGTTTTGTTTGTCCAGGTGCCCACATGCATGACAGAGAGAGGTGATCAAGATAGAATTGATATTATTCAATTTATTGTCCAGTGATATGTTTTGTTTGTCCAGGTGCCCACATGCATGACAGAGAGAGGTGATCAAGATAGAATTGATATTATTGTCCAGTGATATGTTTTGTTTGTTCAGGTGCCCACATCCATGACAGAGAGAGGTGATCAAGATAGAATTGATATTATTCAATTTATTGTCCAGTGATATGTTTTGTTTGTCCAGGTGTCCACATGCATGACAGAGAGAGGTGATCAAGATAGAATTGATATTATTCAATTTATTGTCCAGTGATATGTTTTGTTTGTCCAGGTGCCCACATGCATGACAGAGAGAGGTGATCAAGATAGAATTGATATTATTCAATTTATTGTCCAGTGATATGTTTTGTTTGTCCAGGTGCCCACATGCATGACAGAGAGAGGTGATCAAGATAGTGATATTATTGTCCAGTGATATGTTTTGTTTGTCCAGGTTCCCCTCGTGGGGATACCAGAGGGTCCTTTTGTATAAATAATTCACCCACCTTCAGAAGTTCTGTGCTTGTAACTTCCTCTAAACTGTCACTCTCTTTGACTCTGCCTTTCCTTTGCTTGCTGTCACCTATCTGTCTGCATTTCTGATCCATTCACCTGTCATCTTTTTCAATAAACACTTTCAAAAATATTTCCTCCAGCTGAAGTCAGACATGCTGGGCCTAACTATTTCTTAGTTAGGTGCATAACCGGCAGCATGGACAGCATCTGCGTCTCATGATTGACAAGCAAAAACTGAGCGATCAAAGAAGAAGTGAAGTAGAAGAAGTTTGTCCAGGTGTCCAGAACAATGCTACAGATGTTGACCATTATGGAGAATTGTCCACTACAGATGTTGACCATTATGGAGAATTGTCCACTACAGATGTTGACCATTATGGAGAATTGTCCACTACAGATGTTGACCATTATGGAGAATTGTCCACTACAGATGTTGACCATTATGGAGAATTGTCCACTACAGATGTTGACCATTATGGAGAATTGTCCACTGCAGATGTTGTCCATTATGGAGAATTGTCCACTACAGATGTTGACCATTATGGAGAACTGTCCACTACAGATGTTGACCATTATGGAGAATTGTCCACTACAGATGTTGACCATTATGGAGAACTGTCCACTACAGATGTTGACCATTATGGAGAATTGTCCAGTGATAAAACTGATATGTTTTGTTTGTCCAGGTGTCCAGACCAATGCTACAGATGTTGACCATTATGGAGAATTGTCTGGTGTCCTTCCCCTTCAGTGTGCTGCTCCTGTGCCTGTCCTGTGTCCTCACCTCAGCCAAGGAAATCCAAAGTGAGTGGCTCTCATTAACCCTAACCCTAACCCTGTGCCTGTTGTCTGTCCTCACCTCAGCCAAGGAAATCCAAAGTGAGTGGCTCTCATTAACCCTAACCCTAACCCTGTGCCTGTTGTCTGTCCTCACCTCAGCCAAGGAAATCCAAAGTGAGTGGCTCTCATTAACCCTAACCCTGTGCCTGTTGTCTGTCCTCACCTCAGCCAAGGAAATCCAAAGTGAGTGGCTCTCACCCTAACCCTAACCCAAGGAACCCTGTGCCTGTTGTCTGTCCTCACCTCAGCCAAGGAACTCCAAAGTGAGTGGCTCTCAGTAACCCTAACCCTAACCCTGACCCTGTTGTCAGAGCTGTCTTCACCTCAGCCAAGGAAATCCAAAGTGAGTGGCTCTCATTAACCCTAACCCTGTGCCTGTTGTCTGTCCTCACCTCAGCCAAGGAAATCCAAAGTGAGTGGCTCTCATTAACCCTAACCCTAACCCTGTGCCTGTTGTCTGTCCTCACCTCAGCCAAGGAAAATCCAAAGTGAGTCCTTTGCACTGCCCTCAGGGCAAGTGGGGGGGGGGGGGGGGGGGGGGGGTGGGGGTTATGTTACTAATGTAGAGAGATAAGGGTAGGATTATTTTTACCAGCCTGGACTTCAGGGACTAATCACTACCACAAGGAGGCTGGGGTATTTCCAAATGGACATCAAATAAGCATTACAGGACTATCACTGCCACAAGGAGGCTGGGGTATTTCCAGATGGACATCAAATAAGCATTACAGGGCTATCACTGCCACAAGGAGGCTGGGACCTGGGGTATTTCCAGATGGACATCAAATAAGCATTTACATTATGCTTTTTTACAGCCAAGCCATCCATGACAAATCATAAATCAATTCATAAGCAAGCAGAAAATGAAAATTCACAAACTATGCACACACACAAACCTGTAACACACTACACACACGCACACACACACTCATGCATACATACATGCACACACACACACACGCACATACACACCCACACACACACCCACCCTCTCTCACTCACACAGGCACACACACACGCAGTATTTATGCGGCGCTAAATCTTGATTTAAAAAATAAAATCGAAGTCACACACACATGAAATATTCATAGACGCATTTAATTAAACAAAGACGAATATGAAGATCACACACACATGTATGTATGTTTGAGAAATGGTCCTAAAGGCAAGAAAGAGGAGGGAAAGAAAGCAATAGCTTCAACGACGGGGAAACAGGTGTGGGCTTTGAGGTTAGATTTGAAAGCAGAGAGGGCCAGTCGCTGACGTAGGGAGAGATGAAGTTTGTTCCAGGAGGTCGGTCCAAGAAGAAACAGCAAAAGAGCGCCGACCAACAGAACTTTGAAAGCTTATACCTAGGGAATCTGGCACACACACCACACCCACACACTACACCAACACAAACACACACACACAAACACACACACACTTGTCATGTTATTGTGCTTGTAGGAGACCACACTGTAATTTCACCTAAAGTGATAATAAAGTATCTTTGACTTTGACTTGACTTGACTTTGACATACACACACACACACCAAAAACGGGGGAAAGGGGGAACAGGCACATCATCATTCTCAGGTCTCATATTCAAGGCGGTTGTCATTACCAGTGTTAACTCCTATTCTCATCTCCTTCAAATAGTAAAACAAAGACTAAGGTATTATAATGTGTCGGCTATTACTAGTTAGAGTTGAGAACCGGTTCAAAAACCCAAACCGGTTTTTAAACCGGTTTTTAACTTTTGATTCGAGTTTTGAACCGGGACGTTTTTTTACCTTTTTTTTCCTAAAACCATTACTCACATCAGTAGTTTCACCGTACGGCAACACATTGATTTGTCAGCAATGTTCACACAACACGCACACACGCACACGCACACGCACACGCACACGTGCACATTCTCTCACAATAATAACGACATATTCTGCTTTTTGACAATAGCTTCAGTGCATGCATTTATTTTTAATTAAAAAAAAGTTACTGATTGTACATTAAGCAGTTTATGAAGCCACTACTCCCAATCCCACATATAACAATGACCCGCCCACCCCTCCCCTCCTCCAAAAGAAACCCGCAAACAAATAAAAAGTTAGACAAAATCGTACATATTTTTAATGGCCAGTACAGAAAGAACGAACAAAGAACGAACAGATGTTTAATGCTTTTAAGCTTTGTTCAGTAGAGACACAGAGAGAGGGAGAGAGAGAATATGCATATACATTTACATATGAATAGAATACAGCAAATATCATGGCAAGGTCATGTTTATTTATTGGTAAGAAAAACGTGAGCCGTACTTCGCCGCGAGTTGTGTGTGTGTGAGAGAAGAGAGAGAGTGTGTGTGTGTGAGAAAGAGAGAGAGAAAGAGAGAGACAGAGACAGACAGGACCAAGACAAACAGAGGAGAGAGAGCATTGTGTTGGGGTTTAACACCTCTTCGAGTGTGCGCGCACTCGCATGTTCAATCATTCAATCACTCTTTATTTTATTCAGGACAAAATGGCTCCAAATGTGCGACTTTCCCTTTTACTTTGGGTTCAGTATCGTAGAGTAATCATCAGCCATACTTGCACCTTACACCAACCAGACAACTGGAAACAGCTACTCTTGGTTTACAAACAACACCCAATCTGCGCTGAGAATCAGAGTTGTTCTTCAAAAAGAATGCGTTATTCTAAGAAAAACGGTTGTTCAGCAGCTCGAACCGGTTTTTCGAACCGCGAACTTTTAGCACTGTTTTTTCGGTTCAAACCGGGGTTTTTCCCACCTCTAATTACTAGTGTCCCTTACACGTGAACACCATTATGGTAATAGGTATGACCTAGGTCACCCACTGATGTAAACTGCGTACAACCAAGCATCACACTGTGTGAGGAGGTAACAAGGCTACGACTCTATGACGTCATTTTCCAACTCAGTTTCCTACGACTGGAGTTGGAGTGTCTGAGCCGACCTTTACCGTGATCGATATGTGCATTGCTGATTCGTGACATAAATGTTTTTCTAACAAAAATTACAATGCAGGTATCTTTCAAGGTTTCGATGAATATATTAATCATAATAATAATAAGCCAACTGTACATGTGTGTGTGTGTTCCATGTGTGTGTGTGTGTGTGAAACACAGAACGGGTCTTATAACTCCGCCGGTTTTTCGACCGAATCGCTTCAAATTTGCTGAGGCGGCCGTGTCATTTGCGCGGTTGGGCAAATGCGCGAAACGCGTAGCCACCGGTTTCTCGGCGCCTGTATTTTTGCTATTTCTGGACGGATTGCCTTAAAATTTGGAAGGTAGATGACCGGGAACAGTGACTATCTGTGTGGAAGCGAATCGATTTATAAACGCGCCGCGATATGCGACCCGCTTGACCTTTTCACAAAACAGCAGCGAAACGAGACCCGACATTGACTCGAAATTGCGAACGTGCATGGACCAGGGGATAGTGACTATCTTGGTGCAAAATTTCAACAGGCATACATCAAAAATTTTTACCATTCATAAACGCGCGCGATATGAGCCAATTTACATTTGCGCGGACCCAAATTTCAAGCAGCCCACAACAAACAGTTTACACAGAAAACAACCCAGTACTGCGCCCGCGCGGGCAAGAAAACAGTTGGACAGCGGAGATTACTTTAGCGATGTACAACATCCCGCTATTCACCGCTATTGTCTTCCAGCTCATTGACGTTGAGTATGAGGTTAAACGAGTGCGGCGCGTGTGTGTATGGGCGGGGGTGGGGATGAGAGGGGGGGGGGGTGGGGGGGGATGGTTGGGGGGGTGGGGGGTGGAACGGGATGAGAGAAGAAGATGGAAGGAGGGAGAGAGACAAAAGTAATAATATAATATTTCGCGGACCCGGCAAAACCGGTACTCAGCGTTACCGGTACTTGGTGTTACCAGTACTAGGCGTTAACGGTACTCAGCGTTGCACTAGTAATAATAAATACATTAATATTTATCATAGCGCCCTTTCTTTAGAATTAAAACTGTATGCCTGGTTTTGAAAGGTGTTCTTTAACATTTTCATATATTCTGTGATTTATAACAACTTTTCAGATAGAATCGGTGTTTTCAACAATCTGAGCAAAACATTACAGATAGTAACTTAATACTGATCAGGAATAAGTGTTCGATTTCATTCAAACAATGCATTGAAATTGGAGAAACATAAAGTATTACCAAAACTGTTTCAAAAGTAAATTACATAACGTTTTGCTTATTTTGCACTTATAAGGCTAATAAATGCATAATATGAATGCAGGCATAGGTGTTTTCTTAGCCATTATGTCCTCACAGTTTGTCGCAAACTTCATTTTGTGTAGCGAAAACTAGCCTCAGAGAAATACTATACAATACTTCACAATCCTTACTACTGGTGTAAGAAGTGTCAGGTGTCAGTTAAATTAAAATGCAGTGCAGTTGAATATCTAAGTCAACGTCATACAAATTGCTGACAGTAGTGAAGTTTAACCGACACTCAACAGTGCTGATCTTTTGAACATTTGTCATCAACTTTCACAGAGTTTAACAGTTGTTTTATCTAACCGAAAAATGAGGTACTTTTCATGTCCTGTCAGTTACGACTTTTATATGTCAGTTATTCTAGAGACGTTTTGTAATTTTTGGTGGTTATATGTAGAAACACATGTTGTGTGTTAAGAAACCAATTTTATTATGTATGACATTCAAATGTGTGTAGAGAGCAACCGGTTTCATTAAAAATGGGCTCTGAATGTCCTGTCAGTTACGTTGGAATTGCCCTACTGTGGTTTCAGTGTTGACATTGGACAGTCGTGCGCTGTGCTCTATCACCAACATGTTTTTATCATTTCTCACATTGTTTTTATCATTTCTCACATTGTTTTTTATCATGTCTCACTGTGTTCCTCCCCCCCCAGTGTTGATCTTGGACAGTCGGCATTGTGCTCCAGCAGGCCAGGGCACATTGTTTTTTATCATTCTCACTGTGTTGGGGGGCTTTCAGTGTTGACATTGGACAGTCGGCGCTGTGCTCTATAACCAACATGTTTTTATCATTTCTCACATTGTTTTTATCATTCTTTTATGTTTTTATCATTTTCTCACATTTGTTTTTATCATTTCTCACTGTGGTTTCAGTGTTGATATTGGACCCGTCATGCATTGTGATCCAGCAGCAGCACGTTTTTATCATTTATCATGTGTAGTGTGACATTGGACAAGCGTGCGCTGTGCTCTTCACCAACAGTTTTACCACTCTCGCATTGCTTTTTATCATTTCTGTCACTGTGTGGTAGTATGTGACATTGAGACGTCGGGGCTGTTGCTCTATCAGCAGCACTCCTTCCCATGGCGCTTGGGCATTTCTCACATTGTTTTATCATTTCTCACATTGCCATTTTGATCAGTTCTCAATTGTTTTATCATTTTATCACTGTGGTTTCAGTGTTGACATTGGACAGTCGTTGCACTGTGCTCCATCTGCAGCAATCCTCCCATGGTGCATTGGGACAATTCGCACATGTTTTTAATCATTTCTCACCTGTGGTTTCAGTGTTGACAGTGGGACAGTCGTGCGCTGTGCTCTATCAGCAGCAATCCTCCCTGCGCATTGGGACATTTCCTCACATTGTTTTTAATCAATTTCTCACAGTTTTATCATTTCCAATTGTTTTTATAATTTCTCACTGTGGTTTCAGTTGTTGACATTGCGGACAGTCAACACTGTGCTCCTCAGCAGCAAATAATCCCATGGTTGCATGCGGACATTCTCAATTTTTTATCATTTCCTCACTGTGGTTTCAGTTTTGACATTGGACAGTCGTGCGCTTGTGCTACATCAGAAGCAATCCTCCCAATGGTGCATTGGGACATTTCTCACATAATTGTTACATTTATCACATTGTTTTTAATTTTTTCTCTTATTGGTTTTATTCATTTCTTAATTGTTTTTATCATTGTGCTCTTTAACTTAACGTTTTTTTTTTTACATAATTGCAAATTGATTTGAAACATGAGGATGGAGACTGAGTTTTAATCATTTCACACATAGTTTTAAAAAAAACTCATTTCTCACATGGTGTTTATCATTATCACATTCGGTTTTTTTAACATTATTTCCTCATTGTTTTTTTTTATCATTTCTCACATTGATTTTTTATTCATTTCTTACATTTTTTTTAATCATTTCTCACTGTGTTTCAGTGTTGACATTGGACAGAGTACACGTGCTCCATCACGCAGCAATCCTCCCAGGTGCATTGCGACATTTCTCACATGTTTTATCATTCTCACTGTGGTTTCAAGTGTGACATGGGACAGTCGTACACTGTGTGCTCCTCAGCATCAATCCCCCCATGGTGCATTGGACATCTCACATTGTTTTATCATGTTCTCACTGTGGTTTCAGTGTTGGACATCGGACAGTCGTGCACTGTGCTCCATCAGCAGCAAATCCCCCATGGTGGGCATTTGGGAACATTCTTTCACATTTGTTTTATCATTTCTCACTGTGGGTTCAGTGTTGACATTGACAGTCGTACACTGTGCTCCATCTGCAGCAATCCTCCCCATGGTGCATGAGGACATTTCCTCACATTGTTTTTATATTTCTCACATTGTTTGGTATCATTCTCACATTGTTTTATCATGTCTCATTGTGGTTCAGTTTGACATTAGGACAGTCGTGCACGTGCTCCATCAGCAGCAATCTCCATGGTGCATTGGGACATTTCTCACATTGTTTTTTATCAATTTATCACATTTGTTTTTATCCTTTCTACATTGTTTTATCATTGCTCATGGTGGTTTCAGTTGTGACATTGGACAGCGTTTTGCACCTGTGCTCCATCAGCAGCAATCCTCCCATGGTGCATTGGACATTTCTCACATGTTTTAATCATTTCTCACTGTGGGTCAGTGTTGACATTGGACAGTCGTACACTGTGCTCCCATCTGAGCAATCCCCAGGTGCAGTGGGACATTTCTCACATTGTTTTATCATTCTCAATTGTTTTATCATTTCTGACTGTGGTATCAGTGTTTGACATGGACAGTCGTGCGCTGTGCATCCAGCAGCAGCCAATCCTCCCATGGGCATTGGTCTCACGAGATAAAAGCTTTGATTGTAATTGGGCGAGGGGGGCAGAGACGGCAGCGATACAGAGAGTTGCAGTGTGTGATGGGCAGCCTCCGCATCTCCAACGAATGCTTCTGCCTCAAGTTTGCCGCTTCCACATAGAAAATTGGGGGTGACAGTTGGAAATCGGACAACAATGGGCAGCGATTTTAATGAAGGCCGTCGGGTTATGGTGAGGTATATATAATGATGTTGTTTTTTATCATTAACACAGAAACAGAGAACAACATCTTGTCATCTCTCTGTCTGCACCCTCTAAACTCCTAATGTGGTTTATTGGGTTCCTGACAAGATGGACAGCTGAGGCCAGTCAGAACAACATTCAGTCATTCTCTCTGTCTCACCCTCTAACACTCCCTAATGTGGTTTATTGGGTTCTGAAAATGGGACAGCTGAGGCACCAGTCGAACCACATCAGGCATCTCTCTGCTCACCCTCTAACTCCTAATGTGGTTTATTGGGTTCGGAAAGATTGACAGTGAGGCACAGTCAGAAACAACATCAGTAGCTATCTGTCTCACCCTCTAAAACTCCCTAATGGGTATTGGGTTCGAAAGATGGACAGATGAAGCACAGTCAGAACAACTATCAGTCATCTCTCGGTCTCACCTCTAAACTCCTAAATGTGGTTTTATTGGGTTCGAAAGGGACAAATGAGGCACAGTCAGAAACAACATCAGTCATATATCCGTCTCACCTCTAAACTCCCCTAATGTGGTTTATGGTTCGGGACAGGATGGACAAATGGGCAACAGTCAGAACAACGCAGTCATTCTCTCTGTATCACCCTCTAAACTTCCCTAATGTGGTTTTGATGGGTTCGAAGATGGACAGCTGAGGAACAGTCAGAAACAACGTCAGTCATCTCTCTGTTCGCACCCCTAAACTCCCTAATGGGTTTATGGGGTTCTGAAAGATGGACAAATGTAGCACAGTCAGAACAACATTAGTCATCTCTCTGTCTCACCCTCTAAACTCCCTATGAGGGTTTAGTTGGTTCTGAAAGATGGGACAGCTGAGCACAGTCAGAACATCAGTCATCTTCTCTGTATCCACCCTCTAAACTCCTAATGTGGCTTATTGGGTCTGAAAGATGGACAGATGGAGGAAACAGTCAGAACATCAGTATCTCTCTGTATCACCTTAAACTCCCTAATGTGGTTTATTGGGTCTGAAAGATGGACAGATGAGGCACAGTCAGAATCATAGTGACCTC
>CM065687.1:63755189-63777689 GCA_017654935.2 Phymorhynchus buccinoides
GTATGGTCAGGCGGTCAATGGTGTATGGTTACATATGGTAAACAGCAATGGGTATGAGTACAGATGGTCAACGGTCAATGGTGCTATGGTACAGTAGGGCAAATGGTGTATGGTACATTATGGCAAGTCAATGGTGTATGGTACAGTATGGTCAACTGTCAATGGTGTATGGTACAGTATGGTCAGCGGTCAATGGTGTATGGTACAGAATGGTCAACAGTCAATGGTGTATGGTACAGTATGGTCAACGTTCAATGGTGTATGGTACAGTATGGTCAGCGGTCAATGGTGTATGGTACAGTGTGGTTAGTGGTCAATGGTGTATGGTACAGCATAGTCAACAGTCAATGGTGTATGGTACAGCATAGTCAACAGTCAATGGTGTATGGTACAGTATGGTCAATGGTGTATGGTACAGTATGGTCAACAGTCAATGGTGTATGGTACAGTGATAGTGTAGTGGTCAATGGTGTATGGTACAGTATGGTCAATGGTGTATGGTGCAGAATGGTCAACGGTCAATGTTGTATGGCACAGTATGGTCATCAGTCAATGGTGTATGGTACAGTTAGTGATCAATGGTGTATGGTACAGCATGGTCAACAGTCAATGGTGTATGGTACAGTATGGTCAATGGTGTATGGTACAGAATGGTCAACGGTCAATGGTGTATGGCACAGTATGGTCATCAGTCAATGGTGTATGGTACAGTATGATCAATGGTGTATGGTACAGTATAGTGAACAGTCAATGGTGTATGGTACAGTATGGTCAACAGTCAATGATGTATGGTACAGTATGGTCAACAGTCAATGGTGTGTGGTACAGTGTGGTTAGCGGTCAATGGTGTATGGTACAACATAGTCAACAGTCAATGGTGTATGGTACAGTATAGTCAACAGTCAATGGTGTATGGTAATCTATGTATGGTCAACGGTGTATGGTACAGTATGGTCAACAGTCAATGGTGTATGGTACAGTATGGTCAATGGTGTATGGTACTGTATGGTCAATGGTGTATGGTACTGTATGGTCAACAGTCAATGATGTATGGTACAGTATGGTCAACAGTCAATGATGTATGGTACAGTATGGTCAACAGTCAATGGTGTATGGACACAGTATGGTCAACATTCAATGGTGCAGTATGGTCAACTGTCAATGTGTGTATGGTTTTACAGTATGGTCAACATGTCAATGATGTATGGTACAGTATGGTCAACAGTCAATGGTGTATGGAACAGTATGGTCAACAGTCAATGGTGTATGGTCAAAAAAAAGGTCAATGGTGTATGGTACAGTATGGTCAACAGTCAATGGTGTATGGCAAACAGTATGGTCAATGGTGTATGGTACAGTATGGTCAATGGTGTATGGTCACAGTATGGTCAACAGTCAATGGTGTATGGTAAACAGTATGTCAATGGATGTATGGAAACAGTAGGTCAAAAACCTCAAACGGTCAATGGTGTATGGTACAGTATGGTCAACGGTCAATGGTGTATGGTACAGTTATGGTCAACAGTCAATGGTGTATGGTACAGCATAGTCAACAGTCAATGGTGTATGGTACAGTAATGGTCAACAGTCAATGAGTGTATGGTACAGCATGGTCAACGGTCAATGGTGTATGGGTACAGTGTATGGTCAACAAGGTCAATGGTGTATCGGTACAGTATGGTCAACAGTCAATGGTGTATGGTACAGTGTGGTTAGCGGTCAATGAGTTTATGGTAGTGGTCAACAGTCAATGGTGTATGGTCAACAGTATGGTCAACAGTCAATGGTGTATGGTACAGTATGGTCAACAGTCAATGTTGTATGGTACAGTATGGTCAACAGTCAATGGTGTATGGTACAGTATGGTCAATGGTGTATGGTAAGGTAATGGGTCAACAGTCAATGGATGTAGATGGTACAAGTACAGTACAGTAGGGTCAATCAATGGTGTATGGCACAGTATGGTCAATGGTGTGGTACAAGAATGGTCAAACAGTCAATGGTGTATGGTACAGTATGGTCAATGGTGTATGGTACAGTATGGTCAAGTCAATGGTGTATGGTACAGTATGGTCAACAGTCAATGGTGTACTGGTACAAGTGGTATGGTACAGTATGGTCAATGTCGTCTATGTGTATGGTTACAGTATGGTCCTAACAGTCAATCCTCCATATGGTACAGTATTGTCAACGGTCCATTGTCAAGTGTATCGTATGGTCAACGGTCAATGGTGTATGGTACAGTGTGGTTAGCGGTCAATGGTGTATGGTACAGTATGTGTCAACAGTCAATGGTGTATGGTACAGTATGGTCAATTGGTGTGTTGGTGACATGTATGGTCAAGGGTGCAATGTTCAATGGTACAGTATGGTATCACAGGTATTGGTGCACAACGGTCCAATTCTGTGTATGAGTACAGTATCGTCACAACAGTCAATGGTGTATAGGCCAGTATGGTCAATGGTCAATGGTGTAATGGTACAGGCATTGAGTTCAACAGATCGAATGGTGTATGTTACAGCATAGTCAACAGTCAATGGTGTATCAAAGAGACACAGGTCAACAGTCAATGGTGGTATGTTTCAGCATTAGTCACAAGTCAATAGGGTATGGTACAGCATAGTCAAAAATGAGTGGTGTATGGTACAGAATGGTCAACTCAGAAACTGCGTGTGTGGTACAGTATGGTCAACAGCCAATGATATAGGGGTGAGTGTGAGCACCGTGTTAGTGGTGTATGACACCAGCATGGACTACAGTCAACTGGTGTATGAGCTTTCCAGTATGGGATCAGTCAATGGTGTATGGTACACAAAAAACAACAAAAAATGGTGAACGGTACAGACATGTTGTATGGTCAATGGTAAAATCGGTCAAAACGATCAATGTGGTGTATGGTACAGTATGGGTGGTCATATAACTCGAAAGTTCAATGTGGTGTGTATTGGGGTCATTTCACGCCTATGGTGCATGATTCAGCATGCTTCTCTACAGTGAACTCGTCAATCGATGTCTGGTACAGAATGGTCAACAGTCAATGGTGCACAGCTCATTCAATGGTCTACAGTCAATGATTCGACACATTCTACACGTTGTAGAGACGAGATATGGTACCGTGGTGTAAAATGGTACACGTATGAGTGCTCAACACACAACTACGAAAACATTTTCCAAAAAAAATTTGGTGGGGTTACTTTTGGGTACAGTATGGCTCAACAGTAGAATGTGTGTATGTAGGCTAACAGGTTATGGTCATAACATCAGTCATTTGGTGTATTGGTACAGTGATGGTATCAAATGTCAACAAAACGAAGGAGTTCCCAGTATGGTCAACAGTCAATGGTAAGTGGTTCAGTATGGTGAATAGTCAATCCCGTGTGATAGGAAGGATGTGGTACGCCTCAATGGTGTAAGGTATATCGTATGATCCAACATACAATGGTCAATGGTCCTGGGGGTGTCGGGTGGGTTCATTACAGAATGGGTGTAATAAGGCTAGCCTGTGTAATACAGTACGATGAATGGTATGGGCAACAGTATGGTCAACATGCTGTGTTGTTATGGTCAACAATAACAAGTCTGTATGGTCAACAGTCAATGGTGTATGGCACAGTATGGTCAACAATGTATGGCACAGTATGGCACAGTACGGTCAATGGTGTATGGCACAGTATACTACATCACCTCACACTGATGTATTATCACACCCATCTCCGACACAAATCTCACCATTTACTATTGAGGCATTGCAGATTATTCTGCATCACTATTATCACCATTACTAATGAGCATTGCTGTTATCTGCATCAACACTATTGTTGTCATTACTATTGAGCATTTGCTGATCATCTGCAATCACTAATTGAGCAGCCTGGCTGTTATGTTTAATCACTAGTATCCAAACCATGTTTACTATTGAGCCTTAACTGTTATCCTCCCCAACGATGACAAATTACGTGTATCAACCACTACTATTGAGCACTAGCGGGTGCTGTTATCTGCATGCAACTATTACGTCAGTACCGGCTGTACTGATTGAGAGCATCACTATTGCTGTTAGTCTGCAACCACATTCTAATTGAGCAAGATAGCTACATGATCTCTGCAAAAATCACTATTGAATCACCAATTAGCATTGAGCATATGCTATTATGTGCATCACTTTGGGCACCATCACTATTGAAAATGGACTATTATCTACATCATTGTGGATCATGTGCTATTGAGCATTGCTGTCATCTGCATCACTATTGATCGCTGCTCCCATGTTACTCATGCTGATCATCATTCCTGTCCATCATCTACTGTTCACTCTATTCACTAGTTCTCCACCTTTCCCCTCTTTGTTCATTTCTGTCAGCATCACTATTGTCACCATTACTATTGAGCATTACTGTTATCTGCATCACTATTGTCACCATTACTATTGAGCATTGCTGTTATCTGCATCACTATTATCACCATTACTATTGAGCATTGCCTGTCATCTGCCATCACTATTATCACCATTACTATTGAGCATTACTGTTATCTGCATCACTATTATCACCATTACTATTGAGCATTGCTGTTATCTGCATCACTATTATTAGATAGTTGTCTATTGCAGCTGTTTGTTATCTGCGTCACTATTATCACCATTAGCATTGAGCATTGCTGTTATCTGCATCACTATTACGTGTATCACCATTACTATTGAGCATTGCTGTTATCTGCATGGACTATTTCACTATTATCATTACTGTTATCTGCATCACTATTACGTGTATCACCACTACTATTGAGCATTGCTGTTATCTGCATCACTATTTGTGGCACCATTACTATTGAGCATTGCTGTTATCTGCATCATTATTATCACCATTACTATTGAGGCATTGCTGTTATCTACTGTCACTATTGATCATTGCTGTTATCTGCGTCATTATTATCACCATTACTATTGAAGCATTGCTGTTATAATTCTGCATCACTTATTATCATTGCTGTGCATCACTATCAACACCATTACTATTGAGCATTGCTGTTATCTGCGTTACTATTACCATTACTGTTATCTGCATCACTATTACGTGTATCACCACTACTATTGAGCATTGCTGTTATCTGCATCACTATTACGTGTATCACCACTACTATTGAGCATTGCTGTTATCTGCATCACTATTATCACCATTACTATTGAGCATTGCTGTTATCTGCATCACTATTGTCACCATTACTATTGAGCATTGCTGTTATCTGCGTCACTATTATCACCATTACTATTGAGCATTGCTGTTATCTGCGTCACTATTGAGCATTGCTGTTATCTGCATCACTATTATCACCATTACTATTGAGCATTGCTGTTATCTGCGTCACTATTATCACCATTAGCATTGAGCATTGCTGTTATCTGCATCACTATTGAGCATTGCTGTTATCTGCGTCACTATTATCACCATTACTATTGAGCATTACTGTTATCTGCATCACTATTATCACCATTACTATTGAGCATTGCAGTTATCTGCATCACTATTATTACCATTAGCATTGAGCATTGCTGTTATCTGCGTCACTATTATCACCATTACTATTGAGCATTGCTGTTATCTGCATCACTATTATCACCATTACTATTGAGGCATTGCTGTTATCTTGCATCACTATTGAGCATTGCTGTTATTGTTTTAATTGCATGATTCAACTCCTTTACACTTTGTAATGGAATCACAGCCGTTAAAGAAATAAAATGATAGATATATGTATATCATAAGCAGAGGCCAGGGAGGAGAGAGAGGAGAGAGAGAGAGGAGAGAGAAAGAAAAAGAGAGAGAGAGAGAGAGAGATGAGAGAGAGAGAAGAGGAGAGAGAGAGAGAGAGAGGAGAGAGAGAGAGGAGACTGAGGAGAGCGAGAGAGAGAGAGAGAGAGCGCACTATGAGCATTACTGTTATCTGCATCACTATTGTCACCATTACTATTGAGCATTGCTGTTATCTGCATCACTATTGAGCATTACTGTTATCTGCATCACTATTATCACCATTACATAGCACCTTATATTTAGACCGCTACGTGTACTGTATATATTAACTACATTCAGTGTCAGCAGATCACCCACTGCACACACCGTGACCCAATCAGATTAGGAAAAACAATTGCATGGGTAAAGACAGGCATGAAAGTGGATGGAGATCAAAAAAGAGGGGAAAAAAATTTTGTCAGAGAAATCATTCCACCCGGCTTTTCAACTCACGTCGGTAGTTTTTAGCAGGGGGGGGGGGGGGGGGGGTACAAACGTTTCCTCCAAAACATTTTTTCAACACGAACCACTTACAAACTTCAAACAAAACGAAAATCTTTTCAGACGAGCACAAATCCTTCCACCCGGATTTTCACATTTCGGCCGACGTTTTTTGTTTGACGACGGGGGGGGCGGGGGGGGGGTGGGGAATATGCGACGTTACCCAAAATTTTTTTCTCACATCTAAAATTTTATTCAGCGAGCAGGAGCTCCGAACATTTCGACTAGCCTTCCACACACGTTTTCAACTAACATCGCTGCTTTTCGTAAGCTAGAGATACTCATCTCGCCTTCCTTCGCGCAACTTTGAAGCGAGTGAGCTAAAGCGACTTCCGGTTCACCAGTTTGAGAATCGCCAAATACAGACTTGTACATTATACGAATAAGGCAAGATCGGTCATTTATGCGGAATTTTTTTTTTTCAAGGAAGTTTTCAAAACTTTACGCGGATTTTCCGCGAAAAGCGGAACTCTTTCATGCCTGAAAGAGAGAGAGAAGAGAGAGATAGAGAGAGATGGAGAGAGAGAGAGACGAGAGAGAGACGAGAGAGAGAGACAGACAGACAGAAAGAGAGAGAGAGAGAGAGGAGGAGAGAGGAGAGGAGAGAGAGAGAGGGGGGGGGAGAAGGAGGAAAAAAGAGGGGCGGTTGTTGAGGATATGACAAAAACAGAAAAGGGGACAAAGTGCATTGAAAGAAGAGCTTGACAAAGACTTCCCATCTGTTGTCGATAGAGTAGAGCAGAAGGGGGGGAGGGTCCAATGACAAGAAGAGCTTGACAAAGACTTCCCCATCTGTTGTCGAGTAGCAGTAGAGTAAAGAAGGGGGGGGCAGAGGGAGTAGTGAGAGATTGGGGGGAGAGTGAGAGTCTATAACGAGAGGGGGGCGGTTGGTTCGAGGATAATTGGAAAATTCGAAAAGGGGACAAGGTGGCATCGAAAGAAGAGCTTGACAAAGACTTCCCATCTGTTGTCGATAGAGTAGAGTAGAAGGGGGTCCAATGAAAGAAGAGCTTGACAAAGACTTCCCATCTGTTGTCGATAGAGTAGAGTAGAAGGGGGTCCAATGAAAGAAGAGCTTGACAAAGACTTCCCATCTGTTGTCGATAGAGTAGAGTAGAAGGGGGGGGGGGTCCAATGAAAGAAGAGCTTGACAAAGACTTCCCATCTGTTGTCGATATAGTAGAGTATAGGGGGGGGGGGTCCAATGAAAGAAGAGCTTGACAAGACTTCCCCATCTGTTTGTCGATAGAGTAGAGTAAGGGGGGGGGGGGTCCCAATGAAAGAGAAGAGCTTGACAAAGGACTTCCCATCTGTTGTCGATAGAGTAGAGTAGAAGGGGGGGGGGGTCCAATGAAAAGAAGAGCTTGGGTTGACAAAGACTTCCCATCTGTTGATCGATAGAGTAGAGTAGAAGGGGGGGGGGGTCCAATGAAAGAAGAGCTTGACAAAGACTTCCCATCTGTTGTCGATAGAGTAGAGTAGAAGGGGGGGGGGGTCCAATGAAAGAAGAGCTTGACAAAGACTTCCCATCTGTTGTCGATAGAGTAGAGTAGAAGGGGGGGGGGGGTCCAATGAAAGAAGAGCTTGACAAAGACTTCCCATCTGTTGTCGATAGAGTAGAGTAGAAGGGGGTCCAATGAAAGAAGAGCTTGACAAAGACTTCCCATCTGTTGTCGATAGAGTAGAGTAGAAGGGGGGGGGGCGGGGGGGGGTCCAATGAAAGAAGAGCTTGACAAAGACTTCCCATCTGTTGTCGATAGAGTAGAGTAGAAGGGGGTCCAATGAAAGAAGAGCTTGACAAAGACTTCCCATCTGTTGTCGATAGAGTAGAGTAGAAGGGGGGGGGGGGGTCCAATGAAAGAAGAGCTTGACAAAGACTTCCCATCTGTTGTCGATAGAGTAGAGTAGAAGGGGGGGGGGGGTCCAATGAAAGAAGAGCTTGACAAAGACTTCCCATCTGTTGTCGATAGAGTAGAGTAGAAGGGGGGGGGGGTCCAATGAAAAAGAAGAGCTTGACAAAGACTTCCCATCTGTTGTCGATAGAGTAGAGTAGAAGGGGGGGTATTATTAGGTTATTAGGTAGGTTAGGTACTTTATAGTCACAGAGGCGTCTCTGTGAAATTCGGGTTGCTCCCACCTGGAGACGCGCGTCGCAGCCAGAGGCGCGCCACCCAATTTTTCCTTTTTTTTTTTTTTTTTTTTTTTTTTTGTGCATGCGATTTATGTGTGACTGATGAGGTGAGGAAAAGGGGTGGGGTGGGTAAATTTTGACACAAAATGACAACTTTTTCGTTGCCACTGGGTTTAACGTATGCTAAGTGCATGGGCACACGGGACCTCGGTTTTATCGTCTCATCCGAAAGACTCCACGTTTCAGACCGTAAGGCCTAGTGCAAAATGAGAGGAAAAAATCCCCTGTACCCAGGTTCGAACTCGGGTTTACTTGACACGAAGCGAACGCGTTACCACTGTGCCACTCTACACCGTGGGGGGTGTCCATTGAAAGAAGAGCTTGACAAAGACTTCCCATCTGTTGTCGATAGAGTAGAGTAGATCCCCGGCGGGGGGGGGGGGTCCAATGAAAGAAGAGCTTGACAAAGACTTCCCATCTGTTTGTCGATAGAGTAGAGTAGAAGGGGGTCCAATGAAAGAAGAGCTTGACAAAGACTTCCCATCTGTTGTCGATAGAGTAGAGTAGAAGGGGGGGGGGGGTCCAATGAAAAAGAAGAGCTTGACAAAGACTTCCCATCTGTTGTCGATAGAGTAGAGTAGAAGGGGGGGGGGGGTCCAATGAAAGAAGAGCTTGACAAAGACTTCCCATCTGTTGTCGATAGAGTAGAGTCGAAGGGGGGGGGGGGGGGGGTTGTCCATTGAAAAGAGAAGAGCTTAACAAAGACTTCCCATCTGTTGTCAGTAGAGTAGAGCAGGAGAGGGGGGGGGGGGTGTCCAATGAAAGAAGAGCTTGACAAAGACTTCCCATCTGTTGTCGATAGAGTAGAGTAGAAGGGGGGGAGGGTCCAATGAAAGAAGAGCTTGACAAAGACTTCCCATCTGTTGTCGATATAGTAGAGCAGGGGGGGGGGGGGGGGGGGGGGTGATCCATGGAAAGGGGAAGAATTAGGAGTTGGCGCTAGAGAAGGTGAGATTAGCGTCCAATCGGCCAGAGACCCTTATGGACGGTTAAGGAGTTGGCGCAGTAAATAGGCCATGTAAATAATAGCTGAACGGGTAGGGCTGCATTCCCCACATAATTCACCCCCTTCATTCCCTCCAACCCTCCCCCCACCAACTCAACACTAACACCTTCCATGTGACTAGGCGACTAGCTGGTTGAGCTTTGGTAGGTGACTAAGGGCCGGCAGAGATAACAGGGGCTGACACTGGCTTATCACTGTACAAACAGTGGGTACATAACAGTGTAGTGGGTCACAAATAACAGGGGCTGACACTGGCTTATCACTGTACAAACAGTGGGTACATAACAGTGTAGTGGGTCACAGATAACAGGGGCTGACACTGGCTTATCACTGTACAAACAATGGGTACATAACAGTGTAGTGGGTCACAGATAACAGGGGCTGACACTGGCTTATCACTGTACAAACAGTGGGTACATAACAGTGTAGTGGGTCACAGATAACAGGGGCTGACAATGATTTCTCACTGTACAAACAGTGGGTACATAACAGTGTAGTGGGTCACAGATAACAGGGGCTGACACTGGCTTATCACTGTACAAACAGTGGGTACATAACAGTGTAGTGGGTCACAGATAACAGGGGCTGACAATGATTTCTCACTGTACAAACAGTGGGTACATAACAGTGTAGTGGGTCACAAATAACAAGGGCTGACAATGATTTCTCACTGTACAAACAGTGGGTACATAACAGTGTAGTGGGTCACAAATAACAGGGGCTGACACTGATTTCTCACTGTACAAACAGTGGGTACATAACAGTGTAGTGGGTCACAGATAACAGGGGCTGACACTGGCTTATCACTGTACAAACAGTGGGTACATAACAGTGTAGTGGGTCACAAATAACAGGGGCTGACAATGATTTCTCACTGTACAAACAGTGGGTACATAACAGTGTAGTGGGTCACAGATAACAGGGGCTGACACTGGCTTATCACTGTACAAACAGTGGGTACATAACAGTGTAGTGGGTCACAGATAACAGGGGCTGACACTGATTTCTCACTGTGCAAACAGTGGGTACATAAGTGTAGTGGGTCACAAATAACAGGGGCTGACAATGATTTCTCACTGTACAAACAGTGGGTACATAACAGTGTAGTGGGTCACAAATAACAAGGGCTGACAATGATTTCTCACTGTACAAACAGTGGGTACATAACAGTGTAGTGGGTCACAGATAACAGGGGCTGACAATGATTTCTCACTGTACAAACAGTGGGTACATAACAGTGTAGTGGGTCACAGATAACAGGGGCTGACACTGGCTTATCACTGTACAAACAATGGGTACATAACAGTGTAGTGGGTCACAAATAACAGGGGCTGACAATGATTTCTCACTGTACAAACAGTGGGTACATAACAGTGTAGTGGGTCACAGATAACAGGGGCTGACAATGATTTCTCACTGTACAAACAGTGGGTACATAACAGTGTAGTGGGTCACAAATAACAGGGGCTGACACTGATTTCTCACTGTACAAACAGTGGGTACATAACAGTGTAGTGGGTCACAGATAACAGGGGCTGACACTGATTTCTCACTGTACAAACAGTGGGTACATAACAGTGTAGTGGGTCACAGATAACAGGGGCTGACAATGATTTCTCACTGTACAAACAGTGGGTACATAACAGTGTAGTGGGTCACAAATAACAGGGGCTGACACTGATTTCTCACTGTACAAACAGTGGGTACATAACAGTGTAGTGGGTCACAGATAACAGGGGCTGACACTGATTTCTCACTGTACAAACAGTGGGTACATAACAGTGTAGTGGGTCACAGATAACAAGGGCTGACAATGATTTCTCACTGTACAAACAGTGGGTACATAACAGTGTAGTGGGTCACAAATAACAGGGGCTGACACTGATTTCTCACTGTACAAACAGTGGGTACATAACAGTGTAGTGGGTCACAAATAACAAGGGCTGACAATGATTTCTCACTGTGCAAACAGTGGGTACATAACAGTGTAGTGGGTCACAAATAACAGGGGCTGACACTGATTTCTCACTGTACAAACTTCACGGAACGTACGCTCGTACAGGAGGATCTTTAATATAGTTAGAAACTTCACATCTTATGTCAGAGGACGGAACGTACGCTCGTACAGGAGGATCTTTAATATAGTTAGAAACTTCACATCTTATGTCAGAGGACGGAACGTACGCTCGTACAGGAGGATCTTTAATATAGTTAGAAACTTCACATCTTATGTCAGAGGACGGAACGTACGCTCGTACAGGAGGATCTTTAATATAGTTAGAAACTTCACATCTTATGTCAGAGGACGGAACGTACGCTCGTACAGGAGGATCTTTAATATAGTTAGAAACTTCACATCTTATGTCAGAGGACGGAACGTACACTCGTACAGGAGGATCTTTAATATAGTTAGAACCTTCACATCTTATGTCAGAGGACGGAACGTACGCTCGTACAGGAGGATCTTTAATATAGTTAGAAACTTCACATCTTATGTCAGAGGACGGAACGTACGCTCGTACAGGAGGATCTTTAATATAGTTAGAACCTTCACATCTTATGTCAGAGGACGGAACGTACGCTCGTACAGGAGGATCTTTAATATAGTTAGAACCTTCACATCTTATGTCAGAGGACGGAACGTACGCTCGTACAGGAGGATCTTTAATATAGTTAGAACCTTCACATCTTATGTCAGAGGACGGAACGTACGCTCGTACAGGAGGATCTTTAATATAGTTAGAAACTTCACATCTTATGTCAGAGGACGGAACGTACGCTCGTACAGGAGGATCTTTAATATAGTTAGAACCTTCACATCTTATGTCAGAGGACGGAACGTACGCTCGTACAGGAGGATCTTTAATATAGTTAGAACCTTCACATCTTATGTCAGAGGACGGAACGTACGCTCGTACAGGAGGATCTTTAATATAGTTAGAAACTTCACATCTTATGTCAGAGGACGGAACGTACGCTCGTACAGGAGGATCTTTAATATAGTTAGAAACTTCACATCTTATGTCAGAGGACGGAACGTACGCTCGTACAGGAGGATCTTTAATATAGTTAGAAACTTCACATCTTATGTCAGAGGACGGAACGTACGCTCGTACAGGAGGATCTTTAATATAGTTAGAAACTTCACATCTTATGTCAGAGGACGGAACGTACGCTCGTACAGGAGGATCTTTAATATAGTTAGAAACTTCACATCTTATGTCAGAGAACGGAACGTACGCTCGTACAGGAGGATCTTTAATATAGTTAGAAACTTCACATCTTATGTCAGAGGACGGAACGTACGCTCGTACAGGAGGATCTTTAATATAGTTAGAAACTTCACATCTTATGTCAGAGGAACGGAACGTACGCTCGTACAGGAGGATCTTTAACATAGTTAGAAACTTCACATCTTATGTCAGAGGACGGAACGTACGCTCGTACAGGAGGATCTTTAATACAGTTAGAAACTTCACATCTTATGTTAGAGGACGGAACGTACACTCGTACAGGAGGATCTTTTAACCCTAGGTCCGCCTCCTCATTCCCTCGAATACCGACATGACCAGGGACCCATGCCAAGATGACGTCATAACCTTTGGATTTCAGAAGCGCAAACAGTTCAAAGAATTTTATTAGTTCAGGATGCTTCAAGTTTTTTTACGGCAATAGCCTCTAGGGCTGAAAGGGAGTCAGTGCAAACTAGAAACTTTTTATTCTCGGATTGCTCGATTAACTTAAGAGCGATGACAAGAGCAGTCAGCTCGGCAGTATACACAGAACTTTCCGTTGGAATATGCTTTGAAGAACTTTGGCGCGATGATAAAATAAAGGCAGCAGAAGCAACACCTTCCTCAGATTTGGAACCGTCTGTGAAAATCGTTTGATGATTGGGATTCTTGGAACACATCTCCAAAAACATCTGTTTATAAGCTAATGAGCTGGTGGAAATTTTGTGTAGAGTAATGAGGTCAAATTTGATGTCTGGAGTACACAGAGTCCAGACTGCAGGGTGGTTGATCAGAAAATTTGGATTCACCACATGACACCAGCATCAATATCCGCCTCTTCCAGATGAGGAAGGATGCGAATGCCCAGAGGTGGAATACTGGAAGGATTATCTTCATATTTCTTCTGGAAAGATGGATTCATCACACAGTCGATCATAGGCTGGATTTTCTGGTTCCGAGTACAGTTGTAGATAGTAGTTTAGGGAAAGTTTGAGTCTGCGGTGAGTAAGAGACAGTTCGCCTGCTTCGGCATACAGACTATATATACAGATGTGGTGCGGAAGGCACCGAGACAAAGACGGAGACCTTGAAGATGAATTGGGTCCAACACTTTCAGGTATGAAGGTCTTGCAGCGCCATAAATCATGCATCCATAGTCTAATTTGGATCGGATCAGCGCTCTGTACAGATGGAGAAGCGTCTTCTTATCCACGCCCCAATCCGTGTGCGCTACCACACGGAGGATGTTCATGGCTTTGAGGCAGGAAGTTTTCAGATTCTGGATATGTGCTCTAACATTTAATTTTTGATCGAAGATGATTCCCAGAAATTTTGCTTCAGTAACGGCTGGAATTTTGGTCTTTTCGATATAAATTTCGGGTTGAGGATAGAAACAACGAAAATTGTGAAAATGAATAGACCGCGTTTTGGTTGAAGAGAACTTGAAGCTGTTGTCATCTGCCCACTGCTGGATTTTATTGACACCCAGCTGGAGCTGGCGTTGAACGCCTGCATATGTTTTCCCAGTGGCGTAAAGACCAAAGTCATCAACAAACAGCGAGCTGTCAGATCCTTGGCGAACAGATTTTACGATGTCGTTTATTTTTATGCTGAATAAAGCAGGAGACAAGATGCTGCCTTGAGGAACACCCATCTCCTGCTCGTGGATGTCTGATAGAGTGGTACCAACACGGACTTGGAACGTTCTTTCTGCCAGGAAGTTTTGAATGAAAACCGGCAGATGACCATGAAAACCAAGCTGATGAAGGTCGGAAAGGATCCCATATTTCCATGTAGTATCATACGCCTTTTCCACATCGAAAAACATGGCGACGATATGCTGTTTATTAAGGAAAGAGTTACGGATGGTTGACTCCAAACGGGCTAGACGATCAACAGTGGAATGATACTTGCGGAAGCCACATTGCTCTTTCCCTAGAAGACCATCAGTTTATAATTTCCACATCAGTCTGGCGTTTATCATTTTCTCCATGACTTTGCAGACGCAGCTGGTCAAAGCTATTAGGCGGTAGTTAGAAGATAGAGAGGGGGACTGACATCTTAAAGGGAGTGAAGTGAAGAAATACAGAAATAAAGATAGAGAGGGGGACTGACATCTTAAAGGGAGTGAAGTGAAGACAGAAATAAAGATAGAGAGGGGGACTGACATCTTAAAGGGAGTGAAGTGAAGAAATACAGAAATAAAGATAGAGAGGGGGACTGACATCTTAAAGGGAGTGAAGTGAAGAAATACAGAAATAAAGATAGAGAGGGGGACTGACATCTTAAAGGGAGTGGAGTGAAGAAATACAGAAATAAAGATAGAGAGGGGGGCTGACATCTTAAAGGGAGTGAAGTGAAGACATAAATAAAGATAGAGAGGGGGACTGACATCTTAAAGGGAGTGAAGTGAAGACAGAAATAAAGATAGAGAGGGGGACTGACATCTTAAAGGGAGTGAAGTGAAGACAGAAATAAAGATAGAGAGGGGGACTAACATCTTAAAGGGAGTGAAGTGAAGACATAAAGATAGAGAGGGGGACTGACATCTTAAAGGGAGTGAAGTGAAGACAGAAATAAAGATAGAGAGGGGGACTGACATCTTAAAGGGAGTGAAGTGAAGACAGAAATAAAGATAGAGAGGGGGACTGACATCTTAAAGGGAGTGAAGTGAAGACAGAAATAAAGATAGAGAGGGGGACTGACATCTTAAAGGGAGTGAAGTGAAGACAGAAATAAAGATAGAGAGGGGGACTGACATCTTAAAGGGGGTGAAGTGAAGACAGAAATAAAGATAGAGAGGGGGACTGACATATTAAAGGGAGTGAAGTGAAGACAGTAATAAAGATAGAGAGGGGGACTGACATCTTAAAGGGAGTGAAGTGAAGACAGAAATAAAGATAGAGAGGGGGACTGACATCTTAAAGGGGGTGAAGTGAAGACAGAAATAAAGATAGAGAGGGGGACTGACATCTTAAAGGGAGTGAAGTGAAGACAGAAATAAAGATAGAGAGGGGGACTGACATCTTAAAGGGGGTGAAGTGAAGACAGACAGAAATAAAGATAGAGAGGGGGACTGACATCTTAAAAGGAGTGAAGTGAAGACAGAAATAAAGATAGAGAGGGGGACTGACATCTTAAAGGGAGTGGAGTGAAGACAGAAATAAAGATAGAGAGGGGGACTGACATCTTAAAGGGAGTGAAGACAGAAATAAAGATAGAGAGGGGGACTGACATCTTAAAGGGAGTGAAGTGAAGACAGTAATAAAGATAGAGAGGGGGACTGACATCTTAAAAGGAGTGAAGTGAAGACAGAAATAAAGATAGAGAGGGGGACTGACATCTTAAAGGGAGTGAAGTGAAGAAATACAGAAATAAAGATAGAGAGGGGGACTGACATCTTAAAGGGGGTGAAGTGAAGACAGAAATAAAGATAGAGAGGGGGACTGACATCTTAAAAGGAGTGAAGTGAAGACAGAAATAAAGATATAGAGAGGGGGACTGACATCTTAAAAGGAGTGAAGTGAAGACAGAAATAAAGATAGAGAGGGGGACTGACATCTTAAAGGGAGTGAAGACAGAAATAAAGATAGAGAGGGGGACTGACATCTTAAAGGGAGTGAAGACAGAAATAAAGATAGAGAGGGGGACTGACATCTTAAAGGGAGTGAAGTGAAGACAGTAATAAAGATAGAGAGGGGGACTGCCATCTTAAAAAGAGTGAAGTGAAGACAGAAATAAAGATAGAGAGGGGGACTGACATCTTAAAAGGAGTGAAGTGAAGACAGAAATAAAGATAGAGAGGGGGGACTGACATCTTAAAGGGAGTGAAGTGAAGACAGACAGAAATAAAGATAGAGAGGGGGACTGACATCTTAAAGGGAGTGAAGTGAAGACAGAAATAAAGATAGAGAGGGGGACTGACATCTTAAAGGGAGTGAAGTGAAGACAGAAATAAAGATAGAGAGGGGGACTGACATCTTAAAGGGAGTGAAGTGAAGACAGAAATAAAGATAGAGAGGGGGACTGACATCTTAAAGGGAGTGAAGACAGAAATAAAGATAGAGAGGGGGACTGACATCTTAAAGGGAGTGAAGTGAAGACAGAAATAAAGATAGAGAGGGGGACTAACATCTTAAAGGGAGTGAAGTGAAGACAGACATAAAGATAGAGAGGGGGACTGACATCTTAAAGAGGGTGAAGTGAAGACAGAAATAAAGATAGAGAGGGGGACTGACATCTTAAAGGGAGTGAAGTGAAGACAGAAATAAAGATAGAGAGGGGGACTGACATCTTAAAGGGAGTGAAGTGAAGACAGAAATAAAGATAGAGAGGGGGACTAACATCTTAAAGGGAGTGAAGTGAAGACAGACAGAAATAAAGATAGAGAGGGGGACTGACATCTTAAAGGGAGTGAAGTGAAGACAGAAATAAAGATAGAGAGGGGGACTAACATCTTAAAGGGAGTGAAGTGAAGAAATACAGAAATAAAGATAGAGAGGGGGACTGACATCTTAAAGGGGGTGAAGTGAAGACAGACATAAATAAAGATAGAGAGGGGGACTGACATCTTAAAGGGAGTGAAGTGAAGACAGAAATAAAGATAGAGAGGGGGACTGACATCTTAAAGGGAGTGAAGTGAAGACAGAAATAAAGATAGAGAGGGGGACTGACATCTTAAAGGGAGTGAAGTGAAGACAGAAATAAAGATAGAGAGGGGGACTGACATCTTAAAGGGAGTGAAGTGAAGACAGAAATAAAGATAGAGAGGGGGACTGACATCTTAAAGGGAGTGAAGTGAAGACAGAAATAAAGATAGAGAGGGGGACTGACATCTTAAAGGGAGTGAAGTGAAGACAGAAATAAAGATAGAGAGGGGGACTGACATCTTAAAGGGAGTGAAGTGAAGACAGAAATAAAGATAGAGAGGGGGACTGACATCTTAAAGGGAGTGAAGTGAAGACAGAAATAAAGATAGAGAGGGGGACTGACATCTTAAAGGGAGTGGAGTGAAGACAGAAATAAAGATAGAGAGGGGGACTGACATCTTAAAGGGAGTGGAGTGAAGACAGAAATAAAGATAGAGAGGGGGACTGACATCTTAAAGGGAGTGAAGTGAAGACAGAAATAAAGATAGAGAGGGGGACTGACATCTTAAAGGGAGTGGAGTGAAGACAGAAATAAAGATAGAGAGGGGGACTGACATCTTAAAGGGAGTGAAGACAGAAATAAAGATAGAGAGGGGGACTGACATCTTAAAGGGTGAAGTGAAGTAAAGATAGAGAGGGGGACTGACATCTTAAAGGGGGTGAAGTGAAGACAGAAATATAGATAGAGAGTGGGACTGACATCTTAAAGGGGAGTGAAGACAGACAGAAATAAAGATAGAGAGGGGGACTGACATCTTAAAGGGAGTGAAGTGAAGACAGACAGAAATAAAGATAGAGAGGGGGACTGACATCTTAAAGGGAGTGAAGTGAAGACAGACAGAAATAAAGATAGAGAGGGGGACTGACATCTTAAAGGGGGTGAAGTGAAGACAGAAATAAAGATAGAGAGGGGGACTGACATCTTAAAGGGAGTGAAGTGAAGACAGAAATAAAGATAGAGAGGGGGACTGACATCTTAAAGGGAGTGGAGTGAAGACAGAAATAAAGATAGAGAGGGGGACTGACATCTTAAAGGGAGTGAAGACAGAAATAAAGATAGAGAGGGGGACTGACATCTTAAAGGGGGTGAAGTGAAGACAGAAATATAGATAGAGAGTGGGACTGACATCTTAAAGGGGGTGAAGACAGACAGAAATAAAGATAGAGAGGGGGACTGACATCTTAAAGGGGGTGAAGTGAAGACAGAAATAAAGATAGAGAGGGGGACTGACATCTTAAAGGGAGTGAAGTGAAGACAGAAATAAAGATAGAGAGGGGGACTGACATCTTAAATGGAGTGAAGTGAAGACAGAAATAAAGATAGAGAGGGGGACTGACATCTTAAAGGGAGTGAAGACAGACAGAACTAAAGATAGAGAGGGGGACTGACATCTTAAAGGGAGTGAAGTGAAGACAGAAATAAAGATAGAGAGGGGGACTGACATCTTAAATGGAGTGAAGTGAAGACAGAAATAAAGATAGAGAGGGGGACTGACATCTTAAAGGGAGTGAAGTGAAGACAGAAATAAAGATAGAGAGGGGGACTGACATCTTAAATGGAGTGAAGTGAAGACAGAAATAAAGATAGAGAGGGGGACTGACATCTTAAAGGGAGTGAAGACAGACAGAAATAAAGATAGAGAGGGGGACTGACATCTTAAAGGGAGTGAAGTGAAGACAGAAATAAAGATAGAGAGGGGGACTGACATCTTAAAAGGAGTGAAGTGAAGACAGAAATAAAGATAGAGAGGGGGACTGACATCTTAAAGGGAGTGGAGTGAAGACAGACATAAATAAAGATAGAGAGGGGGACTGACATCTTAAAGGGAGTGGAGTGAAGACAGAAATAAAGATAGAGAGGGGGACTGACATCTTAAAGGGGGTGAAGTGAAGACAGACAGAAATAAAGATAGAGAGGGGGACTGACATCTTAAAGGGAGTGGAGTGAAGACAGACATAAATAAAGATAGAGAGGGGGACTGACATCTTAAAGGGGGTGAAGTGAAGACAGAAATAAAGATAGAGAGGGGGACTGACATCTTAAAGGGGGTGAAGTGAAGACAGAAATAAAGATAGAGAGGGGGACTGACATCTTAAAGGGGGTGAAGTGAAGACAGACATAAATAAAGATAGAGAGGGGGACTGACATCTTAAAGGGAGTGAAGTGAAGACAGAAATAAAGATAGAGAGGGGGACTGACATCTTAAAGGGGGTGAAGTGAAGACAGACATAAATAAAGATAGAGAGGGGGACTGACATCTTAAAGGGGGTGAAGTGAAGACAGAAATAAAGATAGAGAGGGGGACTGACATCTTAAAGGGGGTGAAGTGAAGACAGACAGAAATAAAGATAGAGAGGGGGACTGACATCTTAAAGGGAGTGAAGTGAAGACAGAAATAAAGATAGAGAGGGGGACTGACATCTTAAAGGGGGTGAAGTGAAGACAGAAATAAAGATAGAGAGGGGGACTGACATCTTAAAGGGGGTGAAGTGAAGACAGACATAAATAAAGATAGAGAGGGGGACTGACATCTTAAAGGGGGTGAAGTGAAGACAGAAATAAAGATAGAGAGGGGGACTGACATCTTAAAGGGGGTGAAGTGAAGACAGACAGAAATAAAGATAGAGAGGGGTACTGACATCTTAAAGGGAGTGAAGCGAAGACAGACAGAAATAAAGATAGATTTCTCCCAGCGCCGTTCGGCTCTGCGTCGATCTGCCTTGGCCGCCTGGTAATAAAGACAGGGACCAACGACAAACGGGTCTCTATAACTTTATAAATAAGAAATGTCCCATATGGTCTTTTCAAGACCGGGAGGACGTAAAACATAAACCTCGCAAACGGGTGTGAGAGGGGGGCGAGGGGAGGGGTATCGGTGGGGAGGGGATATAAGGGGGGTGGGGCATACAATCAACGTCGATCTGCCTTGGCCGCCTGGATCCTGTAATAAAGACAGGGACCAACCACAAACGGGTGTGTGGGGTTAATGCACACACGGAGTGCACACAGTGTGTTGCACAATAGTTGGAAGACATCCATATTTATTTCAGCAAACAGAAAATTGATGTGAATTTGTAGGACTGGACTGGGACTGAAGTGTGCTGCACAGTAGCTACTGGTGTCCTTTTTTAAATTATACAATTGTTGTTTGATTGGGTTTTAAGTCTTCAATGTTTATTCTTATTTCGAACAATCAGAAAGAAAGAAAGCTGATATATATGGGACTTGGGAGTGCGAATAGTAGCCCTATGTTATACTACAACTACTAGCGGGGTTCCTGAAAACGTACAGATCGTGCATATGTGTGACCCGTCGCCACAAACTGAGTCATGTTCCTAGCTCACTTACCCCTTAGGGTCAATTTTAGGTGGAAGGGGGTAAAATCATCAATTCTCAGATTTTATTGAACTGGTCTTTCTCTACCTCATACAGAATTATTGAGTGCAAGAACAATCCTTTCTGCCTTAAAAGTGTGTTTTCGTCAGAAACATCTGGTGGTTTTGTACACATTTTGAAACTTTCTGGTTGCATTTTCTCTTTTGGTTTGTTGGAAAGCTCTTTCATTGCAGAATTGTAGAATGACTGTGATTACCCATTGCCAATAGTGACTGTAATGGTAGAATGACTGTGATTACCCAATAGTGACTGTAATGGTAGAATGACTGTGATTACCCATTGCCAATAGTGACTGTAATGGTAGAATGACTGTGATTACCCATTGTCAATAGTGACTGTAATGGTAGAATGACTGTGATTATCCAATAGTGACTGTAATGGTAGAATGACTGTGATTATCCATTGCCAATAGTGACTGTAATGGTAGAATGACTGTGATTATCCAATAGTGACTGTAATGGTAGAATGACTGTGATTACCCATTGTCAATAGTGACTGTAATGGTAGAATGACTGATTATCCAATAGTGACTGTAATGGTAGAATTACTGTGAATACCCATTGTCAATAGTGACTGTAATGGTAGAATGACTGTGATTACCCATTGCCAATAGTGACTGTAATGGTAGAATGACTGTGATTATCCATTGCCAATAGTGACTGTAATGGTAGAATGACTGTGATTATCCAATAGTGACTGTAATGGTAGAATGACTGTGATTACCCATTGCCAATAGTGACTGTAATGGTAGAATGACTGTGATTACCCAATAGTGACTGTAATGGTAGAATGACTGTGATTACCCAATAGTGACTGTAATGGTAGAATGACTGTGATTACCCAATAGTGACTGTAATGGTAGAATGACTGTGATTACCCAATAGTGACTGTAATGGTAGAATGAATGTGATTACCCAATAGTGACTGTAATGGTAGAATGACTGTGATTATCCATTGCCAATAGTGACTGTAATGGTAGAATGACTGTGATTACCCAATAGTGACTGTAATGGTAGAATGACTGTGATTACCCAATAGTGACTGTAATGGAAGAATGACTGTGATTACCCAATAGTGACAGACAGACAGACAGATACACACACGCGCGCGCACATACACACACACACACAGACAGACACACACACACACACACACACACACACACACGCACACACATGCATGCACGCACGCACGCACGCACGCAAGGCAAGCGCGCGTGCACGCACGCACGCAAGCGCACGCACGCACACACACACTAACCTGACTCCTGTGCCATTGCCAGCCTCACAGTCTGCATCACCAGCACTGCCAACATGGCCGACACCTTCCCCAGGGGAGACAACACGCCCGCCATCTTGTGAACACACAGTTCTCTTTCCTTTATCCTTAAGCCTACTTCACACCACTTGACTTGGCTAAAGCTCCACACACATGAATCGGCGAACTCTCCTCTTCGCTTTCCCAAGAGAGAAAAAAAAGTAGTATTTGAAATGTTGATACTATGGGACAAAGTTTCCTTTTAGAGCTCTCAAACGCAATTTACTTGTTGAAGACTTTAGTTGTTGAAGACTTTAGTTGTTGAAGACTTTACTTGTTGAAGACTGATGATAGAAAGCCCAGCTTCAAGTTCCTCGCACACATTTCATCTTACTGTTTTTACTGCCGTTACAATTTGAACAAAGTGTAAACAAATTAGTCCAAAAATCTGTTCCCACTGATTTCACACTGTAGTG
>CM065687.1:63782689-63790453 GCA_017654935.2 Phymorhynchus buccinoides
TGGCCACATGACCATGATGATCATCAGGCGATGTTAGTGATGACCACGTGGCCATGATGATCATCAGGCGATGTTAGTGATGGCCATGATGATCATCAGGTGATGGCCACGTGGCCATGATGATCATCAGGCGATGTTAGTGATGACCACGTGGCCATGATGATCATCAGGTGATGTTAGTGATGATCATCAGGTGATGTTAGTGATGGCCACATGGCCATGATGATCATCAGGTGATGGCCACATGGCCATGATGATCATCAGGTGATGTTACATGCTGATCATCAGGTGATGTTAGTGATGGTCACATGGCCATGATGATCATCAGGTGATGTTCGTGGTGATGTTAGTGATGGTCATCAGGTGATGTTAGTGATGGCCATATGGCCATGATGATCATCAGGTGATGTTAGTGATGGCCACATGGCCATGATGATCATCAGGTGATGTTAGTGATGGCCACATGGCCATGATGATCATCAGGTGATGCTAGTGATGGCCGCATGGCCATGATGATCATCAGGTGATGCTAGTGATGGCCACGTGGTCATGATGATCATCAGGTGATGTTAGTGATGGCCACATGGTCATGCTGATCATCAGGTGATCTGACTTGATGAGTAAGTTAAAGTCAAGAATAATTATGATACTGTAACAAATCCACTGAAAGCACTGAAGCATGTTGACTTGCCTTGAGCATAGCCCACGCCCGTGCGTGCGTGTGTGTGTGTGTGTCAAAGTCAAAGTCAAAGTCAAGTCAAGTCAAAAATACTTTATTATCACGTTACGTGAAATAACAGCGTGTTCTCGTACAAGCACAATACAATCAAAGAAACACATTTGCATGCATGAAAAATGGAAACAAAACTAAGGAAAAATGAATGACAAATCATGCTTCGCAAAAACATTGAACATAGTTAGGGTCGATAAAAGCGACTATCAAAACATTAAGAACTGCCCTCTTCTTCCCACCATTTCTATTATCGCATTCATTTGTTTCACCCCCACCCTCTCCAAGTCACCCCAAGCTTTCACATATTTTTGGTCCCTTCCCGTTCCCAACATTCATGCGCGCCCCCCCCCCACCTCTCCCTCCCTCGGTCTCTGTCTCTCTCCTTACACACATATATACACAGAGACATAGAGACATACGGACAGGCACACACACGCACGTAGCGCACATACGCACGCACGCACATACATCTCTTGGGGAAAATATTTCCAAGAAATTATTTCAACTAAGTAAAATTTAAAAAAACTTCTTAGATACTCATTCGCGTAAGTTATTTTTTAGTGGACATATTCTTTCGATAATTGACTATGCATCAAGTATATGGGACAACTGTAGTGATACCAATTTGAAACAAATCAACCGTATGCATAAAAAAGCTGTCAAATTGATTTTGTTAAAATCTAGCTCACTGACTATCAAAGAGTATAAAGAACTAAACTTATTAACTTTACATGACAGACTGTTGTTCAATAAAGCACTACTTATGCACAATATCATAAACGGAAATGCTCCGAAAAAACTTATAGATTCATTCAAAGTCAATCCTCACAGACATAATCATTTGTTATATTTTCCTAGACCTAGAAATAACCTCTACAAATCTAGCTTCCTATACTCTGGTGGAGCTGTTAACCGCCGTTTTGTCCAAATTCCGCCGTTTTGTATATAGACAAAACGGCGGGGTTAGAACCGCCGTTTTGTCCAAATTTTCTATTATGATTTGGACAAAACGGCGGTTCAACAATCCGCCGTTTTGTCTATAGACAAAACGGCGGGGTTGGACAAAACGGCGCCCGATTTTGAACCGCCGTTTTGTCCAAATGAAAATTGGGGTTATAAAAACTCATTCTTGACAAGTTCTCATTTAAAAAAAAAATCTTTGTTAAATAAAACGAATAACAAGCTGACCACTGACACTGGTCACTTTGGCCTAATTTTACCGTTTGAATGCTAATTAGTGTATTAGGAGATCATATGAACAATTGTTGATGTGGTTGACCAGTGGTCAGTTGCTGTCACTGACAGTGGTCACTTTGGCCTATTTTCACCGTTTGACTGCAAATTAGTGTATTAGGAGTTCAAATGAACAATTGTTTGATGTGGTTGACCAGTGGTCAATGTCACTGACCAGTGGTCACATTGGCCTATTTTCACTGTTTGACATGCAAATTAGTGTATTAGGAGTTCAAATGAACAATTTTTGATGTGGTTGACCAGTGGTCAGTGTCACTGACCAGTGGTCACATTGGCCTAGTTTTCACTGTTTGACTGCAAATTAGTGTATTAGGAGTTCAAGTGAACACATTACTAATGGTTCGGGAACACTACAATACACATCATAATAATAATAATAAAATAATAATAATAAAATAATAATAAAATAATAATAATATAATAATAGTACATTTATAGAGCGCTTTACCTCAAATGAGACCAAAGCGCTTTACAATCCAATTATTCATCAACAAGTAGACAACAAAAATACCAAGCAATTATCTCTCTCTCTGTCCCTCTCTCTCTCTCTCTCTCGCACATCGCGGCCACCACGCACGCCGGCACGCTACGCACACACAACACAACACACACACACACACACACACACACACGCTCGCGCGCGCGCTCCGCTAGCGCGCACATTTATCGACACCGCGACTCATTATTCATCTTTCATTCAGTAAGCCATAGCAATTGAGTTGCACGGACTGACCACATACACCAACACACATACACAAACGTTAGAGGATGCACATACAAATACACTCACATACAACGTACGCACACAGACAGACACACACACATGCATACAGACACACACATAACACACACATACACATGCGTGCACACCATAACCCACAAAACCAAAAAACACACCAAGCATACAATGTTTGCTCACGACACACACACAACAGCACACACTCCACACAACACGCGCGGCGCGCACACGCACACGCATGTACACACACACACAGTTGACACATACGCCTCGCGCGCGCTGCGAGCGCGTACATCACCACACCACACAAACACCAGCACAAACCTCTTATTCAATCTTCCCTCATGTGCACACAACGATAGACAACTGATCAAATATTTAGGGTGCAGCAGGAAAAAGATGTTTTTTAAGAGAGGTTTTGAATGAGGAGGCTGAGTTGGAGTGTCGGAGAGGAGAAGGCAGATAATTCCAGAGAGCATGGTGCTTGACAGTGGAAAAAGAACGTTGCGTCAGCAGATTTGAGACGGAAGGAGGGAGGAAAGAATCAGTGTGCACGAGAATCAGAAGACGAACCCGGTAGTTGGCGCGCGGGGGCATAGAGATGAAGAAGATCATAGAGATGATAACGGGAGCGTGATCATTCAGTGACTTGAAGACAAGGAGAGCAATTTTGTAGTCAATACGTGATTGGAAACTGGGAGCCCAATGTAGGAAACGAAGAACCGGAGTGATATGATCGAACCTAGGGATGCGAGGGAAATGACACACGAGCTTAGAGATGAGAATTTATGGACAGCCAGCAAGAAGTGAGTTAAAGTAGTCAAGGCAAGACAGAACAGAAGAACATACTAGAGTCTTCAGGGCATCCTGACAGAGGAAACGGCGGATTGAACTAATTATTCGAAGTTCTAGATAGCAAGACTTGCAAAATTTGGAAACATGCTGTTTGAAAGAAAAGAGTTCGGTCCAAAGTAACACCTAGATTGCGGAAAGACGTTGATAGCTTGATCTCAGTGCCATCAAAGTGGACAGAACCTGGGAGAACCTGAGTTTAAATTGTGTGGTTAGAGGCTACAAGAAATATCTCTGTCTTGTCAGCATTTAGTTGCAGTTTGTTATAGAACATCCATAGTTTTAACAGCAGAAATGGCACAACTTAGAAGAATAAAATCATTGATCTAGACTGACTCAGGTGGGCAGAAAAGTACAGCTGATTATCATCAGAAAAGCTATGATGAAGAAGAAAATCCTGTTTATGATGGCACAGAGAGAATTGGGTATAAAAACAAAAGAATACGGCCTAAGACTGAATCTTGGGCACCACCGAACTGAAGACCTTTTGAAGAGATGAATAACCGTTGCCAACAACTGTCTGGTGCGATCAGAGAGGTAGGAGAAACAGGAAAGAACAGCTCCAGATAGACCAAAGGAGGTGTGAGTCTAGATCATGAGGATATGAGTTGTCAATAGTAATCAAACCGCTGCAAAAAGATCAAGGAGAGAGAAGAAGAGAAACCCTTGTTTTCATCCAAGGACATGAGCAGGTCGTTCGTTTCTTCAAGAGGATGTCTCAGTACTGTGACCTGCTCGATACATACTGTTTGGATAGAAAGATCGTTTACCTGAAAATGGTCAGCAAGCTGGTTTTTAGGAACCTACCCTTTTCCCGTGTAGTTTTAGAAAGGAATAAAAGATTTAGAGACCGCCGATAATCTTTAGATGTTTCAGGATCGAGACTAGGCTTCTTTAAGAAAGATTTGACCACAACAGTACAAAAACCTGTGAACTAGACCCTCTACCTTCATCTCTCTCTCCCAATGTCTTGACTTGATGTCTCCTTCCTTACTTTACATTTCATCAATCATGATTCTCTATGTTCTGGCCGTTCTGGCCGCTTTCCATCCATTTCACATCTGCATTGTCAAACCTCTCTTAATAAACCCTTTTTCAATCAAAACGCGAGTAGCCATTCTTCATCCAAAATTTACCATAAACTTAAAATAATTAACCTCTTCAGTGGAAACAAGAGCGAACTCAGACACATAGTGCCAAAAAGAGGGATCAGAGACAGTTGATGGTGGAGCGATATTGATAATCAAGATTTTGGCGGATATGGCTATCTTGCTGTGAAAGAAATCAGAGAAACGTTTAGGGAGTTTCAGACACAGGGAATAAGAGGAAGGGTAGGGAGAGTTGGCTAAACTAAAGCCATTGACGCAAGTAGTAACAATCCCGGCGAGAATTTGGGCATCTCAAACACAAAAGCATTTTGGCCTCTAGCTATAATAATGTCAGACAATTTTGTTCATGACTTTGAAAAATCTGTTTTGTGAATTTCAAGTCCATTCTTAACCAACTGGTGCTCTGCAGCGGCGTTCTTGTTTAGCCCGAGTCCATCTCAGGTGCACATTTGCAGTAAACATACTTTTAGTTGTCACGTTTCCATTACTATGGTCAGTGACTACTACAAAAATACACAAATTGCAGTAACATACTTATTGTCACATTCCATTACTACGGTCGTGACTACTACATACACATTGAAGTAAACATAGTTGTCACGTTCCATTACTATTGTCGTGACTACTACACATACAACATTGCAGTAAGCTAGTTTGTACTTTCCATTACTATGTTCGTGAACACTACAAAATACACATTGCAGTAAAACATAGTTGTCACGTTTCCACGCATCATGTCGTGACTACTACAATACACATTAATCAAACCACACTGGATACTGCTGAACTTAGTTTGCTACGGTTGCATTACTATGGTCGTGACTACCACAATATACATTGCAGTACAGTTGTCACGTTCCATTACTAATGGTCGTGACTACTACAATGCAACATGGCAGTACAAGTTTGTCACGTTTTTCCATTACATGGTCGTGACTACTACTACAATCACATTGCAGTACAAGTTGTCACGTTCCATTACTAGGTCGTGACTTCTACAATGCACATGCAGTACAAAGTTGTCACGTTCCATTACTATGGTCGGAACACTACAATACAGATTGGCAGTACAGCATACTGCTGAACTTAGTTTGTCACGTTGCATTAACTATGGTCGTGACTATTACCATACACATTGCAGTATACATACTGCTGGACTTAGTTTGTCACGTTTCCATTACTATAGCCGTGACTAACTACAATACACATTGTCAAGTAACACATACTGCGGAACTTAGTTGTCACGTTGCATTACTAATGGTCGGTGACACTACAATGCACATTGCAGTATACAAGTTTCACGGTTCCATTACTATGGTCGTGACTTCTACATCCAACATTGCAGTAAACATACTTAGTTGTCACATTCCATACTATATGGTGGTCCTTGACTATACTACAATACACATTGCAGTACCAATTGCTGAACTTAGTTGTCAGAATTGCATTACTATGGCGTGACACTACATACACATTGCAGTAACACATACTGCTGAACTAGTTTGTCACCTTGCATTACTATGGTCGTGACTACTAACAATGCCACATTGCAGTACACATACTGCTGACTTAGTTGTCACTTTCGATTACTATGTCGTGGCTACTACAATAACGCATTGCAGTACACATACTGCTGACTTAGTTGTACGTTCATTACTATGTCGTGACTACTACAATGCACATTGCGTACACTAACTGGGCTGAACTTAGTTGTCACGTTGCATTACTAATGGTCGTGACTACTACTACTCAATTACACCATTGCAGTACACATACTGCTTAACTTAGGTTTTGTCACGTTGCATTATTACTATGGTCGTGGCTATACAATACCCATTGCAGTACACAAATAATTGCTGAACTTGGTTGTCACGTTGCATTCACTATGGTCGTGGCTACTACAATACGCCATTGCGTACACATACTGCTGCACTTAGTTGTCACTTGCATACTATGGTCGTGGCTACTACAATACGCCATTGCATACACATACTGCTGAACTTAGTGTCACGTGTTGCATTACATGGTCGTGAACTACTCTCCAATACGCATGCAGTACACAATACTGCTGAACTTAGTTGTCACGTGTGCATTACTATGGTCGTGCTACTACAAGAATACACTTGCATAAAACAGGTTTGTCACGTTCCATTACTATGGGCGTGACTTCTACAATTACACTTGCAGTACAGGTTGTCCGTTTTGCATTACTAATGGTCGTGAACACTACAATACACATTGCCGTACGCAAGTTGTCACTTTTTTCCATTAGCTATGGTCGTGACTTCTACAATCACATTGCAGTAAACATACTTAGTTCACATTCCATTACTATGGTCCGTGCACTACTACAAGCACATTACAAAAACCACATACTGCTGAACCTTAGTTGTCACGTTGCATTACTATGGTCTGACTACTACAATACACATTGCAGTACACATGCCTGCTGAACTTAGTTGTCACGACGGCGACATAATTGCATTACTATATGGTCGTGACTACTAAAATGCCATTGCGTACCACATACTGCTAACTTAGTTGTCACTGTTGCATTACTATGGTTCTTGACTACTACAATCACATTGCAAGTACACATACTGCTGAACTTAGTTGTCCACGGTTTCATTAAATATGGGTCGTGGCTTACTAACTACATACACATTGCAGTACACATATTTCTGACTTAGTTGTCACGTTGCATTACTATGGTCGATGGCTACTAAATAAGCATTGCAGTAACAACCTACGCTTAACTTAGTTTGTCACGGGTTGCATACTATGGGTTCGTGACGACTACAATACGCATTGCAGTAACACATACTGCTGAACTTAGATGTCACGTGCATTACTATGGTCGTGGCTACTACAATACGCATGCAGTACACATACTGCTACTTAGTTGTTCACGTTGCATTACTATGGTCGTGGCTACTACAAAACACAATTGCAGTACAGGTTGTCACGTTTCCATTAACCATGGGTCGTGACTTCTACAATACACATTGCAGTACAGGTTGTCACGTTTGCATTACTATGTCGGTACACTACAATACACATTGCGTACAAGTTGGTAC
>CM065687.1:63790953-63808453 GCA_017654935.2 Phymorhynchus buccinoides
TGTAGAAACTGTGGAGACTGACTTCTATAGTAACAACATACCTGGAGTAATAGTTTGAACTGTGGAGACTGACTGAATTATCATTACCTGTATTGTTTGAACTGTGGAGAGACTGACTACTAACTGTACAACATTAACCTGTAATTGTTTGAACTGTTGAGACTGACTTCTAACCTGTTTACAACATTAAACCTAGTATTGTTGAATTGTGGAGGAAAGTGCTTCTAAACGTACAACATTACCTGTATTGTTTTGAACAGTGGAGGTGACTTCTAACTGTACAAGCATTACCTGGTATGTTTGAATTGTGGAGACGGACTTCTAATGTAAAACAATTACCAGGCTATTGTTTGAATTGTGGAGATGACTTCTAAGCTGTAACATTCATGACCTGGTATTGTTTGAAATGCGACAAACTGTGCAGCGAGGGTGTCCTTTGCTTCATCGGTAATATCCTCAGAAGAAGAACACGGGGAGTGTTGTATGCCCGCCAAGAACGCGAGTCAGTACAACGACATGTAAACCCACTTCACTGACGTGAGAACCCCAAACAGAGGCCAAGATCAAGGCATCGACGGCAGCATGGGGGCGAAGGATCATGACAGCAACTCCAGGAACAGCAGACACAACTCAGCCAGCGATGTGTCCTTCGGCCCTGCAACAGAGAATTCCTCCAACGAAGAACACGGGGGGGGGACGCAGGTGCATATTCAGGTCTGTGAGGAGGAGAACTGACTTTTAATTATCATTACCTGGTATGGTTTGAGAACTGTGGAGACTGCCTGTTAATTATCATTACATCGGCAGGGTTTGATGTGAGGAGACTGAACTGTTATAATTATCATTACCTTGTAGATGTTTGAACTGTGGAGATGACTTCGTAAACGGTACAACATATCCTCGATATTGTTTGAACTGTGGAGACTGACTTCTAACTGGACAATTACTAGTATTGTTTGAATGGGCGCGAGATGACTTTCTACTGCTACAACATTACCTGGTATTGTTTGAATGTGGATGGTGACTACTAACTGCATACAACATTACCTGGGAATTGTTTGAATTGTGGAGACTGATTCTAACTGTACATCATTACAAGGTATGTGTATGAAATGCGACATGTGCCAGCGAGGTGTCCTTGCTTCATCGGATTCTCAAAGAAGAGACACAGTGGGTTGTGATGGGGGGTGTGGTACAGAAAGGCTACACATGTAGGTGCGGAAAAGACTCCCTCGGTTCCCCCCGACTTGTTAGCTGCGATGAGACATTACAACATTACCGTGCTATTGTGGTACAGCTCTAGGCAATGGGTATTGTTTTCTGTCCTGATATCCGATTAATTTCTGGCTCCACTGCTTCATCTTTGTCACAGCTTTAGGTATGGAGTGGAGCAGCTGATAGCCATGATTGTTGAAAAAAATTCACCATTTCTGTGATCCATCATTTGTTTCCCTTTGGTATGGAGTGAGCAGCTGAATAACCGATGGGTGTGAGAAACTTCATCACATTGTCTTCATTGTGTCCATTTATGATACATCATGTTTCCCTTGTATGGATGTGAGCAGCTGATAACCATGGGTGTTGAGAAAACTTCATCCATTTCATGATACATCGTTTGCTGTTCTTGGGTATGGAGTGAGCAGCTGATAACCATGAGGTGTGGGAGAAAACTTCATCCATTTCTGATTGACATCGTTTGGTTCCCTTTGGTATGGACGTGAGGCTGATAACCGTTATGGGTGTTGAGAAAAACTTCATCTCATGTCTTCATTGTGTCATTTATGATGCATGGAACTTCATCCCATGTCTTCATTGTGCCATTTCTTGATGCATGGAACTCAACCATGTCTGCATATGTGTCAGTTGTGATACAAAAACTTCAATCCATGGTCTTCATTGTGTACATGTCTGATCAATAAAACTTCATCATGTCTTCCATTGTGTCCATCTTGTGATACATAAACTTCAATCCTGTCTTCAGTGTGTTCCATTTGTGATACATTAAAGAATTCATCCATGTCTTCATTTGTCATTTGTGATACATAAACTATTCATCCCATGTCTTCATTGTGTCCATTTGTGATACATAAAACTCATCCATGTCTTCATTGTAATCCATTTCGGATACATAAAACTTCATCCATGGTCTTCCTTGTGTCCATTTCTGATACATAAAGCTTTCATCCATGTCTTCATTGTGTCCATTTTGTGATACATAACATCTTTCATCATGTCTTCATTGTGTCCATTAGATACATAAAACTTATCCATGTCTTCATTGTGTCCATTCTGATACATAAAACTTCATCCATGTTTCATTGTGTCCATTTCTGATACATAAAACTTCATCCATGTCTTCATGTGTCCATTCTGTACAATAAAAGACTTCATCCGGTCTTCATTGTGTCCATATGCTGATTTTTACATGAAACTTCATCCTGTCGTCATTGTGTCCATTGTGATACATGTGTACATAAACTTCATCCATGTCTTTCATTGTGTCCCATTTGTGATACATAAAACTTCATCCAGTCATCATTGAGCATTTGGATACATAAAAACTTCATCCATGTCACTTCATGTATCATTTCTGATACAGAAACTTCATTCTGTCTTCATTGGTCCAGTTTGTGTATACATGTGTACATGTAAAACTTTCCATGTCTTCATTGTGGTCCATTGGATACATAAACTTCATCTGTCTTCATTGTCATCCATTTGTGGATAAATAAGCTTCATCCATGTCTTCATTGTGTCCCTTTCTGATACATAAAACTTCATCCATGTTTTTCCTTTCATTTGATCCATTAGATGCAAGATAAGCTTCATCCATGTCTTCATTGTGTCCATTTCTGATACGTGTAAACTTCACCCATGTTCTTTATTGTGTCCATTCTAATACATAAAAAACTTCATCCAGTCTTCATGTGTCCATGTATTCTAGTTGGTATTAGAGCTTAATCCATTGTCGTTCATGGTGTCCATTTGTAGATACATAAAACTTCATCCATGTCTTCATTGTATCCATTTGTGATACATAAAACTTCATCCATGTCTTCATTGTGTCCATTTGTGATACATAAAGCTTCATCCAGGTCTTCATGTGTGTCCATTTGTGATTACATAAAGCTTCATCCATGTCTTCATTGTGTCCATTCGTTGATAATAAAAACGTCATGCCATGTATCTTCAATTGTATCATTCGGATACATAAACTTAATCATGTCTTCATTGTATGTCCATTCTGATACATAAAGCTTCATTCATCGTCTTCATTGTGTCCATTGTAGTGATATCATAAAATTATTCATCCATGTCTCATTTGTGTCCTATTATATACATAAAACTTATCATATCTTCATGTTGAGGTCCATTTGTGATACAATTAAAACTTCATCCATCTCATTGTGTCCATTTCTGTATACATAATAACTTCATCCTGTCTTCATTGTGTCATACATTCTGTAATACATAAAACTTCATCCATGCTTCATTGTGTCCATTGTCGATACATATATAACTTTCAACCTGTCTTCATGTGTCCATTGCGGATACATGAAACTTATCCTCGTCTTCATTTGTGTCCATTATGTGATCATGCTGTACATAAAAACTTCATCCATGTCTTCATTGTGTCCATTTCTGATACATAAAAACTTCACCATGTCTTCATTGTGTCCATGTTCTGATACATAAAACTTCATCCATGTCTTCATTGTATCACTTGTACACGAGGACAGTGAAAGCTTCATCCATGTCTTCGACATTGGTCCATTGGTGATAATAAACTATCATCCATGTGCTTTCAGAGTATGTCGACATTGTGAGTACATAGAGGACTTGTCATCACACAGTTCTTCATTATGTCCATTTCTGATCCAATAACACTTCAATCACATACGAATTCATGTTTTGTCCATTTGTGATACATAAAAAACTTCATCCATATATTCATTGTGTCCATTTGTGATACATACAAACTACAATCCATGTCTTCATTGTATCCATTGCTGATACATAAAGCTTCATTCCATGTCATCATGTGCCATTTCTAATATCATAAAGCTTCATCCATGTCTCATTGTGTCCATTTGTGGATACATAAAGCTCATCCATGTCTTTCATTGTGTCTTCATTTGTGATACATAAAAATTCATCCATGTTTATTGTATACCATTGCTGATACATAAAACTTCCTCCATGTCTTCATTATAGCACCATTTGTGCTTACATTAAAGACAGCATTTCATATGTCTCATTGTGTCCATTTCGGATACATAAAACTTCATTCCATGTCTTCATTGTTGTCCAATTGTGATACATAAAGCTTCGTATCCATCGGTCCTCATTTTTGCTCCATTTTGATACATAAAACTTCATCATGTCTTACCATTGTGTCCATTTACTGATACATAAAAAACACTCTGCATCCATGGCTTCATATGTTGTCCATGTGTGATTACACAATAAAACTTCATCATTGTCTCATTGGTCCATTTGTGATACCTATGTAAAAACTTCATCCAGTGTCTTCAATATGTGTCCATTTGTGATACATAAAGCTTCATCCATGTTCTCCATTGTGTCCATTGTTGATACAAAACACTTCATCCATGTCTTCATTGTAGCCATATTTATGATATATAAACTTCATCATGTCTTGTCATGTGTGTCCATTTGCTGATACCATTAAAGCTTCATCCATGTCATGTATATTGTGTCCATTTCTGATACGAATAAAACGTTTTTTCATCATGTCCTTCATTTGTGTATCCATTTTGTTGATACATAAAACGTCATCCATGTTCTTCATTGTGTCACATTTCTGATACATTAAAGCTTAACATCCATTGTCGCTCATTGTGTCCATTGTGTACATAAAACTCATCACCATTGTGTCTTCATGTCATCCATTGTGATACATAAAACTTCATCAATGTCTTCATTGTCATCATTTGTGATACAAACAAAACTTTCAATCCAACGTCTTCATTGTTACAATTGTGTATGTACATAAAACTTCATTCCATGTCTTCAGTGTGTCCATTGGGATACATAAAACTTCATCCAGTGTCTTAATTGTATCCATTTGTGATACATAAAACTTCATCCATGTCTTCATTGTATTCCATTTCCAGGACACATGAACTTTCATCTGTCTTCATTGTGTCCCATATTGTGAAACTCGTTGTTTCCCGCTGATCAATTGACCATGGGCTGGGTCCTCAAATTGCTAGCTACTTAAGGGACAATCACGGAGTTGTGGGTCCTTCCTTTTACTTTAATTGCAACTTGGCTGTTTAATTGTTAATTACTTGCAAGAACCCGGCCTTGTTTAACAAGGAGCCATAAGGCAACTTGGCTGCTGTTTCCTCATTTTCTGCCGTTCTACAGATAAAGGTCTTCAAACGACCCTATGTTCATAATCTATTTCGATACTACAACGACCCAGGTTCATAATCTACCTTTAATCCTAGCATTGGGAACTTTACAAGCTGGTAACATCTCACACGCTATGTCTTTCATTCCTTCATATGTTGTACCTGGTGGTTTTCTTTTTTATACAGGCGTGCTCATTTCTATGCAGTGATTTGCGAACAAAAAAGATTTATGTGGAAGCAACGAGACTCCGTATGTGCTTTGGGATTCATGTTGATGAATGGACAAAAACGAAGTGGAGGATGGTTGTCAATTGTGATATCTTGTTGTATTCGTTGTACAATATAAGCGATATGAAGCACGCTTTGTTTTAATAATATAAAATCAGTGTCTTCATTGGTTTGTGTGGCGTTATAGTAAATTACTTTATCAAAGTGAAAATGACAGTGACAGACGTGAAAGTAAAACATTGAAAGATAAAGATGCCACCGTTAAATATAAAGTGAAATGAAAGTGAAAGGCAGTTACTACAGTTGACTAGTGAAAGTATGTAAAAGTTAGGATGCATGTCAAACTGCTTCAAGCACCACACAACACAAGGTGTAGCCGTTTAGACCATCTTCGTCCACAGCATGTATCACATATAACATTTACATGGACCGCTCTGCTGCATCGGCGTCACCATACAAAGGGAGTAGCCTTTTTCGCAACTTCTGCCCCAGCATGCACATATAAACAGAAATAACGTTACTGCATGCATGGTCAACCAACAAAGGGTAGCCTTATTAGCCAATCTTCTGCCACAGCATGACCATAAACATGACATGACGTCTGCTGGAATGTGTCACCAACAAAGACGTGGTAGCCTACTAGAGCATCTTCTGCCACAGGTGAGCTGACATGACATGACGTCTGTGCATGGGTCACCAACAAAGGTGTAGCCCTTTTAGCCATCTTCTGCCACAGGAGAGACGTGACAATGACATCGAAGTCTGTTGCATTGGTCACCACAAAGTGTAGCCTTTTAGCCCATCTTCCTGCCACAGCATGGACATGACATGACATGACGTCTGTTGCGTTGGTCACCAACCAAGGGTAGCCTTTTTAGCCATATTCTGCCACAGCGATATGTGACATGAACATGACATGACGTCTGCTGCATTGGTCACCAACAAAGGCTACGTACGCCTACTTAACCCATCTCGAGACGACAACAGCATAGACATGAATGCCATGACGTTCTTGTTGCATTGGTCACCCAAAAAATGTTTGTAGCTTTTAGACCTATCTTCAGTACTGATCACATGACAAAACATTACATTACTGCTGCATTGGTCACACCAACAAAGGTGTAGCCTTATTACAACCATCTTCTGACACAGCATGAAAGGAATTCTGCTGCATTGGTCACCAACAAAGGTGTAGCCTTTTACACCATCTTCTGAAACAGCATGACATGACCATGACAGACGACATCTGCTCCTGCATTGGGTTCACCAACAAAGGTGACTCGCCTTTTAAACCAACTACTGTTCTGACACAGCATGACATGACATGACCTTGCTGCATTGGTCACCAACAAAAGGTGATAGCCCATTTTGAACCATACTTCTGTGACACAGCATGACATGACATGGACATCTGCTGCATTGGTCACCACACAAAGGTTGTAGCCTTTTAACCATTCGTACTTGACACAGCATACGTAATGACATGACATCTGCTGCCATTGGTTTACCAACAAAGTGCTAGCCTTTTAGCCATCTTCTCGCCACAGCATGACCATGACATATCTGCCACTGCATTTGTGTCCCCAACAAAGGGACACAGCCTATAACATCTTCTGCCACAGCACTGACAGACACTGACGTCTGTGCATTGGTCACCATACCAAAGGATGCTGTAGCCTACTTTAGCCATCTCTCTGATACAGGATGACATGAATAACATGAAGTCTCCTGCATTGCGTCACCACACCTCAAAGGTGTAGAACTTTTAAACTATCTTCTCTGCAAAGCAGGACATGACATGACTGTCTGCTGAATTGGTCACACCAACAAAGGTGTAGACTTTTACACACATCTTCTGCCACAGCATGGACACATGACATGACATGACATGACTGTGCTGCTGATTGGTCACACAAAGGTGTAGCCTTTTAGCCATCTTCTGCCACATCCACGACAGCACACGACATGACGTCTGATGCATGTGTTGCGTCACCAACAATGGTCAGCCTCTTTTTGTACAATTTCGCCACATGATGCAAATGACATAACATGACGTCTGCTGCATTGGTCACCAACAAAGGTGTAGGCCTTTAGCCATCTTCTGCCACATCTCACACACACATGAGACATGACATGACATGACCGTCTGCTGAATGGTCCAACAAAGGTGATAGACTTTTAACTATCTTCGGCCACCCGCCGTGACATGACATGACGTCTGCTGCATTGGTCCACACACAAAGGTGTAGCCTTTTAACCATCTTCTGTCACCAGCGTGACATGACATGACATGACGTCTGCTGCATTGGTCACCAACAAAGGACTGTAGCCTCTTAACCCATCTTCTGACGCCACATAGGATGACATGACGTCCTGCCGATTGGTCACCAGGAAATACTGACAGAGCCCGCCTTTGGACATTGTGGAAATAACTGACAGCAGCCCGGACTTTGACATTGTTGGAAATAACTGACAGCACGCCCGCCTTGGACATTGTGAAATAACTGACAGAGCCCTGGACTTTGGACATGTAGGAAATAAACCTTGCAGAGCCAGCCTTTGACATTGTGGAAATAACTGACAGAGTCCACTTTGGACATTGTGGAAATAACTGACAGAGCCCTGCTTTGGACACTTGTGGAAATAACTGACAGAGCCCTGGCACATGTGGACATTGTGGAAATCACACCTGACAGCAGCCCTGATCTTTGGGATAATTGTGGGAAAATAACTGAGACAGAGCCCTGGCCATGAGACATGTGGAAATAACTGACACAGCCCTGACTTTGGAAATTAGAGAAATAACTGACATGAGCCCTGACTTGAGACATTGTGGAAACATAACTTGTTGAGCCCTTGGCTTGTGCGACATCACGTTTATGAAATAACTGACAAAGCCCCGACTTTGGAGATTGTGGAATAACTGACACAGAGCCCTGGCTTGGACATTTGGAAATAAACTGACAGCGTCTATACACTTTGAGACCATTGTGAAATAAATGACAGGCCCTGACTTTGGACATGTTGTGGAAAGACAAACTGACCAGAGATCTGGCTTGCGACATTGTGGAAAATAACTGACAGAGCCCCTGACTTTGAGACATTATGGAAAAAACTGACAGAGCCTCGGCTTTTGGGACATGTGGGAAATAACTGACAGAGCCCTGAATTGGACATTGTGGAAATAACTGTGACAGAGGCCCCTAGCTTTGGACATTGTGAAAATGTCATTGAACAGCCACAACAACCGTACTTCTGGACATTGGTGAAATTAATTGAACAGAGCCCCGCCCTATACCGGTACATTATGGAAATAACGGGACAGAGCCCTGACTTTGGACATTGTGGAAAGAAATGTTCACATGACTGACACTCATGTGAAATAAACTGACAGAGCCCTGACTTTGGACATTGTGGAATGGACTGACGAAACTTGCTTTTCCAGGCCAGCTAGGCACTAGAGGGATAACGCTGACATCGTGTTGTGACGAACCTTGCTTTCTCCATAAGGGCCAGCTACGGCTATGAGGACCATCGCTGACATGTTGTTGTACGAACCTTGCTTTCCAAAGGCCTAGCTTGTGGCTATGAGGACCACGCTGACATGTTGTAACGAACCTCTGCTTTCATCCAAGGCAGCTAGGCTTATGAGCACCACGCTATGTTGTACGAACCTTGCTTTTCCAAGATCAGCTAGGCTATGAGCGCACCCCACCGCTGACCATGTTCTGACGAACCTTGCACTTTTCACAATGGCCAAGCTAGGCTAGAGGACCACGCTGACATGTTGTACGAACCACGGCTTTTCAAGGCAAGTTAGCTATGAGGACCACGCTATGTTAGTACGAACCTTGCTTTTCCAGAGCAGCTAGCTATGAGGACCACGCTTACATGTTTTGTACGAACCTACGTACTTTTCCCATAGCAGCTAGGTATGAGGACCACGCTATGTTGTACGAACCTCCCCCCCCCCATTGCTATTCCATATAGCGCCAGCTAGGCTATGAGGACCCCACACCGCTAAACATGTTGTATGAACCTTGCTTTCACCCAAGTGTCAGCTAGCTATGACGGACACGCCACTGTTGCACAAACCTTGCACTTTCCAAGGCCAGCTAGGCTGTGGTGGCCACGCTCATATTGTACAACCTTGCTTTTCCAGGCCAGCTAGTGTATGAGGACCAAACTGCACTGTTGTACGAAACCTTGCGTTTCAAGACCAGATACGCTATGAGGACCCACGCTATGTTGCCACAAACCTTGCTTTTCAAATCACATCCAACGTATGTTGATCTTAGGAAATATATCCAAACCAATTCATGCGATAAGCCAATTTTAAAAATTACAATCGAATTTTTTTAAAGTGTAAAGTTTGACGCCAGAGAAACAAAAAAGTATATTGTTTTCATTGGCTTTGTTGTTGCTTTTATGTGCTTTGATGTATAACAGATATATGCAGCAGGTACTGATCAAGCTGTAGCAGTGCTGAAATGTACATATTAACAAACACATACTTAAACTGCGGTCATGTTTATCTTATCCACGTCAGATGATGTACACGTTTGCTATAATGTACATTGCTGAATGCTGAGAAAATGCTGTGCATAATTGCAGACTGAACACAGATCAAAACATATCAGCGACATTTTGTTAAATTGTAATAATAATTGTAATAATTGTTGATATTGTAATTAATAATGATGGAAAATGTTGTGCATATTAGCAGAGACTGAACACAGATCAAAACATACCAGCAACATATTGTTATATTGTAATAAACATTTGTGTTTCATATTGTAATTAATAATTATAAGTTATGCCCATGCTATTTCGAATGATGCTATTGTAATTAACATAATGTATCATGCTAATTTGAATGATGTTATTGGAATTAATCATGCAATCCTGTGAATAAACTGACGGTGAATGGATCCATTGACGAGTCTTTTGAGACACCTCTGTCGTTTCAATTTCCACTTATTTGTATGTGCTAAAGTGTGTTTATGAATGATTGATTTGTTGGCTATAAGTACGCACTTTTTTTGTCTTCTTTTGTTCTTCATGTATATATTTATTGGTTGTTTCTTAAGCTATATGGGTTGTATTTGTTGCTTTTTGGAGTGGTTTTAGTTCCTTCTCATCTTCTCGTCTCTCATTGATTTTTTCTCCTTTCTTATCGGGTCTATTTTCCTTCCTTTCGTCTCTCTTGATCTTTTGTCTTTCTTCCTAATGGGTATGTATTCCCTTCTCGCACTTTCCCCCTGTGTGTTACTAACTTAAGATCAATTTATGTCCTTTCTTTTCGGGTTTATTTCCTCTTCGCTTCTGTCTCTTCTTGATCTTTTGTCCTTTCTTTTCTGGGTTTATTTCCTAGCAACATTTACTGTAACTCTCTTGATCTTTTGCTCCTTGTTTTCGTTTCTGGGTTTATAGTTACATTCTCTTCATGTTCTCTGATTGAACTTGTGTCCTTTCTTTTCCCTGAGGTTTATTTCTCCTATTCGTCTACTCGTGATATTTTTGTGCCATATTTCTTATTCTGGGTATGATATTTTTGCCATCCTCTCTGCTCTCTTGATCTTTTCTTCTTGTCCTTTTCTGTTCGGGTTGTTATTTTTCTCCCTCCTTATCTAGGTCTCATCGTGATCTTTTGCTCCTTTACTTTCAGTGCCGGTTTATTTCAGACATCCACTCTTCTGATTCTCTGCTTTATCTTTTTGTCCTTTCTCTTTACTGAGGTTTAGTTCGTCCCTGGTTCTCTTACTTTTACATCTCTATAGAATCTTCATTGTTCCTATTTACACTACCCTTTTCTGGGTTTAGTTTGCAAGTCCTTTCTGTCTCTCTTGATTTCTTTTGTCCTTTATCTTTTACTGCGGTTTATTTCTCCATATCCTATTACTGTCTCTCTTTGATTTTCTATTGTCATTTCTTTTCTAGGGGTGTATTTCTGTCCTCTCTCTTATGTCATCTCTTGATATTTGTCCATTTCTTTTCTGGGGACTTTTATTATCTCCCTCCTCTTCTGTCATTATCTTGATCTTTTGTCCTTCTTTTTCCGTGGGTTTATTTCTACGAGCTCTCTATTGTCCTCTCTTGGATCTTATTGTCCTTTCTTTTTCTGGTCATTATTTCCGCCCTTTAGTCTCTCTTGATACTTTGTCACCTTTCTTTCTGGCGTTTATTCCTTCTCTTCTGCTATACCTTACTCTTGATTCTTTCTATTGTCCTATTCTCTTTTACTGGGTTATTTCCCTTCTCGTATGCTCTCTCTGATCTTTTGTCCTCCTTTCTTTTTCTGGGTTTATTTCCTCCCTCTAATCTTCTGTAGTCTCTTGGATTCTTTGTGCCTTTCTTTTCTGGGTTTCATTATCTCCCTCTCCTCTGTCTCTCTTGATTCTTTGGTCCTTTCTTTTCTGGGTTACTATCTATATCCTCCTTTCTGCTCTCTTGATCTTTTGTCCTTTCTTTTCTGGCGTTTAGTTCATCCTTTCTGCTCTCATGTTTCTCTATTTTCTTTTCTTTCGAATCTTGGTATAGATTGATGTTATATCTTTCTATCTTTCCTTTCTAACTTCTTCTTTCTATTTTTTTTCTTTTTTTCCCCTTTCATTGTTGTCTCTCTCCCTCTCTCTCTCTCTCTCTCTCTCCTCTCTCTCTCACATCATCTCTTCTCTCTCTCTACTCTCTTCTCTCTCTCTCGGTCCTCTCTCTTCTCCTTTCTCCCTCTCTCTTTTGCACTTTCTTCCTCTCCCTCCTCTCTTTCTAAGTCTTCTTTGCTTTTCGTTACTAATCAAAATGAATATGACACAAAAAACAGTTGTGAATTGAACCAAAAAAATCAGAATGCACACCCAAGCAGTTGCCCTCTTATTGTAATATTATGGTTGTTTTCAGGTGAACTGAAGAGGTTACTTTTAAAGTTGTTCAAACTGCTGCCTCTTGTTTAGAACTGCAGAAGAGAACAAGGTAAGCATGTCTCCTCTCTCGTTGCAACATTATTGGTTGTTTTGCGCTATGCTTCACTTAGAACCTGACGAGTTACTCTTCAACTCTTCTTCTGATGACACTCTTGTTGAGGAAAGAAATGTAAGAAATGTAAATTAGTGATGCAGTGGAATACATTAAGTTTAGCCTACGTTTCCATTAGGCGCCTGGCATACCAACACTTGCCGCTGACACTCTCAGTATTCAAGGCAAAAGAAATGTTAAATATACACATCGTGGACACACCCCCTCCCTAACTTAGCCTACGTCCCCACATGGAGCGGCACCACGACACACCCATACTACGATCACACTCCTAGTGTCTAAGGAACAGAAATGATAAAAATTTGAACGTTGAGCCAAATACGTAAAATGTAAGGACTATTTATTCAAATATTATTTATAGATCTGCGTAGATCATTGGGAAGATTAAACTACACGTAAAACTAAGAAGAAAAAATATGTCACACCCACACAACACACCACACACACACGCGCGCGCGCTTTCGTCGAACCACACACACATACACACACATGCGCGCGACGAGCAGGGCCACATTAAATGTTTGATTCCCCATCTCACTTTTTTTTCGCCAAAAATTAAAACAGACATAGGATGACTATCATTGGATCTGCAAATGGTCTTGTAAGCGTGGATTTTTAAGTCAGATATCTCAGAAATTCAAGCAAATGCCATTGTAAGTGAGAGATGTTTACTATAAAGCCAGCTTTCTAGTTGTAGACAAAAAAAAAAGCTTGCATTGTTATTATTCGTTTGCGCAGTACCTTTACAAATGGAAGAAAAAGAGATATATACGAACTTTACTGTACGAAAATACAATAATAGAATGGTCTAGCATTTATGCAGAGACGCGCTTTTGTGGCTTTTATGTGTGCGTCGTGCATGCAGCGTGGTGTGTCAGTGTTAGTATTGGTTGACTTGAGGACAACTATAATGGAAATACGTAAGGTTGTTAAGTATAAGATTATATATTGATACACGACCAACATAACAGACGGCAGGCCGTAAACTAGCATGACGGTTGTGACGATACGTGTGTAGTGTGTCTGTAATGTGTGCATATGTCTGTGACGCCACTATATCTTTTCTCTCTTTTTTCCCCTGGCTGGCATGTTATTAATTACTAGTGCAGAGGATCATACAGTCGACTGCCATAGGTATGTGTGTGCTTGAGAGTTGTGTGTGGTGACGCCACAGCTATATGCTTGTGGCATGTTTTCTCTTACTGCTATCAGCATACATCGACGGATAGGTCATGTGTGTATCTGTACGTGGGTGTGTAACACCGTGCATGTGAAGTAATACAAACTGCGTGTCTGTCGACTGTACAAAAAAAAAGCTGGCTTGTTTATTTGCTTGGTAGTTGTGTGTGTGTCATGTGTGTTGACCCGCACTATATGGTGTGGCTGTTCTATGGACGGCATTTCGCTCAGCATCTGACGGCAGGTTAGTCGTCTGTGAGACTGTGTCTATATGTACGGCCGCACTTCATATTGTGATTTAAATATAAGTGCGTTTGCGGCTGCCGGTGTGCTATCGTGTGTTGTGAAGCCATTGTATGGGCTGTCGGCTTTCTACTGTGCATCAGCTCACATCGACGGCAGGTCTGTTGTGTGATATAGCGTAGACTGATTTGTGACGGCACTATATGGATTTTAAACTAGTGGAGTTAAATTACTTTACTGCATCGCTCACATCTAATGATTCCGCCAGGTCTCTATGTGTAGTGTGATGTTCAAGTCAAGTCAACATGTTATTTTCCGTAAGAACATTGAATAAAGTCAAACATATATATTAGTGTTTTGTTCGTAAGCAACATTCGTAAAAAAACAACAACCAAATAAAAAACCAGAAGGAACTAAAGATTCCATATCTTCAAGTGGTAAACAATAAAGATACAGGGGAAAAGACGGTGCGAATGAATAAATAACAAAACAAACAATTACAATAAACCAGGCGTATAGAGGGTCAAAGTGGGGAGCGGGAGAAGGAGAGTATCATCATGTCAACCCACTCCTGCCTATCCCTCCATGGCTTTCCATCAAAGCACGTAATGGATACAAAATTTCCACTCTAATGTCATCTTATTTATCTGGAAAATGCCACCTAGCTACATCTCTACTGAATGACTTTCTGTCTATCCTCCATCAAGGCAATAATTGCGGTCATCCTTCAGATTCCAAAATTTCTCTGTGTTCCCTGGTACACGACAAAATGTTTGTGTGAGCGCTCCTTTTTCTTTCGGCCCCCCATCAGTTTGGAACTATCCTTCTTATACCACGCGAAATTCGCATCAAATGGTCAGGTTCGTTTTTATAAATAGAGAGCTATTAAACAGAATGGGCCATAGAAAGAACGTGGAGAGGGAAAGAAAAAATCTCGTCATTTTGTGATTCATCGTGACTGTTTGTTTTTTCTAACAACTTAAAAATACGATTACATAAAAAATTTAGACATTCATGAGAGAATGGCTAGGCTTATTCTAAAGTTACGCAGAAGGATGAATTTGGGATGATTAATAACATCAAACGCTTTTCAAAGTCAAAGTAAAATCAGTAAAACGTATGTTCTGTGGGTTTTGTGTCCTTACGACTGTGGTTAGCAGAACTACGACTAGACAATTATCAGGCTCAGTCCTGTAGTAGTACATGAAGTTATGCCAATTTTCTCTGTTGACCTAAGAATAATAAGTACACCTGTATGTCGAATGTTTGATGTTAAACCCACCGTTGTATAGACACCTAGCTTAGGCCAGCTATAGTAATAGTGTAATAGTTAAAATATGGCACAAGGTGTGCTGTTAGTGAGAGAGAGGTGTTGTTAGTAAATTAACACACACACATTACGCATCGAAGCAAGCACACACACAAGTATCCAGATATGATAAGCAGCAGTAAATATTGCCCGTAAACGCGGCGGCTTGGGTAAAGACGCGCATTGATGACATGCTTGGCCAAATATATGTGAAGCACATATGATCACCACTATGACCCCATGTTTTGTGCCTTCATCAATTAGTAAAGGATTTATTGGTCATGTTTGATTATCTCTGCTTAATATTTCAATTCATTATTTTGTACTTAGCGATGAGTTCAAAGGAATAGACAGATATTATAGTTGTGATTAGTTTGTCTCTACAACGTTGTAGAGGGTGTATGTGCTTGGAGTGTATGCTCGCGCATTATTCTTTATTATCTATGAGGCCCTTCAAATGTGTTCATATTCCGTCATGATAGTAATAAGTGGTGTGTGTGTGTGATGTGGATGTTGTTGTGTGAGAGTAGAGAGGAGAGTAGAGTGGTACGCTGTTTATATGTTGAGATTTCTGTGAGTTGTAGTAGATTGAAGAAGTTTAGAGACCCAACTTAGAGATTGAAGACATTTCGAAGTAAGAATCTGTAGAATTCTCTTTCCCGCCTGGTTGTGTTGGTAGATGATTCGTATTCAACGATGAAAACTTTTAGATTCTTGATGAGAGTATGAGATGGTACTGTGTTTATTATGGTGTGTGTTGTGTGTGTGTGTTATATCTTTACCCCGTGCATTTGTGTAGTGTGTGTGTGTGTGCTGTGTGTGTGGTGTGTGCTGAATGTGCAGTGCAAGCATGACGCGCCAACTACCTACGTAAGTAAAACACGTACTTTTCGTATTTACAAATGCTTACCCCTAAACCCCTATTTATGAACATGTTTTAGCATTCGTTTGATATGCATTATGGTCATTAATTATTTTATGCTCGATCGCTCCTACATCAATGATATAGAGACTGAAATCAGTGGAACAACGGCCCCAGCGATCAAACCCTCTGTGAATGGAGAATATTTTGTTGACCTTATTTCACCGAAAGATTTCCATATTCACAATATCACAAAACTATGCGTTGTCTTAACTCAATGAAAATGGTGTGGAAAGCTCCAACACCTGCTAACAGGAGTGCATTTAATATCCTGAAGATTAAATTTCAGAATCATGGGTTTCTTCTCAATGATAATGTAGTGAAACAGCCTCAAACTTGAAGGAGTGCATTTTAATATCTTAGAAGGATTAAATTCAAAGGCACTGGTTTCTTCCTCTAATGAAATGTGTGAATGAAAGTCCTACAACACTGCTTGTTCTTTGTTTCATTAGTTGTTGTTGTTTTTATAAAAGTTACAATGGTAACAAACTTCATTGTGTCCAGAGAATAACCAGTTATGACTATTGCTTTTCGAGCTTTGTCAGTTTTTATCCCAGTAATACGCCCACTGTTACTAACGCGAGTTCTAAACTGACCGAGTGTCTTGTCACATACGTATAATGAAGACTCGGGAAAATAAAAGGTTTATTTAAAAAAAAACACGTATAATGTCCTCTGTTGCTTCAAAAACAATCACCTTGTAAATGTGTGTGTGTGTGTGTGTCTTGTCTTTCTGCTGTCTGTCTGTGTTTGTGTGTGTGACATTTTGTGTGTTATGAACTAAAAGAAATTGAAAATAAAAGTGTTTGAATTAACTTCTCTAATTATATCAGCCTTTTTCTGTCCCTCTATCTGCCTGTCTGCCTCTATCTCCAGCCTTTTTCCGTCCCTCTCTTTATCTGCCTGTCTGCCTCTATCTCCAGCCTTTTTCTGTCCCTCTCTCCATCTGCCTGTCTGCCTCTGTCTCCAGCCTTTTTCTGTCCCTCTATCTGCCTGTCTGCCTCTATCTCCAGCCTTTTTCTGTCTCTCTCTTTATCTGCCTGTCTGCCTCTATCTCCAGCCTTTTTCTGTCCCTCTCTTTATCTGCCTGTCTGCCTCTATCTCCAGCCTTTTTCTGTCCCTCTCTTTATCTGCCTGTCTGCCTCTATCTACAGCCTTTTTCTGTCCCTCTCTTTATCTGCCTGTCTGCCTCTATCTACAGCCTTT
>CM065687.1:63810953-63877159 GCA_017654935.2 Phymorhynchus buccinoides
AGAAAGCTCAGTCACGTTTGAATTGCTCTTTTTTCAAAGACAATGTAACAACAGAATGGTCTGACCTATATCCTGGATCTGTACAAACATCATTAACTTCTGACAATAGTTGTTCCGTTATCATAAAATAATCAAGTCAAGCTTGTTTGAAAGAATTGAATTTTCGTCATGTATACTCACTTTTGTCTGGATACATTTCTCTATAAACATCAATATAGGCTTGTTTAGGGGAAGACGGGGTAAAAAGCGCATGGGCGGGTAAGAAGCCCACCCCAATTATCTCATGAAATGAAGCAAATTTCAGTCTCATTTTGCCCATGAGACGAGCGTTAATGTCTAGCATTCGTCTCATGGGCAAATTTGACTGAAATTTTCTTTATTTCATGAGATAATTGGGGTGGGCTTCTTACCCGCCCATGCGCTTTTTACCCCGTCTTCCCCTACATCCAGCCAATTGTAGCGGTACCGTAGCCGATGAGGTTTTACCGAGGCGTGATTACCGCTACACATATCTGTATTTTTTAAAAATCGGGACTTTACTGGTGTTGCACTGCCTCTGGGCATTGTCCCCAGTAATGTTCCCACCATCTTTCTATTTACAAATGTCCCATATGTGTCTATGACCGAGAGGACGTAAAACACCATTATTCATTCTTGAAATTGCAAATGATAAAAATAGCGACTAACAACCACATACTCAAGTTAGTGTCACTGCAAATAGCGCCTTCTGAGCAGGCCACCAAAAAACGTCATCTTAGTGAACTTACACAATCACTGAGATTACGTCATCATTGAAAGTTCGTCATTGGCGAAATGACAATAACTATGGCCTGTGATTGCAGTGTAAAAAGAATATGTCATTGTCATATTTCGATTAATAATCAGTTTCCTTTCATAATGTATCAATGTGCAAGATCAAAATAGCTCACGACTTTGTAACTTGGAGAACTATATTATTTGTGGATGAGTGGGATTTTCTTGCTAGGGTGAAGTGGTTAGTATTATTTTAGATCTGCATGCATGGCGTCTCGCTTCTTCGTTGCGTGTTTGATTATGGTCAGATCAGGTCAGGTCAGGTATTTGGGACGACCAGGCCTTGCAGCCTCTCAATGCGTCCTTCCTTTTGGTTAGTGTTTGGCAATTGCTGTGGCGGTTTTTAGCATCCATATTGATGCACTAATCATGAACATACTTTAACAGGGCAATTTTTGGATCACTGTCTATGAGGTTTTTGAATTTGTTAGTATCTGAGGCCAGTTTAGTATGTGCAGGGAGGTTGTTCCAATATTGGGTGACTGTTAGAAAAAAAGTTTTTTCTAATGTTAGTTCTGCTGTACCTGGTTAGGATTTTAAGTTCACTGTTAGTGTTACGGGTTCTTATTTCGTTAGACAAGTGAAACAAGCCTTTTTGTTAGTATTGTCAGTGCCTTGAAAAATCTTGTAAACATTTATCAAATCTCCCCTTAGTCTTCTGTATTTTAAAGATGACACGTCTAATTTACGTAGCCTGTCCTCATATTCCAATTTTTTTTTAATGGATTTTATCAGTTTGGTTGCTCTCCTCTGTACCTTCTCAATTGCACTGGACTGTCGTGAAAGGGATTCCAAATTATGTTTCCATACTGAAGATGAGGCCGCATATTAAACATTTGTAAAGATTTATGAACACCTGTTTATTTAAGTTTTTAAAACTCCTTCTGATCAAGCCCAGCCCAGCTTTATTTATAGGCTGTTGTGATGTGCTTATCAAATTTGAGTTTTGAATCAAATATAACCCCTAGATCCTTCTCCTCTGTACAAGTATCTAAAACATGCTTAGATGAGCCATGAGTAATTTCATATCCTTTATTTGGATTATTGTACCCAGCGTGCATAACCTTGCATTTTCCTGCGCCGGTTAAAATATAGATTCCACTTCTCTGACCATTCTATGAGTCTGTTAATATCATTTTGCAGTACATCTGAATTTTGGGAACGATTATACACTTTAGTATTATCTGCAAATATCTTGCATGCACTTTGTATGTCTTCTGGGAGATCATTTATAAAAACTGTAAAAAGTACTGGGCCCAGGATGCTACCCTGGGGAATACCACTTAAAACATCAGTGCTAGAAGACTGTTTTGTTCCCACCCGCACTCTTTGAGATCTTCCCTTCTGGCTTCAGAAAGTTTTTAACCCACATTAATATGTTTCCCGTTATCCCGTAAGCTTCCAGTTTAAGAAGTAGCCTTTCGTGCTGCACAGAATCAAAGGCCTTTCTAAAATCTAAGTAAATGGTATCATCTGAAAGAGGTAAAATATCGGTATATATCCGTTATTAGGATTTGCGAGTGAGATATAGCTTTTATCCTATCTCTCGTGGCTTGCTGTTTATCACACTCAGAAATCCTAATAACTTATATTAATGTTGAGAGACCAGTGATGTAAACAGAGAGTGGTTTCCCCTGGGTGCAGGTGGCGCTGCATCCTGTTTACAAAATGGTTTTCCGGAAACTCGCAATGGATCAGTTGGATTTTCTGGGTCAGAGGGATTGGCACTGAATCAGTGAATGCAGAGTATATCCTGCTGTGATGTGATGAAAGAAAAAAGGTAAGAGTTGTAGAAAACGGCAGCTATAGCAATAGTATTAGTTTTAAAACAGAAAGATATATGTTGTTGATTGTGGCCACGCACAGCGAAAAAATGAAGATAGACCCAGTTTTTGTCCATTTTCTGACTCGGTGATTGGCTGAATCTGCTGTCGTGGGATACAGACGTTTCGTACCCTGGACGTTTCTTAGACGTTTCGTCTGGTCGTTTCGTACCTCATGACCGTTTCGTCTTAGTCACTTCGTACACACTTGGACACTTCGTACACAAGCAAAACATCTCTAAAACTTGGGGGGGGGGGGGGAGCAGCCATATAGCCAGTCTGTGGACGTTTCGTACACCAACATGTACGAAACGGCTGTGTACGAAATGACAGAAACTGAGAAAGCTATCTGCAGTCTGGACGCCAATGATTTTTGTTTTCAAGTTTTGAACTCACTGCTACTCCTACCCCTTTCTGCAGGTCGGGATAGGGTTAGACAGGGATAGGGTTAGGATATAACGCCCGGGAAAGGGTTAGGGTTAGGGATAGAAATGAAAACTTTCTTGGTTATTTCCGTGGCTAGGGGTAGGGTTAGGGTTAGATGATTATAGTTCTCATGCCGAGGTAGATATTTCATGGCAGGTAATAACAGGGTTAGGATATAACGCCCGGGATAGGGTTAGGGTTAGAAATGAAAACTTTCTTGGTTATTTCCGTGGCTAGGGATAGGGTTAGGGTTAGATGATTATAGTTCTCATGCCGAGGTAGATATTTCATGGCAGGTAATAACAGGGTTAGGATATAATGCCCAGGAAAGGGATAGGGTTAGGGTTAGAAATGAAAACTTTCTTGGTTATTTCCGTCGCTAGGGATAGGGTTAGGGTTAGATGGTTATAGTTCTCATGCCGAGGTAGATATTTCATGGCAGGTACTTATTTATCGTGACACCGTTATCCAATGAAATTGCTTAAAGTAGCTGGAGTCCAGACTGCAGATTGGCCTAGCTTACTGTTACGAAATGTCTTGTGTACGAAACGCCTGTGTACGAAATGTCTTGTGTACGAAACGCTAAGTTCATGTACGAAATGTCTTGAAAATAATGTACGAAACGACCAATCCAGGGTACGAAACGTCTTTGTACGAAACGTCCAGGGTACGAAACGTCTGCCATGAAATATCTACCTCGGCATGAGAACTATAACCATCTAACCCTGTCGTGGTTGTGTTACTGAATCATGAATGAAGCATTGCTAGCTCACAGGTTCCTTTCCGCTGGAAGGCTAGCAGCATGTAGGCCCTAGCGGGTCTTGGAATTCGTCCCCTTCGTTGGTCAGATCGCTCCACATTTTGGGAGCCTTTAGTTTAACAGACAAAAACCGCAGTTTAAACCTAGGCTAAAGTTAAACTGCCACTGATCACTGCCAGTGATTTGCCACTGGTTTAGGTTTAGGGACACAAAAACATAGCGGTTAGGCTTTCAAGTCCGGTATACATGTGTGAAAACCGAAACCGAGCGAAACCCCCCGTAAAACCCGAAACCTGGTGAAACCGAGCAGTAAAACCCCAAATCTGGTGAAACCAAGTTTTGGGGGGTTATTTAACTGTCTCTTTTAGTCTTTAACCTTGAAAAAAGCCTGGCTGTGTGTGTGTGTGTGTGTATGTGTCCCCATTTCCCAGTCACGTATGTCTGTCTGTTATCTGTTGTCTCCCTTTCTCATTCATCGCAAACAGTGTGTGTGTGTATGTGTGTATGTGTCCCTATTTGAATTTCCCAGTCATGTATGTATGTCACTATGTGTGTTAGAGAGAGAGAGAGAGAGAGAGTGTTGCTTTGTATATATCATGAGTTGTTGCTGGTTGGTGTAATTCTTGAATTCTGTTTAGTCTATTTGTTGAGGATTAATTGATTGTAAAGTGCTTTGGGCTCATCAGAGGTAAAGCGCTTTATAAATGTACTATTAGTAGTAGTAGTATCTGTATTTGCTATGTTGAAGGAGCCTATGAAGGCTGTTACTCAATGGAAATAGCCTTCATAGGCTCCTTCAACGTATGTCTGTCTGTTATATGTTGTCTCCCTTTCTCATTCATCGCAAACAGTGTGTGTGTGTGTCCCTATTTCCCAGTCACGTATAGTGTTATCTGTTGTCTCCCTTTCTCATTCATCGCAAACAGTGTGTGTGTGTGTGTCCCTATTTCCCAGTCACGTATAGTGTTATCTGTTGTCTCTTATTCTCATTCATCGCAAACAGTGTGTGTGTGTGTGTGTCCCTATTTCCCAGTCATGTATACTACGGTATAGTGTTATCTGTTGTCTCCCTTTCTCATTCATCGCAAACAGTGTGTGTGTCCCTATTTCCCAGTCACGTATAGTGTTATCTGTTGTCTCTTATTCTCATTCATCGCAAACAGTGTGTGTGTGTGTGTGTCCCTATTTCCCAGTCATGTATACTACGGTATAGTGTTATCTGTTGCCTCCCTTTCTCATTCATCGCAAACAGTGTGTGTGTCCCTATTTCCCAGTCACGTATAGTGTTATCTGTTGTCTCTTATTCTCATTCATCGCAAACAGTGTGTGTGTGTGTGTGTGTGTGTGTGTGTGTGTGTCCCTATTTCCCAGTCACGTATAGTGTTATCTGTTGTCTCCCATTCTCATTCATCGCAAACAGTGTGTGTGTGTGCGTGTGTGTGTCCCTATTTCCCAGTCACGCATACGGTATAGTGTTATCTGTTGTCTCCCTTTCTCATTCACCGCAAACCGTCGATAAGGAATGAATCAATGTTAGGTTTTACGTCCACTCTGCTGCAAAACAGCATATATGGGATGAACCATCAACCAACCATCATTCTCTGAGCAGATCCTGGAGTAAAGCAAAGTTAGGTTTTACGTCCAATAAAAAAAAAAAAAAAAACTCGGACATCCTAATCAACACTGTAATATCGCCGCCCGCATGTAATACAGACGTAAGTCGAAAGACGTCACTTCACAGTAGAAGCAAAAAACTGATTATTTCGGTCATTTCAAATTCAACTTTCAAGTCAAATTGCTTAAGATTTTTTCATACGGCTTTATTTCGAGCCATCAAATAACTTTGTCACTTCAGTTTTTCAATTAAATCACGACTTATTTAAGTAATATTGAAATAAGAAATTTTGACCCCAAATCATGGTTTTAGACTGAGAAGAAAATTGAATGTCTACGCTATTACACAGTATTACTATTAGTGACAGAAAGAGGGACTGGTGGCACTCAAAAATTGAAACATCAACAACAAAGCTGAAAATGAGTGTTGGGGTACTTCTTTCCTTTCTCAGTTTCTGAACACGATTTCACTAGTTCAGTAGTTGCAAAGCTAGAAAATAAATGACGTCATTTTAAATGGCACTTTTCGGAGAAAAAAATACTCTGTCACACCATGAGTCATGACGTCATTTTTCCCATTTGCAGAAAAGTTATCACAAATTCAATAAAAACTATTTTTTGACATAATGAACTTTTCCTGACTTGACTTCACTTGATATACGGTGGCCTCAGGGGACATCCTGCTATCACTACGTATCAATAACACTACTGGACTAAACCACTACAGCAAACTACTAGTACTACTACTGCATTAAACTATTAGTATTACCCGATATGGAATAGGGTTAGGGATAGGGTTATGGTTAGGCTAGGAATAAGGGTTAGGGTTCACATTAGACGTTTAAGTTCCGTATGCAAAACCCTAAATAAGTGGAAGAAAGAAGCATGAAAGTTTACGCACATAGGGGAAATTCGGACACATGTGCAAATCTGTTCCCTTCTTTTTTTCACTTATTTATGGATTGCGCACGGGTTTCCGCATGGAATATCCGCTTATGTGTGTACACGGCCTTAGGGTTAAAATAGGGTGCATAGTGATAGGGGGGGGGGGGGCATCCCGCTGTAACTACCTGTTATAGTAGTACTTCTTTCGATACACAGTGATAGGGGGGGGGGGGCATCCCGCTGTAACTACCTGTTATAGTAGTACTTCTTTCGATACACAGTGATGGGGGGGGGGGGGGGGCATCCCGCTGTAACTACCTGTTATAGTAGTACTTTCGATACATAGTGATAGGGGGGGGGGGGGGGCATCCCGCTGTAACTACCTGTTATAGTAGTACTTCTTTCGATACATAGTGATAGGGGGGGGGGGGGGGGGGCATCCCGCTGTAACTACCTGTTATAGTAGTACTTCTTTCGATACATAGTGATAGGGGGGGGGGGGGGGGCATCCCGCTATAACTACCTGTTATAGTAGTACTTCTTTCGATACATAGTGATAGGGGGGGGGGGGGGCATCCAGCTATAACTACCTGTTATAGTAGTACTTCTTTCGATACATAGTGATAGGGGGGGGGGGGGGGCATCCCGCTGTAAGTACCTGTTATAGTAGTACTTCTTTCGATACATAGTGATAGGGGGGGGGGGGGGGGGGCATCCCGCTATAACTACCTGTTATAGTAGTACTTCTTTCGATACATAGTGATAGGGGGGGGGGGGGGGGCATCCCGCTATAACTACCTGTTATAGTAGTACTTCTTTCGATACATAGTGATAGGGGGGGGGCATCCCGCTATAACTACCTGTTATAGTAGTACTTCTTTCGATACATAGTGATAGGGGGGGGGGCATCCCGCTGTAACTACCTGTTATAGTAGTACTTCTTTCGATACATAGTGATAGGGGGGGGGGGGGGGCATCCCGCTGTAACTACCTGTTATAGTAGTACTTCTTTCGATACATAGTGATAGGGGGGGGGGGGGGGGGGCGCATCCCGCTGTAACTACCCGTTATAGTAGTACTTCTTTCGATACATAGTGATAGCGCTAGGCACCCGTGGCCTCAGAGTGACAGGACAAACACAGGACAGCTGAGTGAAGCATTCTTCAGTAGTTTGCCATTGACCAGTCATTCAGTGTGCAATGTAACTGTCAGTAGTATTTATGATAACAGACCTGTTTGTAGACCAGGGCCTGTATTCACGTTGAGATAGCATGAGACTTAGCATGATGCTAACTTAGAAGCTCTTCCAATGTCCTATACTATAGGATTTAATAGGACTTTTGGAAGAGCTTCTAAGTTAGCATGATGCTAAGTCTCATGCTATCTCAACGTGAATACAGGCCCAGGAGAGAGCAAGCGGTAGCACCAGTCTTTTCAATTCGAAGCTTGGCTTAAAATTGTTGAATTGGAAGTTTTCAAAACACACACAAACACACACATACACGCACGCATACACATGCATGCGCACACACACATATATATGCACACACACACACACGCACACACACACACGTGCGTGCGTCCACACACATATGGGTGAAGGATCAAGAACTGTGATGAAAAAGAGCTTTAGATCTGTGTCGATATCAAATCTCACAGGAAAAAACCACATACTGTTTAAGACTATCAATAATCTTTTTACCTATTGAAGCAGACACCTGAATAATTATTTCGGTCATTCAACTATTAATTGCGCCAGAAATTTTCATCTGGAAATATCAGCAGCAGGCAAAGAATTTGTTCACTTTACTCAAGCAAAATGAAAGGCAACAACAACAACAAATGAACTAATAAGCACATTTTCTGTTAAATATTGAAATAGTGAGAAGTTTTGTCGAAAACTCCTGGTGTTTTGTTTTTTAGTTGCAATAGACCTTAACTGCAGAAATGGCGCAAGGAATATTACGGTAAGTCATCTCGCAGCAACACATCCAGGTTTGTGTAGTTGTAATCACTGGAAGGTGCAGTGCAATGAAACGGGCGTAGGGCCAGGATGTTTATAAAACTCAGTAATTGTAATAGATCTGTAATAATGTGTATCTTTCTTTAGGTCTGCTAAGTGAGTCTGCCATCGTAAAACTAGATCTATCGACTATTGTGTTAACTTGGTACCTGGCTGATACTCACTAGAGAGCAGACGGCAGATGACCAGGTTCTCCATGCTGCACAAGATCAGCACCAGCGCTGTCTAACGCCCCAGCCTCCAATCCAAGTTGGAGTCTCTTCCTCCTCGGCAACGACGTAGGCCTAATCACAGCCTCTAGTTTAAGAGACTTCAATGCCGCACCAAATATCGTCCGAATGCAGGACGACCTCTGCTTCTTCACTGCTGTTACCCTACCAGTGTTACGTAGTGCAGGAGGATCAGCAATAACCCACCAGTCACAACTCCCGCTCCCTCCCTCTATCCCTTCACATCCCTCTGTTCCAGGACACAGCATCATGGTCAATGGGTGCGAGCTGGCTGGGTCACTATAGCTTAAATTCCCCTATGTCCATGCAGCACTTTGCCTAATACTATTATGCTTAGTCAAATAAAACCGCCCACCCCTCCTTTTCTTTTATCCCGAGGGTGCTACTATGATCAACTGAATGATCGTGGGCCTCAAAGAGAAGAAGAAGTGTGTGTGTGTGTGTTCATGTGTGTGTGTGTAGTGTGCGTGTTCGTGTGTGTGTGTGTGTGTATTCGTGTGTATGTGTGTGTGTATGTATGTGTGTTCGTGTGTGTGTGTGTGTGCGCGCACACACACACACACACGCATCACAAATATACTGATTGTGCATACGTGCATACTACTAGTAATGCTTTTGCACACACACGCGCGCGCGTGTGTGTGTGTGTGTGTGTGTGTGTGTGTGTGTGCATGTGTTTGCTTGTGTGATGTATAAGCGTATGTTTGTGTTTGTGTATACTATGGGCATGCGCGTTGATGTATGTGTGTGAGTCTGAGTGTGTGCTTGCTGTTAGGTATTCCAATGTGCATATATATATATATATATATGACTCTGTGCCAAAAGGTGGGCATGAAAAGTGGACATAGAGGGTAAAAAATGAAACTATTAATACCATTTAAATACATGCATATTTAGAAAGGATATAAATGAGGAAAAACATGTGCAAAGTGGCAGGACAATTTTTCAACCGATTTCTGAGAAAATAGTGATAATGTGGTGTCCCCCACCTGATGACGAACATCAATGATTACATCACAACCATGGTGTTATGTCACAGTATTTTCTCATAGCTCCAGCAAATCATGTTGTGTTAAGTTGTTTTCATTGTTTGCTATTAGTCTGTGACATTTCCTGTTGAAATTTGCTGTTAGTATGATGATTATTATGGGTCTGTTGCGGTAACAAATGACCTTCGTCATCACTTTACATTTGAAAGTTGTATCAAATACACTAATTCTGTCTTTAAGTACTTAAGATGCCATAAAAAAACCAATTACAAGTTAACTGAATATTTTCTACCAAACTGTTAATTGATTCATGCCATTGTTTTTGTTTTATTACACAATGTGTGAAAAATGTATGACAAACATCAAAGTTACCTAAATCATTTATTTTCCAGTTTCTGGCCAAAATGTCTATGAATAACTGTATTTTTGTCAACTACAGTAAGCAGAATGCTTTAAAGAAAATAATAACTTGCATGAATAAAGTTTTTTTCAAAAAACTATTGAATTATTTATCATAATTCACTATTTACACCATAGGACATGTATGACGAACATCATAGTTACATTAATAATTTTCATTAAGCACTATTTTTTCATTTATCTTTCTATGAAGGCTGCAAAGTGCTCTAAATTAATTACTAAACCCACTGAAGTGGTGTTCATTTGTTTATTAGATGGTTAGACCAATAAAACCAGCTAAATTTGATAATTAACATGTTCTTGATGACGAACATCAAGTCCAGTAAAATGATTACATTGAACATTTGGATTAGTGCAGAAGAAAGAAATGAACATGCTGGTGTTAAATAAGGGTAGGGGTCAACTTTATATGACAGTTTAATTGTAAAATAAAAGAGAGCAAGTTAAAAATATATATCTTGAGGATTTTATTGAGCATTATAACTTAGGTATGACGGATGTCAAGTGTTACATCTAAGTCAGAACCTTTAAGAGAAAGTGCAATATTATTTAAAATAATATATTTTGTAAGAACATTTTATACTCCTATGATAAAGTAATATCTGCTCCAACAAAGCATGACATTTTCATGTATTTTGGATTTATATAAGTAATAATTGTTGGGAAGTTTGATTTTGGTTAAATGATTACATCAAAAATGATGTTTGTCATCAACATTGGTTTAAGTCTAATAACTAACAGAACTTTCATTTTTGAATGTTACAATCTTTAGTGTTTACTAATGAGGTACTTTTGCATAACCTGTCCAAATTTCAAGTAATTTTACTGGAGTTTGTGTGTTCTAGCACTTGTTGAAATCATGACTATTTGCAATGTCCACTTTTGAAGACCAGATTTTGGGGCTGATTTGACATTCATTGTCACATAACTAAATAACTACTGATCTTATAAAGCTGATATTGTCTCTAGTGTCTTTTCAGACATTTGTCTATATGTTTATAACATAAGCACAACAGTCAGAAGGTTATGTGACAATTTATTGAGAATGTAAGTACCTGACCCTCTCCGTGCTCACCTTTTGGCACAGAGTCATATGTATGTGTGTGTGCAAGCGCATGTGTTTGTGTGTGTGTGGTTTTTTTTGTGCTTTTGTGTATTCCAGAGTGCATGTGTGTGTATGCAAGCGCGTGTGCGTGTGCATGTGTGTGTGTGTTTGCTGCTGGTTTGTGTGTACCACTCCCGGGAAATATGCATACACCTGTCAAGCACACCAGATGTCCATTGAATATGAGGGCTTTTCCCACCCGGACTTTTCCCACCCAGACTATTTCCATCCAGACTTTTAACACCCGGACTTTTCCCACCTAGGACTTTTCCCACCCGGACTTTTCCCACCCTTCTCCTCCAACTCTACTTCCGTGTTTACTTGTTGATTGCCGAGCGCGGATAAATTTTCTTATATCCGAAGTTCATTTAAGGCGTGTGTTTATCACATAGGGAGAGAGAGAGAGAGTGGGGGGGGGGGGGGGGCAGAGACAGAGATAACTGAGACAGAGAGAGACAACGACAAAGACAGATCAAGAAAAAGGAGAAAGAAAAAGACAGAGAGAGAGAGAGAAAGTGGGGAGAGACAGACAGACAGAAAGATAAGTAGGAAGAAAGAGAGACAGAAAGGGAGAGAGAGAGAGAGAGACGCACACAGAGAGAGACAGAGAGGTGATTACGGAGTGTAATTTACATGATTAGTACTTGCAAAGAATGAATGAATTTATTTTTTACTTTTATTTTCTTCATTTAATGTTTCCTTTGAAGGACAATAAACCATTTGATTTCTTCATTAATTGATTGCTAGATTGATTTAGAGAGAGAGAAAGAGAGGGAGAGATACGGAGTGAAATAAAGAGAGAGAGTGTGTGTGGGGTGGTGGTGGTGTGTGGGTGTGAAAAGGCCGGGTGGGAATTGTCCTAGGTGGGAAAAGTCCTGTGGGAAAAGTCCGGTAATCGAATATGAGATCAAAGATGTAGTCAAATTTGGAAGTGCCAAGTCCTTTTTGGTAAGTGCCAAAGCCAGTCCTGCGTTTTGACGCCATTTTAAGCCTATGTTTACCCGTTTTCCGGCTTTTATAACATGTTAATCCATTACGATCGCATGGACCTTGTTTGTCAAGCTTCCCTGGCCATTTATCTTTCATTTTCACAAAATTACAGTTTATTTTAGCAACCGGGATATTAATTATTGGTCTTGAAAGAGGATAACCCTCCGTTATCATCAATACTGAAGACGCATTCATCTTCTTCTGAAATTATGACGTCGAAGAGGTAAAATGACGTCAAATGACAGACAATTGTGTTTTGTCGAAGCTTTTGAAACAAGTGCTTGGCGTTCAACAAACTTATTTTCATCACAGCGTCTTTATCTTTTGGAATTGCGGTCAATGAAGTTGGTGAGTCAATGAGCCTTGTCTTGTACGTACTATGCATAAGCCAAAAATCTCAAAATCGATAAAAAAATTGAGTTACGTCTGTATTGCATGCGGGTGGCGATATATAACATTCAATTACAATTTCCATCTGAAACTGATTAATTAAGAAATCAAGACAATGACAAAATTAAAGAAATACAACAAAATAATAAAAAAAACAAAAAAGTTGGTTTCACCAGGTTTCGGGTTTTACTGCTCGGTTTCACTAGGTTTCAGGTTTTAAGGGGGGTTTTGCACGGTTTCGGTTTTCATGTATACCCTTTTAAGTCCCATCTCACGGCATCTGTGTCTTATTTTGTACCCACAATACTATCAAGGTTTGTTGTGCACTCATTTTTTGGGGTGATAATTTTAATCATCAATGACATCATACTCATATTTTTAATCATCATACTCATCTTTGCCTAGCCTGTAGAGGCTAAGTAGAGGCAAAGATGAGAGTAAGAAACCGAGGCCACTGAGAATTAAAGTGAGAAGTGAAGAGGCCAAAACAAAAATACCAGTGATATATATTTTGTTTGTCCAGGTGTCCACATGCATGACAGAGAGAGGTGATCAAGATAGAATTGATATTATTCAATTTATTGTCCAGTGATATATATTTTGTTTGTCCAGGTGTCCACATGCATGACAGAGAGAGGTGATCAAGATAGAATTGATATTATTGTCCAGTGATATATTTTGTTTGTCCAGGTGTCCACATGCATGACAGAGAGAGGTGATCAAGATAGAATTGATATTATTCAATTTATTGTCCAGTGATATATTTTGTTTGTCCAGGTGCCCACATGCATGACAGAGAGAGGTGATCAAGATAGAATTGATATTATTCAATTTATTGTCCAGTGATATGTTTTGTTTGTCCAGGTGTCCCACATGCATGACAGAGAGAGGTGATCAAAATAGAATTGATATTATTGTCCAGTGATATGTTTTGTTTGTCCAGGTGCCCACATGCATGACAGAGAGAGGTGATCAACATAGAATTGATATTATTCAATTTATTGTCCAGTGATATATTTTGTTTGTTCAGGTGTCCACATGCATGACAGAGAGAGGTGATCAAGATAGAATTGATATTATTCAATTTATTGTCCAGTGATATGTTTTGTTTGTCCAGGTGCCCACATGCATGATAAAGAGAGGTGATCAAGATAGAATTGATATTATTGTCCAGTGATATGTTTTGTTTGTCCAGGTGCCCACATGCATGACAGAGAGAGGTGATCAAAATAGAATTGATATTATTGTCCAGTGATATGTTTTGTTTGTCCAGGTGCCCACATGCATGACAGAGAGAGGTGATCAAAATAGAATTGATATTATTCAATTTATTGTCCAGTGATATATATTTTGTTTGTCCAGGTGCCCACATGCATGACAGAGAGAGGTGATCAAGATAGAATTGATATTATTGTCCAGTGATATGTTTTGTTTGTCCAGGTGCCCACATGCATGACAGAGAGAGGTGATCAAGATAGAATTGATATTATTGTCCAGTGATATGTTTTGTTTGTTTGTCCAGGTGCCCACATCCATGACAGAGAGAGGTGATCAAGATAGAATTGATATTATTCAATTTATTGTCCAGTGATATGTTTTGTTTGTCCAGGTGTCCACATGCATGACAGAGAGAGGTGATCAAGATAGAATTGATATTATTCAATTTATTGTCCAGTGATATGTTTTGTTTGTCCAGGTGCCCACATGCATGATAAAGAGAGGTGATCAAGATAGAATTGATATTATTGTCCAGTGATATGTTTTGTTTGTCCAGGTGCCCACATGCATGACAGAGAGAGGTGATCAAAATAGAATTGATATTATTGTCCAGTGATATGTTTTGTTTGTCCAGGTGCCCACATGCATGACAGAGAGAGGTGATCAAAATAGAATTGATATTATTCAATTTATTGTCCAGTGATATATATTTTGTTTGTCCAGGTGCCCACATGCATGACAGAGAGAGGTGATCAAGATAGAATTGATATTATTGTCCAGTGATATGTTTTGTTTGTCCAGGTGCCCACATGCATGACAGAGAGAGGTGATCAAGATAGAATTGATATTATTGTCCAGTGATATGTTTTGTTTGTCCAGGTGCCCACATGCATGACAGAGAGAGGTGATCAAGATAGAATTGATATTATTCAATTTATTGTCCAGTGATATGTTTTGTTTGTCCAGGTGCCCACATCCATGACAGAGAGAGGTGATCAAGATAGAATTGATATTATTCAATTTATTGTCCAGTGATATGTTTTGTTTGTCCAGGTGTCCACATGCATGACAGAGAGAGGTGATCAAGATAGAATTGATATTATTGTCCAGTGATATGTTTTGTTTGTTCAGGTGCCCACATCCATGACAGAGAGAGGTGATCAAGATAGAATTGATATTATTTTCCAGTGATATGTTTTGTTTGTTCAGGTGCCCACATGCATGACAGAGAGAGGTGATCAAGATAGAATTGATATTATTCAATTTATTGTCCAGTGATATGTTTTGTTTGTCCAGGTGCCCACATGCATGACAGAGAGAGGTGATCAAGATAGAATTGATATTATTCAATTTATTGTCCAGTGATATATATTTTGTTTGTCCAGGTGCCCACATGCATGACAGAGAGAGGTGATCAAGATAGAATTGATATTATTGTCCAGTGATATGTTTTGTTTGTCCAGGTGCCCACATGCATGACAGAGAGAGGTGATCAAGATAGAATTGATATTATTCAATTTATTGTCCAGTGATATGTTTTGTTTGTCCAGGTGCCCACATGCATGACAGAGAGAGGTGATCAAGATAGAATTGATATTATTGTCCAGTGATATGTTTTGTTTGTTCAGGTGCCCACATCCATGACAGAGAGAGGTGATCAAGATAGAATTGATATTATTCAATTTATTGTCCAGTGATATGTTTTGTTTGTCCAGGTGTCCACATGCATGACAGAGAGAGGTAATCAAGATAGAATTGATATTATTCAATTTATTGTCCAGTGATATGTTTTGTTTGTCCAGGTGCCCACATGCATGACAGAGAGAGGTGATCAAGATAGAATTGATATTATTCAATTTATTGTCCAGTGATATGTTTTGTTTGTCCAGGTGCCCACATGCATGACAGAGAGAGGTGATCAAGATAGTGATATTATTGTCCAGTGATATGTTTTGTTTGTCCAGGTTCCCCTCGTGGGGATACCAGAGGGTCTTTTGTATAAATAATTCACCCACCTTCAGAAGTTCTGTGCTTGTAACTTCCTCTAAACTGTCACTCTCTTTGACTCTGCCTTTTCCTTTTGCTTGCTGTCACCTATCTGTCTGCATTTCTGATCCATTCACCTGTCATTTTTCAATAAACACTTTCAAAAAGATTTCCTCCAGCTGAAGTCGGATATGCTGGGCCTAATTATTTCTTACTTAGGTGCATAACGGCAGCATGACGCATCTGCGCTCATGATTGACAAGAAACTGAGCGATCAAAGAAGAAGTAGAAGAAGTTTGTCCAGGTGTCCAGAACAATGCTACAGATGTTGACCATTATGGAGAATTGTCCACTACAGATGTTGACCATTATGGAGAATTGTCCACTACAAATGTTGACCATTATGGAGAATTGTCCACTACAGATGTTGACCATTATGGAGAATTGTCCACTACAGATGTTGACCATTATGGAGAATTGTCCACTGCAGATGTTGTCCATTATGGAGAATTGTCCACTACAGATGTTGACCATTATGGAGAACTGTCCACTACAGATGTTGACCATTATGGAGAATTGTCCACTACAGATGTTGACCATTATGGAGAATTGTCCACTACAGATGTTGACCATTATGGAGAATTGTCCAGTGATAAAACTGATATGTTTTGTTTGTCCAGGTGTCCAGACCAATGCTACAGATGTTGACCATTATGGAGAATTGTCTGGTGTCCTTCCCCTTCAGTGTGCTGCTCCTGTGCCTGTCCTGTGTCCTCACCTCAGCCAAGGAAATCCAAAGTGAGTGGCTCTCATTAACCCTAACCCTAACCCTGTGCCTGTTGTCTGTCCTCACCTCAGCCAAGGAAATCCAAAGTGAGTGGCTCTCATTAACCCTAACCCTAACCCTGTGCCTGTTGTCTGTCCTCACCTCAGCCAAGGAAATCCAAAGTGAGTGGCTCTCATTAACCCTAACCCTGTGCCTGTTGTCTGTCCTCACCTCAGCCAAGGAAATCCAAAGTGAGTGGCTCTCAGTAACCCTAACCCTAACCCTGTGCCTGTTGTCTGTCCTCACCTCAGCCAAGGAACTCCAAAGTGAGTGGCTCTCAGTAACCCTAACCCTAACCCTGACCCTGTTGTCAGAGCTGTCTTCACCTCAGCCAAGGAAATCCAAAGTGAGTGGCTCTCATTAACCCTAACCCTGTGCCTGTTGTCTGTCCTCACCTCAGCCAAGGAAATCCAAAGTGAGTGGCTCTCATTAACCCTAACCCTAACCCTGTGCCTGTTGTCTGTCCTCACCTCAGCCAAGGAAATCCAAAGTGAGTCCTTTGCACTGCCCTCAGGCAAGTGGGGGGGGGGGGGGGGGGGGGGGGGGGGGGGGGGGGGGTATGTACTAATGTAGAGAGAAAGGGTAGGATTTACCAACCTGGACTTCAGGGACTATCACTGCCACAAGGAGGCTGGGGTATTTCCAAATGGACATCAAATAAGCATTACAGGACTATCACTGCCACAAGGAGGCTGGGGTATTTCCAGATGGACATCAAATAAGCATTACAGGGCTATCACTGCCACAAGGAGGCTGGGACCTGGGGTATTTCCAGATGGACATCAAATAAGCATTACAGTATGCTTTTTTACATCAAGCCATCCATGACAAATCATAAATCAATTCATAAGCAAGCAGAAAATGAAAATTCACAAACTATGCATACACAAACCTGTACACACACACACACGCACACACACACTCATGCATACATACATGCACACACACACACACACGCACATACACACACACACACACACACTCACACAGGCACACACACACGCAGTATTTATGCGGCGCTAAATCTTGATTTTAAAAAATAAAATCGAAGCACACACACGTGAAATATTCATAACGCATTTAATTAAACAAAGACGAATATGAAGATCACACACACATGTATGTATGTTTGAGAAATGGTCCTAAAGGCAAGAAAGAGGAGGGAAAGAAAGAAAGAGCTTCAATGATGGGGAAACAGGTGGGTTTTGAGGTTTCTTTTGAAAGCAGAGAGGGGCAGTCGCTGACGTAGGGAGAGATGAAGTTTGTTCCAGGAGGTTGGTCCAGAAACGGCAAAAGAGCGCTGACCAACAGAACTTTGAAAGCTTATACCTAGGGATCTGGTACACACACACACACACACACACACACACACTTGTCTGTATTGTGCTTGTAGGAGACCACACTGTAATTTCACCTAAGGTGATAATAAAGTATTTTTGGCTTTGACTTTTGACTTTGACATACACACACACACCAAAAACGGGGGAAAGGGGGAACAGGCACATCATCATTCTCAGGTCTCATATTCAAGGCGGTTGTCATTACCAGTGTTAACTCCTATTCTCATCTCCTTCAAATAGTAAAACAAAGACTAAGGTATTATAATGTGTGGCTATTACTAGTAGAGTTGAGAACCGGTTCAAAATTCCAAACCGGTTTTTAAACCGGTTTTTCACTTTGATTCGAGTTTGAACCGGTTTTTTTTAACCTTTTTTTTTTTTAAACCAGTACTCACATCAGTAGTTTCACCTGTGGCAACACATTGATTTGTCAGAATGTTCACACACACGCACACACGCACACGCACACGCACACGCACACGCACACGTGCACATTCTCTCACAATAATAACGACATATTCTGCTTTTTGACAATAGCTTCAGTGCATGCATTTATTTTTAATTAAAAAAAAGTTACTGATTGTACATTAAGCAGTTTATGAAGCCACTACTCCCAATCCCACATATAACAATGACCCGCCCACCCCTCCCCTCCTCCAAAAGAAACCCGCAAACAAATCAAAAGTTAGACAAAATCGTACATATTTTTAATGGCCAGTACAGAAAGAACGAACAAAGAACGAACAGATGTTTAATGCTTTTAAGCTTTGTTCAGTAGAGACACAGAGAGAGGGAGAGAGAGAATATGCATACACATTTACATATGAATAGAATACAGCAAATATCATGGCAAGGTCATGTTTATTTATTGGTAAGAAAAAGTGAGCGTGCGCGCGCGAGTGTGTGTGTGTGAGAGAGAGAGAGTGAGAGAGACAGAGAGAAAGACAGACAGAGAGAGACAGACAGACAAACAGAGAGAGAGAGCATTTGTGTGTGTGTGTGTGCGCGCACTCGCATGTTCAATCATTCAATCACTCTTTCTTTTTTTCAGGACAAAATGGCTCCAAATGTGTGACTTGCCCTTTTACTTTGGGTTCAGTATCGTAGTGTAATCATCAGCCATACTTGCACCTTACACCACCAGACAACTAGAAACAGCTGATTTCAGTTTACAAACACCCAATCTGCGTTGAGATTCAGTGTTGTTCTTAAAAAAAAAAGCGCTATTCTAAGAAATACTTGTTCAGCAACTCAAACCAGTTTTTCTAACCGCAAACTTTTAGCACCGGTTTTTCGGTTCAAACCGGGGTTTTTCCCACCTCTAATTACTAGTGTCCCTTACACGTGAACACCATTATGGTAATAGGTATGACCTAGGTCATGACTGATGTAAATTGCGTAAAACCAAGCGTCGTACTGTGTGAGGACGTAACAAGGCTACGACTTTATGACGTCATTTTTCAACTAGTTTCCTACGACTGGAGTTGGAGTGTCTGAGCCGACCTTTACCGTGATCGATATGTGCATTGCTGATTCGTGACATAAATGTTTTTCTAACAAAAATTACAATGCAGGTATCTTTCAAGGTTTCGATGAATATATTAATCATTATATTAAAAGCCAACTGTCCGTGTGTGTGTGTGTGTGTGGAACACAGAACGGGTCTTATAACTCCGCCGTTTTTCGACCAAATCGCTTCAAATTTGCTATCAGTGTCATTTGCGCGGTTTGGCAAATGCGCAAAACGCGTATCCACCTGCCTCTCGGCGCCCGTATCTCCGGTATTTCTGGACGGATTGCCTTCAAATTTGGAAGGTAGATGACCGGGAACAGTGACTATCTGTGTGGAAGCGAATCGATTTATAAACGCGCGCGATATGCGCCGCTTGACCTTTTCACAAACAGCAGCGAAACGAGACCCGACATTGACTCGAAATTTCGAACGTGCATGACCAGGGATAGTGATTATCTTGGTGCAAAATTTCAACAGCATCCATTCATAAACGCGCGCGATATGAACCAATTTACATTTGCGCGGACCCAAATTTCAAGCCGTCCACAACAAACAGTTTACACAGAAACAACTCAGTACTGCACGCGCGCGGGTAAGAAAACGGTTGGACAGCGGAGATTACTTTAGCGAGGTACAACATCCCGCTATTCACCGCTATTGTCTTCCAGCTCATTGACGTTGAGTATGAGGTTAACGCGTGCGCGTGTGTGTATTGGGTGGGGGTGGGGATGGGGGGGGGGGGTGCGGGGGATGGTTGGGGGGGGGGGGGGGGGGTGGAACGGGATGAGAGAAGAAGATGGAAGGAGGGAAAGAGACAAAAGTAATAATATAATATTTTGCGGACCCGGCAAAACCGGTACTCAGCGTTACCGGTACTTGGTGTTACCAGTACTAGGCGTTAACGGTACTCAGCGTTGCACTAGTAATAATAATAATACATAATATTTATATAGCGCCTTTCTTTAGAATTAAACTGTATGCCTGGTTTTGAAAGGTGTTCTTTAACATTTTCATTTATTCTGTGATGTTTACCAACTTTTCAGATCAAATCAGTGTTTTCAACATACTGAGCAAAACATTACAGATAGTAACTTAATACTGATCAGGAATAAGTGTTCGATTTCATTCAAACAATGTATTGAAATTGGAGAAACATGAAGTATTACCAAAACTGTTTCAAAAGTAAATTACATAACGTTTTGCTTATTTTGCACTTATAAGGCTAATAAATGCATAATATGAATGCAGGCATAGGTGTTTTCTCAGCCATTATGTCCTCACAGTTTGTCGCAAACTTCATTTTGTGTAGCAAAAACTAGCCTCAGAGAAATACTATACAATACTTCACAATCCTTACTACTGGTGTGAGAAGTGTCAGGTGTCAGTTAAATTAAAATGCAGTGCAGTTGAATATCTAAGTCAACGTCATACAAATTGCTGACAGTAGTGAAGTTTAACCGACACTCAACAGTGCTGATCTTTTGAACATTTGTCATCAACTTTCACAGAGTTTAACAGTTGTTTTATCTAACCGAAAAACGAGGTACTTTTCATGTCCTGTCAGTTACGACTTTTATATGTCAGTTATTCTAGAGACGTTTTGTAATTTTTGGTGGTTATATGTAGAAACACATGTTGTGTGTTAAGAAACCAATTTTATTATGTATGACATTTCAAATGTGGTGTAGAGAGCAACCGGTTTCCTTAAAAATAGGCTCTGAATGTCCTGTCAGTTACGTTGGAATTGCCCTACTGTGGTTTCAGTGTTGACATTGGACAGTCGTGCGCTGTGCTCTATCACCAACATGTTTTTATCATTTCTCACATTGTTTTTATCATGTCTCACTGTGGTTTCAGTGTTGATATTGGACAGTCGTGCATTGTGCTCCAGCAGCAGCACATTGTTTTTATCATTTCTCACTGTGGTTTCAGTGTTGACATTGGACAGTCGTGCGCTGTGCTCTATCACCAACATGTTTTTATCATTTCTCACATTGTTTTTATCATTTCTCACATTGTTTTTATCATTTCTCACATTGTTTTTATCATTTCTCACTGTGGTTTCAGTGTTGATATTGGACAGTCATGCATTGTGCTCCAGCAGCAGCACATTGTTTTTATCATTTCTCACTGTGGTAGTGTTGACATTGGACAGTCGTGCGCTGTGCTCTATCACCAACATGTTTTTATCATTTCTCACATTGTTTTTATCATTTCTCACTGTGGTAGTGTTGACATTGGACAGTCGTGCGCTGTGCTCTATCAGCAGCAATCCTCCCATGGCGCATTGGGACATTTCTCACATTGTTTTTATCATTTCTCACATTGTTTTTATCATTTCTCAATTGTTTTTATCATTTCTCACTGTGGTTTCAGTGTTGACATTGGACAGTCGTGCACTGTGCTCCATCTGCAGCAATCCTCCCATGGTGCATTGGGACATTTCTCACATTGTTTTTAATCATTTCTCACTGTGGTTTCAGTGTTGACATTGGACAGTCGTGCGCTGTGCTCTATCAGCAGCAATCCTCCCATGGCGCATTGGGACATTTCTCACATTGTTTTTATCATTTCTCACATTGTTTTTATCATTTCTCAATTGTTTTTATCATTTCTCACTGTGGTTTCAGTGTTGACATTGGACAGTCATACATTGTGCTCCATCAGCAGCAATCCTCCCATGGTGCATTGGGACATTTCTCAATTGTTTTTATCATTTCTCACTGTGGTTTCAGTGTTGACATTGGACAGTCGTGCGCTGTGCTCCATCAGCAGCAATCCTCCCATGGTGCATTGGGACATTTCTCACATAATTGTTATCATTTCTCACATTGTTTTTATTTTTTCTCTTATTGGTTTTATCATTTCTTACATTGTTTTTATCATTTTGCTCTTTAAATTAACGTCATAATTGCACAATTGATTGAACAGATGGAGACTGCGTTTTAATCATTTCACACATAGTTTAAAAAAAAAATCATTTCTCACATTGTGTTTATCATTTCTCACATTGTTTTTTTAAAATTATTTCTCATTATTTCTCATTGTTTTTTTTATCATTTCTCACATTGATTTTTTTATCATTTCTTACATTTTTTTTAATCATTTCTCACTGTGGTTTCAGTGTTGACATTGGACAGTCGTACACTGTGCTCCATCAGCAGCAATCCTCCCATGGTGCATTGGGACATTTCTCACATTGTTTTTATCATTTCTCACTGTGGTTTCAGTGTTGACATTGGACAGTCGTGCACTGTGCTCCATCAGCAGCAATCCTCCCATGGTGCATTGGGACATTTCTCACATTGTTTTTATCATTTCTCACTGTGGTTTCAGTGTTGACATTGGACAGTCATACACTGTGCTCCATCAGCAGCAATCCTCCCATGGTGCATTGGGACATTTCTCACATTGTTTTTATCATTTATCACTGTGGTTTCAGTGTTGACATTGGACAGTCGTACACTGTGCTCCATCTGCAGCAATCCTCCCATGGTGCATTGAGACATTTCTCACATTGTTTTTATCATTTCTCACATTGTTTTTATCATTTCTCATTGTGGTTTCAGTGTTGACATTGGACAGTCGTGCACTGTGCTCCATCAGCAGCAATCCTCCCATGGTGCATTGGGACATTTCTCACATTGTTTTTAATCATTTCTCACTGTGGTTTCAGTGTTGACATTGGACAGTCGTACACTGTGCTCCATCTGCAGCAATCCTCCCATGGTGCATTGGGACATTTCTCACATTGTTTTTATCATTTCTCACATTGTTTTTATCATTTCTGACTGTGGTTTCAGTGTTGACATTGGACAGTCGTGCGCTGTGCTCCAGCAGCAGCAATCCTCCCATGGTGCATTGGGTCTCACGAGATAAAAGCTTGATTGTAATTGGGCGAGGGGCAGATGACCGGCAGCGATACAGAGATTGCAGTGTTGTGATTGGTGCAGCCTCCGCATCTCCAAGCATGCTTCGCCTCAAGTTTGACGCTTTCCACATAGAAAATTGTGGGGTGACAGTGGAAATCGACCAATCACTGGTCAGCGATTTTAATGAAGGCGTCGGTGTTATGGTGAGGTTATATATAATGATGTTGTTTTTATCATTTATCACAGAAACAGAACAACATCTGTCATCTCTCTGTCTCACCCTCTAAACTCCCTAATGTGGTTTATTGGGTTCTGAAAGATGGACAGCTGAGGCACAGTCAGAACAACATCAGTCATCTCTCTGTCTCACCCTCTAAACTCCCTAATGTGGTTTATTGGGTTCTGAAAATGGACAGCTGAGGCACAGTCAGAACAACATCAGTCATCTCTCTGTCTCACCCTCTAAACTCCCTAATGTGGTTTATTGGGTTCTGAAAGATGGACAGCTGAGGCACAGTCAGAACAACATCAGTCATCTCTCTGTCTCACCCTCTAAACTCCCTAATGTGGTTTATTGGGTTCTGAAAGATGGACAGCTGAAGCACAGTCAGAACAACATCAGTCATCTCTCTGTCTCACCCTCTAAACTCCCTAATGTGGTTTATTGGGTTCTGAAAGATGGACAAATGAGGCACAGTCAGAACAACATTAGTCATCTCTCTGTCTCACCCTCTAAACTCCCTAATGTGGTTTATTGGGTTCTGAAAGATGGACAAATGAGGCACAGTCAGAACAACGTCAGTCATCTCTCTGTCTCACCCTCTAAACTCCCTAATGTGGTTTATTGGGTTCTGAAAGATGGACAGCTGAGGCACAGTCAGAACAACGTCAGTCATCTCTCTGTCTCACCCTCTAAACTCCCTAATGTGGTTTATTGGGTTCTGAAAGATGGACAAATGAGGCACAGTCAGAACAACATCAGTCATCTCTCTGTCTCACCCTCTAAACTCCCTAATGTGGTTTATTGGGTTCTGAAAGATGGACAGCTGAAGCACAGTCAGAACATCAGTCATCTCTCTGTCTCACCCTCTAAACTCCCTAATGTGGTTTATTGGGTTCTGAAAGATGGACAGCTGAGGCACAGTCAGAACATCAGTCATCTCTCTGTCTCACCCTCTAAACTCCCTAATGTGGTTTATTGGGTTCTGAAAGATGGACAGCTGAGGCACAGTCAGAAATCAGTCATCTCTCTGTCTCACCCTCTAAACTCCCTAATGTGGTTTATTGGGTTCTGAAAGATGGACAGCTGAGGCACAGTCAGAACATCAGTCATCTCTCTGTCTCACCCTCTAAACTCCCTAATGTGGTTTATTGGGTTCTGAAAGATGGACAGCTGAGGCACAGTCAGAACATCAGTCATCTCTCTGTCTCACCCTCTAAACTCCCTTATGTGGTTTATTGGGTTCTGAAAGATGGACAGCTGAAGCACAGTCAGAACAACATCAGTCATCTCTCTGTCTCACCCTCTAAACTCCCTAATGTGGTTTATTGGGTTCTGAAAGATGGACAGCTGAGGCACAGTCAGAACATCAGTCATCTCTCTGTCTCACCCTCTAAACTCCCTTATGTGGTTTATTGGGTTCTGAAAGATGGACAGCTGAGGCACAGTCAGAACAACATCAGTCATCTCTCTGTCTCACCCTCTAAACTCCCTTATGTGGTTTATTGGGTTCTGAAAGATGGACAGCTGAAGCACAGTCAGAACAACATCAGTCATCTCTCTGTCTCACCCTCTAAACTCCCTAATGTGGTTTATTGGGTTCTGAAAGATGGACAGCTGAGGCACAGTCAGAACAACATCGGTCATCTCTCTGTCTCACCCTCTAAACTCCCTTATGTGGTTTATTGGGTTCTGAGAGATGGACAGCTGAAGCACAGTCAGAACAACATCAGTCATCTCTCTGTCTCACCCTCTAAACTCCCTAATGTGGTTTATTGGGTTCTGAAAGATGGACAGCTGAGGCACAGTCAGAACATCAGTCATCTCTCTGTCTCACCCTCTAAACTCCCTAATGTGGTTTATTGGGTTCTGATAGATGGACAGCTGCGGCACAGTCAGAACATCAGTCATCTCTCTGTCTCACCCTCTAAACTCCCTAATGTGGTTTATTGGGTTCTGAAAGATGGACAGCTGAGGCACAGTCAGAACATCAGTGACCTCTGTCTCACCCTCTAAACTCCCTTATGTGGTTTATTGGGTTCTGAAAGATGGACAGCTGAGGAGTGCTTGATAGCTGAGTGTGTGTGGCATGCGTGTGTGTGTTAGGCACGGGTGGGGTGTAATCATGGAAAGCTGGACACGCTATGTGAAGATAACCATGCATGAAAACAGTGTGCGTGTGTGTGTGTGTGTGTGTGTGTGTGTGTGTGTGTGTGTTTCAGGCACGGGTGGGGTGTAATCATGGAAAGCTGGACACGTTACAGTCCATGGAGAAACACTATGTGAAGATAGCGGTGCACAGAAATAATATCAACCTGGAACAATACAACTTTAGGATCAACGTCACTGTGGTTGGTATGTTGACATTATTATCATTATGGACATTATCATTATCACTATGTTAAGATAGCCGTGCACAGAAATAATATTAACCCGGAACAATACAACTTTAGGATCAACGTCACTGTTTGGTATGTTGACATTATTATCATTATGGACATTATCATTATCACTATGTGAAGATAGCGGTGCACAGAAATAATATCAACCTGGAACAATACAACTTTAGGATCAACGTCATGTTGTTGGTATGTTGACATTATTATCATTGTGGACATTATCATTATCATGATGTGAAGATAGCGGTGCACAGAAATAATATCAACCTGGAACAATACAACTTTAGGATCAACGTCACTGTGGTTGGTATGTTGACATTATTATCATTGTGGACATTATCATTATCATGATGTGAAGATAGCGGTGCACAGAAATAATATCAACCTGGAACAATGCAACTTTAGGATCAACGTCACTGTGGTTGGTATGTTGACATTATTATCATTGTGGACATTATCATTATCATGATGTGAAGATAGCGGTGCACAGAAATAATATCAACCTGGAACAATACAACTTTAGGATCAACGTCACTGTGGTTGGTATGTTGACATTATTATCATTGTGGACATTATCATTATCATGATGTGAAGATAGCGGTGCACAGAAATAATATCAACCTGGAACAATACAACTTTAGGATCACGTCACTGTGGTTGGTATGTTGACATTATTATCATTGTGGACATTATCATTATCATGATGTGAAGATAGCGGTGCACAGAAATAATATCAACCTGGAACAATGCAACTTTAGGATCAACGTCACTGTGGATGGTCTGGCGGCAGCCTCAAGTTGGCAGCTGTCGCTACTGCTGACTTCCCCGTGAATTTGACTTCTTTTCAATCACTAAATTTCCATTGATCACTCTGCGCCTTGCTAGTTTATATGCAAAATAAAGATCAGACTTTTTTCTTCTATCCTGTGTTTTTTGTTTGTGTGTACATGTATGTGGTATGGTTGTTTTTTTAAATGAGTTTTTGAAATAGGTATAGTTTCCGCCGTGATGACCCTCGCGGCTGCGATCCGTTATGGGAAAATGGGGTCGGTTGCTTCATGGGCTTGGTTACTTCTCGCTTTGCTTCTATCACATCTAAAAGTAGTATAGGGTTTAATCCTGATAAATTGACGATTAAGATAATATACATTTTATACCACATAATTAAATTTTCAAGTTTTGACTGCGAAAGAAAACTTTCAAAGTCAATTTGCTTCCCCCCCCCCCCCCTGATGTCATTAGAAAGCTCTATTTCCGCTCTTTAAAATGGTGCACACGGTTTGATGATGTCATTAGAAAGCTCTGTTTCCGCTAGAGAACAGAAGAAAGGGGATTCTGGCTCAAGACTATTTTTGACCCCTTTTAAACACGAATTCGCAACTTTAAGGCATAAAAAAAAGCAAAAAATCTAACTTTTTTAAACCCCTTTTTAGATACAAAAACGCTACTTTAAGGGGTAAAAAAGTAAAATTCGTCACCCCCTTTATTCTGTCAATTCGGAAGAAAAAACACTACTTTTAGGGCAGAATAAAATTAATTATTTTTAATTAAACAAAATAATTTGAGTTAGAAAAAGGAACTCAACATGACAATGGCACTTGATGAAATAATTGAGCACTTAGACAAAGTTTTTAAAGAAACGGATTTAGAAGTTATTGATCCAAAAAATGTACTAGAAAGTGTAAAACATGCTATTTCGCAAATACCTAAAAAACTAGCTATAGAACCACCAGTTAAAGTAATGTTAACAGTGTACGTAGATTATAAAACAATCCAAGGTGAGCAGCTTCAAGTATGGGTCTCTACTAAACAGCAAGTCATTCTGACTTATAATGATTTTACAGAAACCTGGGCAGACAATTTAATCACCCAGTTCATTAACGCATCAGAAGAGGCAAAACTGAGAGGATCTGGTTGGTCAGAAGGAGGAGTATTAGAAATTAAATTAAGGGAGAGTAAATATACCCCCATCGTAGGAAACTCATTTATTCCTTTACCTAAAGAACTTGTTTTAAAACGTGCAGTATTAAACATTAAGAATACAGATAACAAATGTTTTATGTGGTGTGTTTTAGCTAAACTTCATTATGCCAAAAAGAACGCAGAAAGAGTAATTAACTATCAGCCTTACATAAATGAATTAAACTTTGATGGAGTCGACTTCCCTGTAAGCCTAAGCGAAGTTGATCAATTTGAAGAACAGAATAAACCAATTTCAATTAACATCTACACATGGTCTGTAGAAGAAAACCTTAAACCAATCCGAGTTTCAAAGAACTCTCCCATGATTGGTGATCCTGATAAAAAACATATTGATCTTCTCTTAGTAACAGACGGAACAAAAACACACTACACTTTAATCAGAACAATGAGCAGACTTATAAACTATACTACAAATCACAAAGAAAAACAAGAATTCTGTCGAAGATGTTTACTAAGAATGCCAAGTATTCAAGCAGCGGTTGAACATAGAAAACATTGTAATTCATCCATTGACTGTAATACTGAACTTATTACTCCGAAAGAAGGAAGTAAGGTGTTCTTTAAAAACTGGAAGAAACTGCAATTAAGTCCTTATGTTGTTTATGCTGATTTCGAGTCAATCATTGTACCCTATCAAGGACCAGCTCCTAAAAATCTTCCTAAAACTGTTTTATTGAATAATCATCAAATCTGTTCATTCGCATTTATTGTTCTTAGATCAGATGGGATTCATTTTGAACCTGAACTTTATAGAGGACCCGATGCTGCAAAAATCTTTTTAATGAGAATGATGAAACTACGAAATGAACTATCTAACCAACTAAATTTATTAGATTTAATCATGACGCCTGAAGATTTAATTCAATTCGAATCAGCTACTGAATGTTGGATTTGCAGAAAAGGGTTTGTGGAAGAGGAATCCCCTGACCGTCCAGACAACCATAAAGTACGAGACCATGATCACATTAGTGGAAAATTCAGAGGAGCAGCACACAACTCCTGTAATCTCCAGTTAAAGTTTGAACCGAGGAATTGGAAACTGCCTATATTCTTTCACAATCTACGTGGATATGACTCTCATTTAATTCTACAAGCAGTTACTGATGAATTTAGAACCGTCAGTTGTATAGCTCAGTCTTCAGAAAAGTACATGACATTTACATTAGGTCAATTATCTTTTTATGATTCACTACAACATATGATGGGCTCATTAGAATCTTTAGGTCAGTCACTATCCAAATGTCCTATAACAGAAAAATACTTTGATCCGGCACTTGTTCGAAAAGGAGTATACCCTTATGAGTACATGAGTAGTTGGGAGCGGTTCGATGAAGTTGAATTACCTCCCAAAGGTGCATTCTACTCTAGTTTAAAAGGAAAAGATATAAGCGACTCTGACTACAACCATGCTCAGTCAGCGTGGATTAAGTTAAAATGCCAGACCATGGGAGACTACCACGACGCCTACTTGATGGCTGACGTTTGTTTGCTTGCAGATGTATTCGAGAACTACAGAAAAACGTGTATGAAACATTACAGTCTAGACCCTGCTAATTATATCACTGCTCCTGGTATGAGTTGGGATGCTTTCTTAAGATTTACCAAAATACAGATTGACTTACTCTCCGATCTACCAACTCTTCAGATGATTGAAGACGGACTACGCGGAGGAATCTCTATGGCTTCACACGGTTACTGCAAGGCCAACAACAAGTACTTAGACGACTACGATCCTACAAAACCATCAAATTATATCATGTATTTAGATGCAAACAATCTTTATGGTTGGGCGATGTGTCAATCACTACCATTACGTAATTTTAAAATGTTAACATCGCCTTTTGATTTTAATATCACGGAGTTCTTAGAATGGCTTTTAAAGTTACCAGATTCCTACAAAACAGGATTTATTCTAGAAGTCGACTTAGATTACCCGGACGAACTCCATGACCTACACAATGACTACCCGTTAGCCGCAGAAAGACTTCAGGTAGGATCAGAGTTACCAAAACTTGTTCCTAATCTGCAGAACAAAAAAAAATACGTCTGCCATTATAGATTACTACAATTCTACTTACGTCACGGATTAAGACTAACAGCAGTTCATAGAATCATTTCGTTCACTCAGAGGAAGTTTATGGAACCATATATAATGAAGAACACTAATCTCAGAACTCAAGCTACTGACGCCTCAGAAAAAGACTTCTTTAAGCTAATGAATAACAGTTGTTTTGGAAAGACTATGGAAAACCCGCACAAACGAAAAGACGTCAGATTAGTAACACAAGAAAACAAAGCAATCAAATTAACTTCAAAACCTAATTATCAAGACTTCAAAAAATTCCATGACAACCTTTACGGTATCATGATGAAAAAACTTAAAGTAAAACTAGATAAACCAGTCTTCATTGGGTTTTCTGTTCTTGAACTCTCTAAACTATTGATGCTGGAATTTTTATACGACTACTTTAAACCACTCTACCCAGGATCTAAAGTACTCTACACAGACACGGACTCATTTATTCTAGACATTCCGTCTGAAGACTTTTATAAAGATTTAGAGACAGATTCAGCAAAAGGTGTTGACTCCTGGTATGACACCTCTGACTACCCAAGTGAATCTCCATTACATTCATCCGTAAATAAAAAGGTAATCGGCAAGATGAAGGATGAACTGAATGGAACTATAATCAAAGAGTACGTTGGTCTGAGAGCAAAGATGTATTCAATTGCCAGCCAAACTAGCGTAATTAAAAAAGCAAAAGGAATTTCTAGACCAGTTGTTCAAATGGTCATGACACACGATAACTACAAAGAAGCACTGTTCGACAACAAAACATTCTATCATGACAACATAAAAATACAATCTAAGTTACACGAGATAAACACAACAGTTGTAAATAAAAAATCACTTGACTCAAACAATACAAAGCGTGTGTTTAAATCACCTGAGTTTTCGTATTCAATTGGACACTGGAGAACTAAGTGTCATTGTCATAGTCAGTAGACTTTCTAAACTTGTAATCATATTGAATTGAATAAGCACCCTTTGGAGTTCTTATTGTTATTTCCCTAGAACAGATTTTAATGTGTCGTTTATTTTTTTTTCACATTCTTTTTTTATTGCTTCTATGTCTTGCGGTTGTGAAAAACTTGCTCTTGATTTTTTCTGAAGTTCAAACTTTTGCATTTTGTAGTCGTTGTAGTCTGCTTGGAGTCTATTGAACTCCTCATCCGAAATTTGAGAGTCTTGCAAAGCTTTACTGATAATCAATCGAAATGAACTAAGTTTTGCCATTATTAATTGAACCATGGCTGTATGCTTTTGTAGTTTTATTTTTATTTTTTTGTTGAAAGCGGTCGTTGTCATTGAAAACAACCCAAGCGTCAACGACACACAACCTAACGGCAAAGCTACTACTGATCCAACACCAGTCGCCAACAATCCTACTGAGCTCCCCGCTGTTATTGCACCTAGACTACTAAATCCAGTATTTAAGTATGTTGTTGAATTAAACAAACAAGAGTACCTTCGTTTGGTTCTGTTATAGTTAGTGAGGTCTTTTTCCAATTCTCTTTGTATTTCTGTAATGGTAGACAATCTGAACTTTCTGATTTCAGGATCATCACCACCATCAGTCTTTTCTTTGTCAGTATCTTCTTTTGGTATTTTTGGATAAACTTTAACGGACATCTTTTTATATTTTAAAAAAAAAATTTAAACATTTAATTTGCACTTGCTATCATTTTAAGAAGATCATCAGGCAAAATGCTTTCAGTGTAATAAAACCCAATGAGATCTAAATTAGTAACATTAATGTACGTTAATTCTTTGAGATTGTTTGGATCAACACTCAATATAACTTTATCGCTGGTCGACACTGCCTTAATTTCTTCACCGCGGTTTTGAATAACGATAGTACATCTCACTGATTCAACATCCAAGTTTTGCCAAGAAATAAGAATCCCTTTCATTAGGTTGTCGCTAACACCAACAGGTAGGGAATCAGGGTTGTCTGCTCTAACAGAAAGTTCAAATATCATAGTAAATTCGTCTGCTAAAGCCATTTTAGGAATGAACTCTAATTGCGTGGCTGCATCTTTTGTCACTGTCTTTTTTCTATGCAGCATGTACTGTCTCTTTTTATAAGGTTTGATTGCTATTTCTCTTCTGCTGTTGTTTTGGGGAATCAGACTGACATGTAACGGCCCTGAGTTAAATGATTTGCGAAAGTATTTGTTATTATCAAAGAATGTAAACGGGCTTAAAAATTCAAACTTTATTTCCCAATCAATGAATGGAATTAAATGCCATTTGTTATCCCTTTTCCTAACAACTTTATATTCAAACTGGCCAACATTGTCAGCTACTACATTACGCAGTTGCTCTAGTTTAGGAACCTTTTTATCACTTACTTCTGCACGTTTATAATAGCCGTTGTTTGTGTACTCAAAACCATACAGCGCTCCTATCTCTCCGTTTAAATCAAAGTCTTCTGTGTCTGCTAGGTCCTTCAATTCTAAAGTTGCGCATCTAACAGGGTCAAGCATAACCGGTTGATCTGGTCCGCGCGACATAGTTTTATACTAAATTATTTTATTTCTAACAAAGCATTAAGGCTGTCGCACTGAACTTCTTTTCCTTTTTCGTCAGTTATTCTTATTTTTAGTGAATGGTGAACCCCACAAATTAATTCTTTAAACTGTAAGTTGGTGAACGTAATAATTTCGTAATCACAGTATGCCGCTTTTGCTGTTGGAAGAACTCTTAACACAGTAGACGGCTGGTTATCAAATAAGTTGTCATCCGTACTCAGGATATCTAAATGAAAGTATAATAAAGAATGTATTCCAAGATTAAGTGATTTTACAGCCGTAAATGAATTACTTTCCAGTGCATTATCAGTGACATGGAACCTGTGTACTCTAAAACCTAATAGTTTAGCCAATTCATTAGCAAATTCAAATACTACTCCTTTTTGGCCTCTAAACATCATCTTCACTTTTAAATTTCCCTCATTAAGTTTTAAAGTAATGTCGATGTCGTTTAATATTTCTTTTAATGAACAAAAACCGTAATAACCGTCAGGTATAGTTAGTTCAATTTTCCCTTCGCTATCAATTTTTCTTATCCAATTATTTTTTAAGGATTCGCTTATGTTAATCCATTTAACTTTGTAATAAATTTCATGGAGCGCTACTTTTAGAGAACCATTATTTTCAATAGGGCGTTGTAAAAGTATTGGCTCGTCTTGATCAGTTATATAAATAAACATTTTTATTGCGGATATATAAATGAATGCTTTTAAATATAACAAAGACGCTAAATACGCAATCGGATCGTATAACCTTAAAACTATAGATGTTAACAGTTTAGTTGTTGCGGTGGGGGATGACACCTTTCAAGTTAAAGTTAGTAATCCGTTAGATCAATATTTAAACCCGCCCATCAAAAAAGACAACATCGCTAATGCATGGTTTAGTCATCCAATGCAGTTTTATCAAAACCAGTTAAACTTTGCTGTGTTTTGTGCAACAACAGGGTGTGGTGTTTCATTCGCCGATCATTTAAATCACCCTGGAGTCATGGTAAAAACAGTTTACAGATTTCATTTCTATTACACAATCAGACGTATTTTGTCTGAGCTGCAGGCACCATTACCGAATTATTCCACTTTCAATCCAGTCAACAACAGAATTAACATGAAGGCATTTGAGCGGATTTGTAATGAGTATAATATTGATTTTCATGTAAACTTTAGACGACACTTTAGACAGAAGTTAGATTTTAATTATGGATTGGGTTCACTTTATTGGAAAAACCACAAAGAATGTGAATACAGTTGGAGTCCTCCTTACACATCCTTTTCTTCGGGTTCACTCCATCATTTAGAATCTGTAGAACAACAACAAAAATATAAAAACGCTTGGACTACTTTTATTCTTGATACTTCTAAAGGATTGACAAAGGCTGGGATAGAACGAATCAATGATTCTATTCGTACTTACGTGTGGTGTTTGCTAGGATCGCAAGCGCAAGTTAAATCTGAAATCATGAATCCTTCTACTGGAATTGATGCGCAAAAACAGTATTTAGCCAATTTAGAAGATGCGATCAATTCTGCAGTCGATCTTTCAACAAGTATTAAAAAATATCAGGACGTTTTGAGATTTGCAAGATCGAAAGTAGACTTTGCTGTCGGTAGTGGATTATACATGCTGCCCTCTGATCTCAGGCTTCAAATAGGAGTAATTGAAAACTATAACAACGAAATCCTTATAGCTGGAGACGGCCAAGCAATCGGTAAAAACAATGATCTAAATTCTGAAGTTGCTGCTCCATCAAGCCAAACAATTCCAATAAAATCTATGACAGCGAACTTACCAACTTTAATAAAACCAACGTCAACAAATAAACCAACGACTGATAATCATGAAAACGAAAAGACAGCACTAGTTCTTTTTTTAACTGCGGCTGGTCTAGTTTATTTTTATTTTACTGAAAAGTAATCCGATAATTAGAACTAATAACATCCATAAATGTTCTGCCATAAAACCGACTACTTTGCTTGCTGTAGAAAAAAGCCAACTGATTATTCCACCTAATATTCCTGGTATAGCGTCTAGAGCTTTTATTCCTAATTTTTTTAATAGATTCTTTAAATGATCCAGTTGTTTTTTAATCCAATTCTTATCGCTTGATGGTGGAGATGGGTGGCGGTGTTCCTGCTCCTGATCCAGTTAAAGCAAACACTAAAGTAGAGATTGCAAAACCTAAAGCTGTTAAAACACTAGCAATCGTAACACCTTGCTCTTTAAATAAAGTTTTTATTCTTTCTGCTAACGTTGTATCTTCGTGTAAAATTCTTTGGATGGTTTCTTTTATTCTGCTGACTTGTGTTCGTAATTGTTCACGGTTAGTTGACAGTACTTCTAGTCTTGCTGCTCTCTCTAGTTGAAGATCATCCAGTCTTTTTTGGATTCTATCTTTTATGTCTTGTTCAAGGTTACCGTCATCAGCTTCAACCAACTTTTCTTTTTCTCTGTCAATGTGAGCGTCAAGTTCGCTTAGCTTTGCTGTATTATTTGTTAACTCGCCCCTGATAGATTGTAATGTTGAATTGAGCGCCATTATATCTCTCATAGGTAATGGTGGGTCATTCAATGTTTTTAAATGGGTTTCCTCATCATCTAAAGCTATAAAACTAGTTTCCATTTCTATTATCTGGTTCGCAGTTGCGCTTAAGTCTCTAAGAGGAATCGATTGAAGTTGGGAATCAGTAGGTAGTTCTTGTAGCGTGTTTTGAAGTTTAGAAACAGCTTGTGTGCTTAGGTTTGGGTTGATCCCAAGTTGTCTCAGCACGCTAACACCAAACCTACTACGAAGACCCCCCATTGATAAAAACAATAAGGGGTTTTTATCGTGTGTAAATTTGACTAGTTTTCCATCTTTATTCTTCGCAAATAAATGACCTTTACTATCTAAAACATAGTCATTAGGATCATACAAATCGGATAAATCTTGACCTATAAATTTACGAAAAGCCATTACTTTCGATTTTTTTATTTCTAGGCGCATTTCACCTGCTATATTATCCTCCCTTGGTCTAACTTCTACAATCGGGTTTGGTTCTGCTTCATCTAGTTCATGTCTTAAAGATAGTAGGTTATGACGGCGAGACAATAAAGGAATATTTTCACTCATGTCATCTCCAGCTTCATCGTCAAAATCATCATAATCGGGGTTTGCTTCTATTCCTTCCATGTTTTTATTTATAATTATGTTTTTATTTTATTTCTAAAAAAGAGAGATGTCGCAATCATACGGAACAATTCTTGATCCATACAGACGGTTAAAAGAACCACTCGGTGTAAAAGGAACCAGGCAGAGTATTGTGATAAGTAATAATCCTTCAACTATCGACCAAAGACAAATATTATCAGTAAGATTTCCTAGTCTGGGGAGTAATGAAGTCATTGTGCCAGGTACCGCACGTCTTGCTTTTAAAATACAACTGGAGTCAGCGGCAGATCCGAACAGAACTTTAGTTGCTAATCTTGGTAGAGCGATCGTTAGTAAGATTACTATTAAACTTGAAGGGAGAGAGGTAATGTCATTAGATAACGCAGATGTCTTTTTGAGTTATTGCGATTTATGGCTCACACAAAATGAAAGAAAAGATCGAACTTATCAAGGAATACAGGGAGATAATGGTTTAAAACATAGAATTGATGCTGGAGACAAAAAAGATAGCAATCAAGATGAGTTGGTTGCGCAAGTTTATGGTAATCGATTTTATATACCTCTTGACTTCGAGCTATTAAACACGCACTCCCCGTATTATCAGGGTGCTTTACAAGATAGGCTTATGTATGAATTAACTTTTAATGATTACAGCCGTGTTATCAGATCAGCGACAGATCCTGATGCAAAATATAGTATTTCAGACATCACATTAGAGTTTGATGTTGTTCGTCATCAAGAATTAGCTCGGTTGATCTCCCAACAATACCAAACAAGATTAGCAATATACTACAACAGAATTTTAAATCATAGTAAAATACCTAAAAACAAATCAGACACAATTTGGAACATCGATTTGAATGTATCAGCAAGGTCATTGAAAGGGATTTTGTTGCTGTTTGAGGAGTCCAAAAAACCCTTTAACAGATTAAGCGAGAAGTTTCATAATCCTAAAATAACTAAACTAACATGTACGATTGAAGGACAACCGAATCAGTTGTTTGCAAGCGGTCTTCTACCTTATCAGCATTTTGATGAAATACGAAAGCTGTTGGGTGGAGGTGGTTGGCAAAGAGACCCTGTGGCTGATTTAATTTGCAAAGACCTCCATCTTCATGATGTCAGACTAGAAGATTATTTATCCTCGAAGTATGCTTTGTGGCTAGATCTTAGAACAACAGAAGACAACAAACTACATGGCAGTGGAAGAACAGTTGGTGATGGGTCAGGAGGAATAAACATTCAAATCCACAAAGAAGCAGAAGAGAATAAGCAAATATATATTTATGTATATTTACTATGCGATGCTCAGCTGAACATTGAAGACAACAGATTAAAAGATATTGTGTATTAAAATAATGGATTTGAACAGTTTAAATTTCCTTACAAAAGAACCTCATTGTGGTTTATTTTGTGGAATGACAGGCTGCGGAAAAAGTGTGTTCGCTTTAGATTTAATACAAACGGTTTATCGTAATCACTTTGAACACATAGTAATTTTTTGTACTACATTAGAATTCAACAAGTCTTATAAAGAAAGAAAGTTCATTTGGACAGATAACGAAATCTATTTAGTCAATCCAAGTAATAAACTAAGCGATTGTTTAGAGTATTTTTATAAACTGTTTAAAGGAACACCAACTTTGTTTATCATTGATGACTGTTCAGCTGAAAGAGACATAGTCAAAAAAAGAAATAGTTTAGCAAAACTAGCATTCAGTGGTCGGCATGCAGGAATTAGCGTATGGATTTTAACACAGAAGTATAATTCGGTTTTAAAAGACTTTAGAGAACAGTTAAAGACGGTTGTTTTGTTTTTTACTAAAGACAAAAACAGCTTTGAAGAATGTCTTGATGAAAATGATGTGATTGAATCAAAAGAAGAAAAAAAGTCGATTAAACAAAAACTGAGGAAAGAGAAGTTTTGTAAGCTAGTGTTAAAAACAGATTTTCCTAGTCAGTACAAATGTTTGTGAAGGCAAAAAAAAAAAGAAAAAAAAAGGTCAATTTTTTTTGGTTTCTTTTTTATACTGGGTCAAATTCAAGGTTAAACTTGTTGTAAATTTCTGATAAAGTATCCATTATTTTGCTTTCAATTTCGAACAAGTATTTACTGACTATTTCATCGTCTTCCATTAATAGCTGAGATAGAACAATTTCTTTCTGCGCATTCCTTAATCTTTTCAATAAAATGTTGTAATTCTTTGTCTTGAGTATCTCTTTATTCTGAGTCTCCATTTAAAAACTCTTTTTTTTTTTTTTTTTTGTCTAATCAAATCGGAACTGTGTCTGGTGGAATTATCTGTAATTCTTCTTTAACAAAGGCTCTTTTTGGTGTTGGTCGTGTTGTCGTATCAGTTTCTCTTAAATAATACACGGGAGGATTCATTTCTATTATTCTTTTTATTTCGTACGGATCGATACTCCAAATCGGATCAGTTGCTCTTATGCGAGTGTCTCCTTCTGCTTCTCCTGGTGCATAAAGAAACCTAACTTTTGCACCAAATGGTATTAGTTGTTTTGTAATTGAATGTTGAATTGGCAAGTCTATCGAAGAGTCAATTGTTTTCTTCTGTATTGCTTTTACTGGTCGGAGTCCAATGACCTTAGATTCTTCGTTATTCATGACACGCAGAACGGAGGGTAGTCTTCTAACCCATTCAGTGTTTTTAGTTGAATCAAGGAGTTCTCTATGGTATTGATAAGAAAAAAGTCTTTCTGCCAATTGTTTGTTAAAGTTTTCAACTAAGGCCTGAGATCTATGATTTCCAGGAATACCTCTTTTAATAGATACTTTGTGTTTTAACAGTAGCTGATTGAATTGTCCTTTAAATTCTTTTCCTTCATCAACTTGAATTAAACGAGGATAGGTTAATGGACCGCGTCTATAGATTTCTTGTAAAGCAACAGAGACTGAAGTAGCACTTTTATCGGTCAATGGTTCAGCATCTTTATATCTTGAAGAGATGTCAACAACTGTAAGCGCGTATTTAAATCTTTTTCTTCTGATTAAATCATGAGGGAGGTATAGAAGATCCATTTGATGAGTGTCATTTGGTGTTGAGTTGACAAAGTGTGGTCTTTTAATTCGTTTAGGTGCTGGTAGATAAATTTGCCATATAGCTTGTTTAGATAACCATTCTTTTGCTGTTTGTTCAGTGACTCCAGCTGCTTGACTGAGTTTTTTAATAGCTGTTAAACCTTTCCAATAACCTTTTGGTGAGTAATAAATTTTATTCATTTTAATACTAAATCTTTTTTGCAATGAAAAAAACAGCAGTCATACCGATTACAATAAACGCTATCTCCTGCATCTTTTGTTCTTCAGATGATTGGTAGTAGTCACTTAATTTTGGTGGTGGTGGGAGCTGCTGTAATTGTTTGCCCGTCACTAAATAATACTCTTTCATGGCATCGTCAACATTCTTAAAAGTGTTTGCTGCATGACGTTCTAGTTTTAATTTGTTATTAATGAAGTCTAATCGGGCGATTCTTTGCCTTTCATAAGCGTCTTGTGCTGCTGCTAATTGTTCCATAGCACGATTGTGTCTTTCTCTTTCCTTGTTCGTTTCTAGTTTACTAAATATGAAATTACTTCCTGAAAAAGCAAGCGCGTTTACTACAGCACCGCCGACCATGATTGCGAGTGAAGCCATTTTATTCAACAACAAAAAAAAAACATTTTTATTTTCTCGTTTAACTAAGAAGTCATTTTATTTCTACATATTTATAGTTTCTGGAATTATTCCTCGCTTAACTAAGAAGTCTTTTGTCGCGATTGAAGCAGTAATCACAGCGATTAGTTTACCTGAGTCCTCTAGATCAAGTTTTCCTAGGTCTGGTGGTTTCATTTTTAATAGTTTCTTACCAACCATCGTGTAAGCAATTGAAAGAGAGCTGATTAGAGCAGATTGATATACAAGATTAATAATAGTGTTTTCCATTTTTATTTTAAAATAAAAATATAAATTAACTAAAAAAATGAATTGTGACGAACTACTATTAAACGCTCAGGAAGCAGTAATTTCTGATGAAGTGTCGACAAGTGTTATGAATAAAAAGGAAAAGTTGTATTCTCTGGCTGCGTGTGGAAAAACAAAACAATACTTAGGAACAGAATTTAGTATAGAACAGATTCAACAAATGTCTTCTGCTGACATTGAAAAGTACTACACCAGATACGAAGCACAATTAGGATCTAAAATGGTTAAAAGTTTAGGCCAAACAGTAATAGGCTTGTACACTAAGTTAGTTAGTCAGTTTTTTCCACTCGATTCAAGCCAAGATTTAATGTACGATTTAAGTCAAGATCCTGTTTTAACTAAATCGTTAGAGTCTCTTAGTTGTGATCTTTTTTATAGGTTTGGTGGGCTTTTATCACCAGTTGTCATGGGGTTAATTACTTTTAATCATATAGATTTTATGGCTATTAAAAATGAACGTGACAGAGAATCAAACGAATCAGACAGAACAGCAAACAAGCCCCATTCTATCGAAGAGTCCGGCAGTAACCAAGGTAACGAAGAACCCAGGACGAGTTGAAGCAGGTAAAAGGTTATCAGAGTGGAATCGACAACAAAAAATGAATAAACAAACAAAACAAAAACTGTTGTCTCAGAATGAAGATGAATCAACCATAAGCGCAATACCAGTTAAAAAAGAAGAAGACAAACAAAACAGTACGAATTACGATGTTGTATTGCTTACTGTTGGTGTGGTTGCTGGTGTTGGTTATTTGTCTTATAAATTATATAAAACACACATGCAACCAAAGCTAGAAAAACGAGTAGAAGTACAAACAGTACAACCAGAAAAAGTAGCAAACAAACAAGAAAAACAAAAGCCAAATAGCTTAAAACCTGAGAGCGATCCATTTTTAATGCAATAATTTTTTTATTTGGTACTTAAGTAAGAACTTAAAAAGAACTTAAGTAAGAACTTAAAAAGAACTTAAAAAGAACTTGAACTAGAACTTAATAAGTGCTAAGTAAGTTTTTGCATTAGAACTTAACAAGAACTTGAAGATGACTTGAAGATGACTTGAAGATGACTTGAAGATGACTTGAAGATGACTTAACAAGAACCTAGAGAAGTACTTTAAAAAGAACTTGAAAAGAACTTGAAAAGAACTTGAAAAGAACTTAACAAGTAATAAAGATCTTTTTAGTGACAAAATCCAACCTAATAAAATACCTTCATTCCTGTTAGCGACATAAGAGCAGATCAGGGGGGAAGTAATTTGGATTACTATTCTTAGCTGTATTTTAAAGAATGCTTGTAAGTTTGTTTGTTTTTACTAAAAAGTAGAGTTAAAAATGATTTTTTTGATTTATAAACAGTACAAGTTTAATATTCTGCATCGATTCGTAAAAGAATTATACGTTTATTTCTTAAATCGTAAAAAATATATAGTTGTTTTTAATAAAATCGTTCTCTCAACCTGGGAGCAAGATGCATCAACACATTGTACGTAATATATACGAAGTTAATCACTGTACTGTAACAAGCGTTTTTGGTCTATAGAATGGGGAAATCCCGTTCTGAATATCCGGTTTGTGTTTAAAAATACTGAGAACGTAAAATGGGGAAAACCCGTTTGTCTCTAAAAATACTGAATTAGGTCAAACGTTCCTGCGTGAACGGATGACCCAGTTAGGTTTCAGCATGTGAATCTACTTTTTGATCAAGAATTAAAATCAGCTACTAAAATAAATATTTTAGAGCATTCTCACAGTTTCAATGATTTTTTTTTATTTATAAAGAGATTTTTTTTTGCCCCCTAAAAGTAGTGTTTTTTCTTCCTAATTGGCAGGATAGAAGGAGGGGGGATTTTTGCTTTTATTCTGCCCTAAAAGTAGTGTTTTTTCTTCCGAATTGACAACTGTGACCTATTGTCTCCCGGTGCCCAGTGGATGGTTAAAGCGAATTGATCCGCGATCACAACTGTGACCTATTGTCTCCCGGTGCCCAGTGGATGGCTAAAGCGAATTGATCAGCGATCACAACTGACCTATTGTCTCCCGGTGCCCAGTGGATGGCTAAAGCGAATTGATCCGCGATCACAACTGTGACCTATTGTCTCCCGGTGCCCAGTGGATGGTTAAAGCGAATTGATCCGCGATCACAACTGTGACCTATTGTCTCCCGGTGCCCAGTGGATGGTTAAAGCGAATTGATCCGCGATCACAACTGTGACCTATTGTCTCCCGGTGCCCAGTGGATGGCTAAAGCGAATTGATCAGCGATCACAACTGACCTATTGTCTCCCGGTGCCCAGTGGATGGCTAAAGCGAATTGATCCGCGATCACAACTGTGACCTATTGTCTCCCGGTGCCCAGTGGATGCTTAAAGCGATACGAAGCGATTTAGATAAGTAAAACTGTTAAGAACTATTAGAATCGAAGAAGTTGTGACGTAACATGGAAACGCACGCCCCACTTTCTCCCTTTCTTTCTCAACTACCCCCCCCCCCCCTTTCTTTTTTTGGGCCGCCACTTTAATTACAATTCAACATCAAACAGGGCACCGATTCCGAAGCCTATCTGTTTGATCACGGGGTTTTCCTCTGGTGACCCCCACATTGGCGGTCTCCCTTTGTTCCCCGTATCTCCTTTCCCGATCACGAGAAAGAGGAGAGTGACACGTGCCAGTGATGTAACCGGCTCGTGATAGTTCTGTACTACTATGCATAATATTATAACATCATCTTGTGACTTGTCGACTGCTATGAACCAATGACAGGCTCTCGGGTGTTTGAAATTGGAGGGGAAAATTTGAGTAGTGAGGAAAGTTATGAAGGTTGTTTGGGATGGTGGACCTTCCCCACCTCCCCCTCTCCCTCATGTGGGATGAATGTTGCTCCGGATGGTGGACCTTCCCCACCTTCCCGTTCCCCCCATGTGGGACCAATGTTGTTTGGGATGGTGGACCTTCCCCACCTCCCCCTCTCCCTCATGTGGGATGAAGGTTGTTTGGGATGGTGGACCTCCCCACCTTCCCCTTTCCCTCATGTGGGATGAATGTTGCTCCGGATGGTGGACCTTCGCCACCTCCACCTTTCCCTCATGTGGGACCAATGTTGTTTGGGATGGTGGACCTTCCCCACCTTCCCCTTTCCCTCATGTGGGATGAATGTTGCTCCGGATGGTGGACCTTCCCCACCTCCCCCTTTCCCTCATGTGGGATGAATGTTGTTTGGGATGGTGGACCTTCCCCACCTTCCCCTTTCCCTCATGTGGGATGAATGTTGCTCCGGATGGTGGACCTTCCCCACCTCCCCCTTTCCCTCATGTGGGATGAATGTTGTTTGGGATGGTGGACCTTCCCCACCTTCCCCTTTCCCTCATGTGGGATGAATGTTGCTTGGGATGGTGGACCTTCCCCACCTCCCCCTTTCCCTCATGTGGGACCAATGTTGTTTGGGATGGTGGACCTTCCCCACCTCCCCCTTTCCCTCATGTGGGATGAATGTTGCTTGGGATGGTGGACCTTCCCCACCTCCCCCTCTCCCTCATGTGGGATGAATGTTGTTTGGGATGGTGGACCTTCCCCACCTCCCCCTCTCCCTCATGTGGGATGAAGGTTGTTTGGGATGGTGGACCTTCCCCACCTCCCCCTCTCCCTCATGTGGGATGAATGTTGTTTGGGATGGTGGACCTTCCCCACCTCCCCCTTTCCCTCATGTGGGATGAATGTTGTTTGGGATGGTGGACCTTCCCCACCTCCCCCTTTCCCTCATGTGGGATGAATGTTGTTTGGGATGGTGGACCTTCCCCACCTCCCCCTTTCCCTCATGTGGGATGAATGTTGTTTGGGATGGTGGACCTTCCCCACCTTCCCCTTTCCCTCATGTGGGATGAATGTTGTTTGGGATGGTGGACCTTCCCCACCTCCCCCTTTCCCTCATGTGGGATGAATGTTGCTCCGGATGGTGGACCTTCCCCACCTTCCCCTTTCCCTCATGTGGGACCAATGTTGCTCCGAATGGTGGACCTTCCCCACCTCCCCCTCTCCCTCATGTGGGATGAATGTTGTTTGGGATGGTGGACCTCCCCACCTTCCCCTTTCCCTCATGTGGGATGAATGTTGCTCCGGATGGTGGACCTTCCCCACCTTCCCCTTCCCCCCATGTGGGACCAATGTTGTTTGGGATGGTGGACCTTCCCCACCTCCCCCTTTCCCTCATGTGGGACCAATGTTGCTCCGGATGGTGGACCTTCCCCACCTTCCCCTTCCCCCCATGTGGGACCAATGTTGTTTGGGATGGTGGCATTTACATCCTGAATGTTTAATCTCCTCTAGCATTCCCTTGCTATTGGAACATTGTGACATGAAGTTTATGATTCCCCCTCCTCGCCCCCCTTGTGCGATCACCTTGGGCATCGTGTGCATCTATGATGATGTTTGTATTTTTGCACATCACTTGGAATCATTTTTTGGATGCTATGGTATATGCGTTGCATAGAGTAATCAATTGACATACAGTAGGGAGGACACTTGGCTGCATGCAGAACTAGTTCCATATAATTTTGTGTACATGCACAAACAAAATCCCCTCCACACACACACACGCACACAGACACTCACACACATACACACACATGTACACACACAAACGCGCGCTCATGTACAACACACACGCGCGCACACGCGCACACACACACACACACACACACGATCACTCCTCTACTCACACACTGAAATGTACACACAGACAAACAGACTTCATCTGTTCTACCTTCCTGCTCTCCCTCTCCCTCCACTTCGATCATTAAAGTCATAATCACAGTGGCTATCTTTTTTCCACTTCAGTTCTTGTCAAACTAACTGTCCCCATTTTACCGTTATTTATTTACTTGAGTTTTTTGTTAAGCATTTCTTGAGCACTTATCATATTTTAGTTTGGTATTTATTTCAATCCCTGTACACCTGGTCAGAGTGAAATAAACAGTTCCCAGCGAGGAAGACGAGATAGCTCGTCGAAATATTGGGAAAAAGAACCCAACTTGTTCGTCTGTTTTCTGTTCTATATATATATATATATATATAGTTAAGAAATAAATCCTATAGACCAACGATCACCATCAGATGGTGAGCTGTGCAGGACAGATGAATCAAATAATACAGAAAAAGATAACAGCCGCACAAGCCAAACTTCCCACTCCACACAACTCTGTAGGACTAAAAAGTTGCATTTGAAATGCCGAATTGATGAAACTTTTCTGTATCTAATGTATGAATTTGTGAACTTCAGAAACAGTTAACGTTATAAAACATTCTGTGTTCCTTTAAAAAAAATATAAAAAATATATATATTTTTTATTAATAATAAAAATAATAAAATGTGCTGATTTACTTTTTCTCCCAATGGGGGAGGGACAGTGCCCGATGCAAAGACAGCTGTTTCGTCTTTGAGAAAGACTCTTCAGTCTGCATATCGGCCTGCAAAGAATGTCCACAGTGAACATTCAAACTGAGCTAGAAGACCTTCCCCAAGAGAAAGGTTGTCCTCTTTGCACCATTTTCACTATCTTACCATCTCTCCCTTTCTTCTTTCTTTTTCTTTCTTTCTTTCTTCTTCTTCCTCCTCTTTCTTCTTCTATCTTTCTTCTCCTCGACTTATAAACTTATCTCGATCTAAATGCTCACAAATAAATTGAGGTACAGCAAATTGCACGTGCTGACCTCTTTAACAACGAGGCTCTAACTTAGAGTAGAGCTGAGCGAATTTTTACGGATTTGTACAGTGAAGATGTTCAAGACAATGTCATTTTAATACGGTAATGTTTTAAGTTCGAATTTAAGGTAAGCAGTCATAATACGGGTGATATTTATGGTATTTAATGCGTTATTATTGTGTGTGTGTGCGTGTGCGTGCGTGTGCGCGCCTGTCTGTGTATTTTGGTATTTATGTGTGTGTATGTGTATGCGTGTGTATGTGTGTGTGCTTGCGGGTATGTAAGTGGGTGTGAGAGTCTTTAAAAAGAGATAGAGAGAGAGAGAGTGTGTGTGTGTGCGTGTGCGTGCGTGTGTGTGTGTATATGCTCTTGTGTGTGTGTGTGTGTGCATGTGTGAGTTTGTGTGCATGTTTATGTGTGTGAGTGTGTGTGCATGTTTGTGTGCATGCGGGTATGTATGTGTGTGTATATTATATATATGTATGTGTGTGCGTGTGTGTGTGTGAGTGTGTGTGTATGTGTATGTGTGTACATGAGTATGTTTGCGTAATGTTTGAAAATAACAATGTATATGTATGTACATTCAATATGTCTGCAGGTTGTTTCTCTGATGAAGGTCACTGGAGACCGAAACGTTTGGAAATAAAAGATTCCTAGTAGTTTTAACAGATGCATTCTTTCCTGATTCTTTCCTGATTTTATTATTTTTAGTGTGTGACTCAGCTACACTCCAGATTGCATCCTCACAGTGAAAGGAATGAAACTACATAGTGTGTTTTAATGACTTATTTTATATATATATATAAACGTACAAGAATTGAAGAAGAAAAAACAAACACACCATTAAACTTTCCTCTTATATATATAGTTTGATTTAATAAAACTTTTTTTGTGTCCAATGTATGTATTTGTGAACCTAAGAAAGAAACTCAATTACTTTAATTTTAACTTTACGATTTGTTCTGTGTTCTGAAAAGAATAAAAGAAAATAATGTGCTGATTTACTTTTTCTCCCAATGGGGGAGATAGACAATGCCTATGCAAAGACAGCTGTTTCGTCTTCGTGAAAGACTCTTCAGTCTGCATGTCGGCCTGCAAAGTTGTCCACAGTGAATGTTCAAGCTGAGCTAGAAGACTTTCTACAAGAGAAAGGTTGTCCTCTTAGCACCAGATTGAAAGTCCACAATAAAAGCAAACCAGCACTTAATTCAAAAGAAATGGTAAAAATCTTATGTAAAATAACAAAAATAATAATGTTCTAAAATTACAATCCCTCGAAGAGAGTAGAAGAGATGGGATGCCATGTTGGTGGATCCAGTGAAGGATTCAATAAGGGAGGTCATAGAAATCGTAGTAAACACCAACATACTCCTGGTGAGGAGGAATGTAGAGAGGTGTGCCTGGATCAGGTAGACTGATGCGCTTTCCTTCTTCATAGTATGATATAAACGTACAATAAGGAAAGTTTAATGGTGTGGTTGTTTTTTCTTCTTCAATTCTTGTATATAAACGTACAAGAATTGAAGAAGAAAAAACAACCACAGCATTAAGCTTTCCTCTTATATATATAGTTTGCTTTAATAAAACTTTGTTTGTGTCCAATGTATCAGTTTGTGAACCTAAGAAAGAAACTCAATAACTTTAATTTTAACTTTACAATTTGTTCTGTGTTCTGAAAAGAATAAAAGAAAATAATGTGCTGATTTACTTTTTCTCCCAATGGGGGAGATAGACAATGCCTATGCAAAGACAGCTGTTTCGTCTTTGAGAAAGACTATATATATATAATATAATTATGTATTATTTATTATGGTTTTTTTACAGACAAACTGTCAGAGACAGGGCCTCAGACCCATGTGGTGATTATTGCTGGAATTACAGTGCTGATATTGATAATATATATATATATATATATATATATGATTTATTATGTTTTGTTACAGGCAAACTGTCAGACACAGGGCCTCAGACGCATGTGGTGATTATTGTTGGAATTACAGTGCTGATTGTGGTGGTCACTGCACTGTGGCTATTGGTCAAATATCTGCTGCATCGCTCACATCGATGGCAGGTCTCTGTATGTGTGTCTGTCTGTCTGTCTCTGTGTGTGTGTGTGTGTATTGAACAATACTTATTTCTTCATGCCCCCAGCCCCTAGAAATGAGGTCAAGTTAACATCATATAATAAAAAGGCAAAGTCTGTGTGTCTGAAACAAAACGGGCCTTATAACTCCGCCGTTTTTCGACCGAATCGCTTCAAATTTGCTATGAGCCCTAACGATGGCAACGGCAACCAAGACGGCCGTGTCATTTGCGCGGTTTCAAAAATGCGCGAAACGCGTATCCACCCGGTATTTCTGGACGGATTGCCTTCGAATTTGGAAGGTAGATGACCGGGGACAGTGACTATCAGTGTGCCAAACCGGAAGCGAATCGATTTAGAAACGCGCGCGATATACGCCGCTTAACCTTTTCACAAACCGCGGCGTAACCAGACCCGACATTGACTCGAAATTTGGAACGTGCATGACCAGGGATAGTGACTATCTTGGTGCAACAGCATCCGTTCATAAACACACGCGCTATAACCCGGATGGTTGGGGGGTGGGGTAGGGGGGCAGTGGGGAGTCTGTATGTCTCTCTGTCTCTGTCTTTTTCTGTCTGTCTCTCTCTGTGTGTATGTTTTGTCTGTCTGTGTGTCTCTCTCTCGCTTTCTGTCTCTTGTCTCCCTCCCCCCCCCTCTCTCTCTCTCTCTGTCTTTGTCTGTAGGGCCTATGTCTTGCTGTCTGTCTCTCTCTCTCTCTGTCTCCTGTCTCTGTATGTCTATGTGTCTCTCTCTCTCTGCCTGTCTCTCTCATCTCTCTCTCTCTCTCTCTGTCTGTCTGTCTCTCTCTGTGCCTGCTCCGGGGCGGAAGACGTTAAACAAATTTTCATTCATCCAACCGGAACAGCAGTTGTCCTCTTTGCTCTCTGTCTGTCTCTCTCTGTGTGTGTCTTTGTCTGTCTGTCTGTCTCTCTCTCTCTCTCTCTCTCTCTCTCTCTCTCTCTCTCTCTCTCTCTCTCTCTCTCTCTCTCTCTCTCTCTCTCTGTCTCTGTCTCTTGTAGGGCTATGAGATATACTGATTATGTAGGCTACATGTTCAATGCATAATGTATTTACTTGGTTACTCAACTTTTAACAATCTGTTAGGTGTGTAACATGGGATCTTTAGTCATCATGTAATAAAAAGGCAAGTGTGTGTCTGTGTGTGTCTGTCTGTCTGAAGCACAAAACGGTCCTTATAACTCCGCCGTTTTTTAACCAAATCGCTTCAAGTTTGCTGTCAGGCTTGCTGTGGTTGGGGCAACGCCTGGCAGCAAATTTGAAGAGAATCGGGAGAGCGCGTCACTCTCAGAGCAGCGCCAACGGGAAACGGGGCCTTCATATAATAAAAAGGCAAGTGTCTGTCTGTCTGAAACACAAAACGGGCCTTATAACTCCGCCGTTTTACGACCGAATCGCTTCAAATTTGCTGTCCGGCTTGCTGTGGCCGGGGCAAAGCCTGGCAGCAAATTTGAAGAGAATTGGGAGAGAGCGTCACTCTCAGAGCAGCGCCAACGGGAAACGGGGCCTTATAACTCCGCCGTTTCTTCACCGAATCGCTTCAAATTTGCTGTACTCAGCGTTACCAGTACTTGGCGTTACCGTTACTAGGCGTTACCGTTACTAGGGAGAGCGCGTCACTCTCATAGCAGCGCCAACAGGAAACGGGGCCTTATAACTCCGCCGTTTCTTAACCGAATCGCTTCAAATTTGCTGTACTCAGTGTTACCAGTACTTGGCGTTACCGTTACTAGGGAGAGCGTGTCACTCTCAGAGCAGCGCCAACGGGAAACGGGGCCTTATAACTCCACCGTTTCTTAATCGAATCGCTTCAAATTTGCTGTACTCAGCGTTACCAGTACTTGGCGTTACCGTTACTAGGCGTTACCGGTACTCGGCGTTGCGCTAGTAAAACTAAAAAGACATACACAAACATTCTAAGGTTGTCACTGTCAGCTTACATGTGTGAGACTGTCAACAAAATTTTGTCTTATCTTCATCGCATTAAACAAAAATACACCAATCCTCCTAATATTGAAAATAGACCTGTTTCTTAACAAGACTGCATGTGGTTTGTCGCCAAACTTGATATACTTTCCCCTTATATCATTGTACAAAATACATTTATACAACACATGGTCCTCGCCTTCTAAAACCTTACACATTTTGCACTTGAAATTAGCATTGTTGTTGAATGTTCTTTGTAAAACGATCCATTGATTGGTAACGCACCAAGCCTCAGCTTTATCAAACAATCCCTAAAGCATCTAATGTCCATGTCATTAAAATTACTCTTCACATTTAAAGTTCGTTTTAAATAACCTATGCTTTCGATGTATATCTTTATTCATAACAGACTCGCTCCATTCTTGCATGTACAATTCTTTCATTCTCTTCTTAAACTACAAAACAAAAGTTATCTCACATCCTACTCCCTGCTCCATGCTCAAGCCAGACATATCCAAAACCAGAACTAAATAATATGTTCTTTACAGAAGTTGCCCAACATTTCTTACCATTTCTATCTAGATTTACTAGCATCGAGTATGCTTGCTTAGGCAAACAGTGCGCTTCCATCTTTGCAAGTTTTAACCAGTATCTAATGCACCTATTACATGTTTTACCATTTCTATGTAGATTTACTAGCAAACAGTGCGCTTCCATCTTTGCAAGTTTTAACCAGTATCTAATGCACCTATTACATGTTTTACCATTTCTATCTAGATTTACTAGCATCGAGTATGCTTGCTTAGGCAAACAGTGCGCTTCCATCTTTACAAGTTTTAGCCAGTATCTAATGCACCTATTACATGTTTTACCATTTCTATGTAGATTTACTAGCAAACAGTGCGCTTCCATCTTTGCAAGTTTTAACCAGTATCTAATGCACCTATTACATGTTTTACCATTTCTATCTAGATTTACTAGCATCGAGTATGCTTGCTTAGGCAAACAGTGCGCTTCCATCTTTACAAGTTTTAGCCAGTATCTAATGCACCTAGGTGCACTATTTACAAACAGGGGATAATGCCCCAGTTCGCCCAAGACAAATTTGTTAGGAACTTTAAGGTGTATTTTAAGAAAATGTTTGCATGCCAGAGTGTACCTTTTTACCATTGTCCAGTCTGTGGAGTCCCCACGTTTCGGAAGCTTATAATAGAACTGGCTGTACCTGAGCATCAAACATTCGAAAGAAGCATGTTTTGGAAATATCATTTAGTTTTGTTATATACCTTTTGCAGTCAAAACGAGCCTTTTTACCTTTCATTGCAAGTGCATCTACCCCTCTATAATAATCATCTTTGTTGTAAAAACGAACCCAAGGTAATTATATTCATTAAATACTTCTAGTTGTTGTCCATCAAGATACCAATTTTCAAATTTCCCCAGAAACCCACCCTTACGGAAATCCGAAAAACATAACTTTTGTCTTGTCTGTATTGACTTTCAAAAATAAAAAGTGTTTGCAAACCGTGTTCAAAATGTGGATTTGATTTTGTAGACCTATAACAGTGTTTGACAATAAAACTATGTCATCTGCCAACAGAAGAAGAAACAGTTGTAATAACCCAGCGTTTGCAAACTGTTCAAAATGTGGACTTGATTTTGTAGTCCTATAACAGTGTTTGACAATAAAACTATGTCATCTGCCAACAGAAGAAGAAACAGTTGTAATAACCCAGTGTTTGTAAACAGTGTTCAAAGTGTGGATTTGGTTTTGTAGTCCTAGTATAAGAGTGTTGAACAATAGAACAATGTCATCTGCGAACAGAAGAAGAAACAGTTCTAATAACCCAGTGTTTGTAAACAGTGTTCAAAGTGTGGATTTGGTTTTGTAGTCCTAGTATAAGAGTGTTGAACAATAGAACAATGTCATCTGTGAACAGAAGAAGAAACATTTCTAATAACCCAGGCAACAATTGAATCCCATGTACGCCATTACTACTAACTGATGCTGCTATTTCATTAATAAATTAAAAAAACAATATTGGGCTTAAAATACAACCCTGTCTAACACCTACAGGACACTCAAAATAATCAGTGGTTTCACCTTCAACATGTACAGAAGAAACAACAGATTTGTACATAGCAATAATGGCATTCATAAATTTTCCGTGTATTAAAGTTCGAAGCAAACTTTGGCGTTGCACCGAATCAAAGGCTTTGCACAGATCAACAAAACAAGCATATACATGATATAGTTTACCACCTTTCTTAGACAGACATTTTTCTCACTATAGCATTCAAAGTAAAAATATGATCTACAGTGGAATATCCGTGCCTAAAGCCAGCCAGAGATTCTGACAGTTTACTGTTGTCTTCGGCCCATTTAACAAGCCTCTTGTTCAAAACTGAAGAATAACATTTACCAACTAAGCTAAGAAGAGACACCCCCCTATAATTGTCTGGTAAAGTTTTATCGCCTTTCTGTGTGTGTGTGTGTGTGTGTGTGTGTGCAGCGATGTCTACCATCACAGAGTGTCCATATTTGTCCTGAAAAATTAGGAAGTCGGTCGCGATGTTCAGAAAATACGATTTCAGCTGCCTGTTCCCATTGTCAGTAATGGCCCGTTTGAGAAATTTGTAACTGATGAAATTGTGGATTGGAACCATTATCAGTAATCACTGATCAAAGAAATTTGAAACTGCCGAAATTGTGGATGGGAACCATTATCAGTAATCACAGATTAGAGAAATTTGAAACTGCCGAAATTGTGGATTGGAACCATTATCAGTAATCACTGATCAAAGAAATTTGAAACTGCCGAAATTGTGGATTGGAACCATTATCAGTAATCACAGATTAGAGAAATTTGAAAGGTTTATGTAGTACACTTGTGTTACTGTTAGGCTTTCATGACGTTTGTGTAGTACACTTGTGTTACTGTTAGGCTTTCATGAGGTTTATGTAGTACACTTGTGTTACTGTTAGGCTTTCATCGGGTTTATGTAGTACACTTGTGTTACTGTTAGGCTTTCATCAGGTTTGTGTAGTACACTTGTGTTTCTGTTAGACTTTCATTGGGTTTATGTAGTACACTTGTGTTACTGTTAGACTTTCATTGGGTTTATGTAGTACACTTGTGTTACTGTTAGGCTTTCATGAGGTTTATGTACACTTGTGTTACTGTTAGGCTTTCATGAGGTTTATGTAGTACACTTGTGTTACTGTTAGGCTTTCATCGGGTTTATGTAGTACACTTGTGTTACTGTTAGACTTTCATTGGGTTTATGTAGTACACTTGTGTTACTGTTAGGCTTTCATGAGGTTTATGTAGTACACTTGTGTTACTGTTAGACTTTCATCAGGTTTATGTAGTACACTTGTGTTTCTGTTAGACTTTCATTGGGTTTATGTAGTACACTTGTGTTACTGTTAGACTTTCATTGGGTTTATGTAGTACACTTGTGTTACTGTTAGACTTTCATTGGGTTTATGTAGTACACTTGTGTTACTGTTAGGCTTTCATGAGGTTTATGTAGTACACTTGTGTTACTGTTAGGCTTTCATCGGGTTTATGTAGTACACTTGTGTTACTGTTAGACTTTCATCAGGTTTATGTAGTACACTTGTGTTACTGTTAGACTTTCATCAGGTTTATGTAGTACACTTGTGTTACTGTTAGGCTTTCATGAGGTTTATGTAGTACACTTGTGTTTCTGTTAGACTTTCATTGGGTTTATGTAGTACACTTGTGTTACTGTTAGGCTTTCATGAGGTTTTTGTTTTTGGAATAATCATCTTCATCACCATCATCATGATCATCATCGTCATCATCATCTTCATCACCATGATCATCATCATCATCGCCATCATTTTCATCACCATCATCATGATCATCATCATCATCACCATCATCGTTGTCACCTTCGTTATCATCTTCATCACCATCATCATGATCCTTGTCATCGTCATCATCTTCATCATCATCTTCATCATCAGTTATGGGTGCAACTTTTCCTGGTATACGATGGATTTCCTGTTTTTTAATTTTACCAGAAAAGGAAGTGCCTTGTTTATAATTTGTCAAACAAGATCGTTCTGTGTCTACTGTATTTTTCAAACACTTAAAAAAAATAGCATCATATAGTAAAAAGCCAAGTGTGCAACTCCGTGTGTGTGTGTGTGTGTGTGTCTGAAACACAAAACGGGCCTTATAACTCCGCCGTTTTTTGACCGAATCGCTTCAAATTTGCTGTGAGCCCTAACGGGGCGATGGCAACGGCAACCGAGGCGGCCGTGTCATTTGCGCGGTTTCGCAAATGCGTGAAACGTGTATCCGCCGGACTCTCAGCGCCCGTATCTTCGGCATTTCTGGACCGATTGCCTTCAAATTTGGCAGGTAGATGACCAGGGACGGTGACTATCGGAAGCCATATAACTATTATATGCTTAATCATCATTACCATAAAATGCTGTGGGAGACATTTTGAAGCTTGTTAACCTTGACCACTGGCCTTGTGGTTGTCCGATGAGAATCATTGGTCATACACCCTTAGGCCCTCAAACCATGTGTTTTTATTATCACCCAAAGAATGCAGAGGGGAGATCTATTTTAAGCTTATAGAACTTCCGGTTTCAGAATTGAAACCAGAAATATTGTCACGAACGAAATTCACACACAAACGGAAAGTTAAGACAGAAATCAAAACATCCAACTCATTCAGAAGTACATGCTCTCGCGTTATTCAGTCTCTCCACAAACATTATAAACAAAGCCAATTTGAAATATTAACAACAATTTATTTACACTCAATCACTCACACAATCATACATATATCAAAGACTATTAACAGCAGCAAAAACCTAAGGGCAACACGCAACAACACTGCACAAAAACACACATTAAAAAAAAATACTCGGTTCTTTCGCGGAGCAATTTGCACGCTAGGTTCTTGATTTGAGCCGACGACCTCGTAGTCTCGCTCGTTTGTTCCGGGCATTTGACTCGGCAGAATGCCTCCTCTTCTCAGGCCGCTCCAACACCAGCACCTCTTCTCAGGCCGCTCCAACACCAGCTCGTGGGCGCCTCCAGTCACCCTGGCAGCCTTCTGTTGGGCGCACAGACTGGGTGCTCTTAGGATGAAAACAATAAACTGTCCGAATTTTGAAATGGTAATTTCAAAATAATACTTTAACATACAAGAAAACGAAACCATAATTTACCAATTACAGTTGAATTAAAGTTGCCAAAAATCAGTACCAACAAAAGATTTATATTTACAACATCATTTAACAATTCCTCACAAAGAATGAAAACAGATTACAAGATTCCAATCTGCAAATTAAGTGGAAAGTAAATGAAAAATCTTTTCTCTTTACGAAGTCAAATGTTTAAAATCTGTAAACGCTTAAGGCTATCTTTCTCTTACCTCTGCACTAGGGCAGCAGAGCAAATCAGATTGGCCAAGCTTCGACAGCCAGTACGAAGGTAGAAAGCAAAGTGAATTAGAAAAGAGGACAGACCGGCGAAGGAAAAAAATGTGTATTCAACTCCAGCTGAAAATATGCATGTGCTGCACGAGAAAAACTAAATGCACGAAATCCGTACACAATGATGCAGCGCTTTCAGTTCGGAGCCTTTAACACAAAGTAAAGCTATACAAATTATGTTCCAGTGAACATTATATTTTATCAATGTGATGCCTTTCATCACAAATATTCAGTATCAACTGCGTTCTCCATGTCGGTGTACTCTGCAGTTGCGTTGTCGTCTTCATAGTGAGGCTTTGGTGGTAAATCTTGCTGCATTTGTTGTGGTGTATTATGTACTATTAGCATCAGCTGGGTGATGGAGTGTAGGAATTGGGCCAGGTTAGATGCCATAGTTTCAGGAGTCTTGTGAATGGAAGTTTTTCTTGGAAGAAATGGCACTGGATTTCAAGTGCGTTTGTAATGTCAGTTATTGAAGCATTGCAATTGAAAGGTTGATATAGGGCCTATGTCTTCTCTTGACTGGTATGGTTCTCATCAATTTTGCTCTTCCATCAGGAGCTTTTCCTTCTACATTCGTTTGCTGTTGATTTTCTTGCCTTGCTGAAATCACTATTTCCTGCTCCACTACACAAACTCTCCTTTAGACTGACACAAGTTTGCATGACACAAATGATATAGTAAACTCTCTCTCTGTCTCTCTCTCTCTGTGTATCTCTATCTATGTACCCCCCCCCCTCTCTCTCTCTCTCTCTCTCTCCTCTCTGTCTCTCTCTCCTCGTAGACAATCTCTCTCTCTCTCTCTCTCTAACGTATATCTTGACTCCTTTCTCAGTCTGTCTGTCGCTCTTATTTCAGTCGCCCCCCCCCCACCCCATCTCTCTCCCTTTATCTCTCTCTTCTTTTCTCTATCCCTCTTCTCTCTCTTTGACCCTGTATTTGTTTATCTCCCCATCTCTCCCTCGCGTTTTCCTCCCTCCTTTCTTCTCTTTCTCTCCATCCTTCTCATTCTCATTCTTTTCTCATTTTCACACTCGTTTCTGCTTGCTAAATTTCTTTGTTTTCTGTCTCTTTGTCGCTTTTTCCTTTCAATTTGTTTTTTTGTTTAAATATTAATAGTACTAATAGTAGAATGTTATTTGAAGTATTTATATTCAGGGGCGTAGCATCCAGGTCAGGCTAGAGCCTGGCCACGTTTTTCACATACACACACGTGCGCGCGCACACACACACACACACATATAATTATGCATGTGTTAGCTCGTGCGTGCACTTGTGTGTGTGTGTGTGTGTATACACACACACGTGCAAGCGCGAGCTCAATTTTGCATTTTTTTTTAAACTGCATTTTTTTTTGCTTTTCCAACTTTCACACAAACACTTTAGATTTTATTTATTTCAGGCAATTCCATGCATGAGTTTTAGCTAAGAATAATATGGATTCCAAATTCACTTAATATTCTCCCAGGAGAGGCTTCCATTGCATCTTTTTCAGTCAAACTATCGTCAGCTTCTGGGGGCTATGCCTTAAATCCCCCCCCCCCAAGACTTTGCATGAGTTTACGCTAAGAACAATAATAATATGTATTACAATTTCACATCGTATTCTCCCAGGAGAGACTTCCATTGGATCTTTTACTGTCAAACTATCGTCAGCTTCTGGGGGCTATGCCCCCCCTTCCCCCCATTTCGGCCTGACCACTTTTAGAAGGCTTGCTACACACCTGATTTTATGTTGATAAAACTAGATCTATTATTCATATGTTTGCACTTTTATTGTTTATTAAACTTGCTGCTTGTTTTGAATTATTGTTTGTTTATCTCTCTCTCTCCAACAAAATCGCAAAAGCTGTTGCCTAAAAAAATTGAATCAATCACTGAAACAATTTCCCAAAGCTTTCACGCGTATTTGTTGTTTAAAAACAACCATGCTTCGAAAAATCTAACAAAATGTAAGGTATGCATTTTCTGAGTTTGAACTTTTGGTTTTGACTGGCTGTCCCACCCATCAAACTTCATCCTTCATTTTCACGCGAACTGCGTGGTTCTTGCTATAATAAAGTACATAGCAATATAAATTAGTAATACTTGAGCAAAACTGGCAGATGTTGTATTTTTTGCTTACATAATTAAGAGTTGATCGACTCCGAAAGTCCGTTCATTGAGTGTCACGGCGCCCACATTGCTAATCGCTGGGCTGGACGATCTCGACCATGCAATACTTTGATTTGTCATCCTCTCAAATTTGCCCCTTATGCAATTGCCTAGTATAGTGTATATCAACGGAAAGAACGAGCTTTCAAGCGATCTGAATCACAAAACGAATGAATTTGAAACCACATAACACTGTGTTTTAAAATTTTCAATTTTTTTAACCTACAATGTTTTCAATAAAATCGAAAGTAACTTTCTTGTGAAATTGACAATGAGATAGCCGAAACCCTCAGCTTTCTGCACATATAACGGTTATTCTGAATGGTTGCGAGGGGCAATTTCTACAGCCGTTACAAGCAACGTACCATTTTTGGTAGTGACGTTGGCCTTGTTAAAATTTAGGTCACGCTTCGTTTTCGACAGCGATCCCATCCTTGTTTCATTAATGATTGTGTAAGTACACTCGCATTCGTACAAAATACGCAACACACACAGTGATAAGGAAAGAACATTTTCTTTGTTGGCGTGCATTTCATGAACACTCGTGAGATATCTTTTGAGAAATCAGAAGTTGAAAATTGGTAAAATGTGGGCAGCTCAGTCAGTGTTTCATGACGTTGTATAGGCAAAGGGACTACCTATCTATTGTTATTATAGGAGCATTGTGCACAGAGCAACATGGAGAGAGCCATTCGGCTTTACAACAACCAGCCCACCCCCGTATTACATCATCATCATCATCATCACCACCTATCATCACCACCATCATCATCATCATCACCACCAGCATGATCGTCACCACCATCATCATCACCATCACCACCATCATCTTCACCACCACCATCATCATCACCACTATCTTCATCATCACCATCATCATCATCACCATCACTCACCACCATCATCATCACCATCATCATCACTGTTGTTATCTATTGTTATTATAGGAGCATTGTGCACAGAGCAACATGGAGAGAGACATTCGGCTTTACAACAACCAGCCCACCCCCGTATTACATCATCATCATCATCATCACCATCATCACCACCTATCATCACCACCATCATCATCATCACCACCAGCATCATCGTCACCACCATCATCATCACCATCACCACCATCATCTTCATCAGCAGTATCATCATCATCACCATCATCATCATCATCACTGTTGTTATTGTAGGGTCATTGTGCACAGCAGACCTGTTTACTCTACTCTTTTCGAGTAGTATTCTACTCAATTTGGAACTCTACTACTCTTCAAAAACTGAAAATAATGCTCTAATTACTCTTTTTCAGTGAACATTGTTTGACGGTTTAATGAAGAGGACTACTCATTTCACACCAAAATTAGTCATTTCAGCTATCCAGACTACTCAAGACTTGTGTAGGGGGTAAACAGGTCTGGCACAGAGCAACATGGAGAGAGCCATTCGGCTTTACAACAACCAGCCCACCCCCGTATTACATCATCATCACCATCATCATCATCATCATCATCATCATCATCATCATCATCATCATCATCATCATCATCATCATCACCACCATCATCATCATCATCACCATCATCTTCATCATCATCATCACCACCATCACCATCATCATCATCACCTATCATCACCACCATCATCATCATCACCATCACCATCATCATCACCACCTATCATCATCATCATCATCATCATCACCACCCAGCCATCACCACCTCATCATCACCACCATCATCATCATCACCATCATCATCATCATCACTGTTGTTATCTATTGTTATTATAGGAGCATTGTGCACAGAGCAACATGGAGAGAGACATTCGGCTTTACAACAACCAGCCCACCCCCGTATTACATCATCATCATCATCATCACCATCATCACCACCATCATCATCATCACCATCATCATCATCATCATCACCACCATCATCATCATCATCACCACCATCATCATCATCATCACCATCATCATCACCACCATATCATCATCATCATCATCATCATCACCATCATCATCACCACCATCATCATCACCATCATCATCACCACAAACATCATAATCATCATCACCACCATCATGAATCATCATCATCACCATCATCATCATCATCACCATCACCATCATCATCACTGTTGTTATCTATTGTTATTGTAGGAGCATTGTGCACAGAGCAACATGGAGAGAGCCATTCGGCTTTACAACAACCAGCCCACCCCCGTATTACATCATCATCATCATCATCATCATCATCATCATCATCATCATCACCATCATCATCATCATCACTGTTGTTATCTATTGTTATTGTAGGAGCATTGTGCACAGAGCAACATGGAGAGAGCCATTCGGCTTTACAACAACCAGCCCACCCCCGTATTACATCATCATCATCATCATCATCATCACCATCATCATCACCACCATCATAATCATCATCATCACCACCATCATCATCATCATCACCACCATCACCATCACCACCATCTTCATCATCATCACCATCACCACCATCTTCATCATCATCACCATCACCACCATCTTCATCATTCATCACCATCATCATCATCATCATCATCACCATCATCATCATCATTGTCACACGTCATCATCATAATAATAATAATAATGGGAATTTATACAGCGCTCTTTCTCACATGAGCTCAGTGTGCTTTACATTGATGACAAGAACATTAAAGGCAAACAAATAATTAATCATTAGAAAGTAAAATAAGCACGATGCTTGCACGCAACGTTCTCTTACTTCCTTACTCACACACACGCACACACGCACACATGCATGCGCACACAATTAATTATACAAGAGTAAAATAGTTACAATATGAACATTCTAAGAAGAAACATAGAGACCACATTCACATTCTCAATCAAGTTTGAATACAATACTGCAACTTGAAATAAAATCATACTGCCATCAACATACCAATTACATGACTAATTATAATAGACAAATTTTGCAAAAACAAAAATACCCTTCTACCTCATTTACAAGCATTTAAAGTTTACAAGACGTAGACATTCTTTATACAAAATATGAATTATAAAATAATTGTAAATAAACTTTTTACAAGATTTCTGCAATAAAACGGACACCCCCCCCCCCCCCCCCCCCTCACACACACACACACACACAAACACTAATCAATCATAATATAGTCCGAAAACAAGTGAGTTTTAAGGGCAGAGCGAAAGGCGGAAATAGAGTCAGGTGAGCGGACATGTTGTGGGAGGGAATTCCATAAGTGAGGTGCTAAATAGTAGAAGGATCGTTCACCAAAAGATTTCGTGTGGACCCGAGGAACCTTGAGTGTGCAGCAGTCAGAGGAAGAATGTAGGGAGCGAGCAGGTGTGTAGACAGTTACTAGTTCGGAGAGATAGACGGGACCAGAAGAGTGAACAGCACCGAAACAAAGGCAAGCTATTTTATACTTGATTCTAGCCTCTACTGGAAGCCAGTGCAAGTTACGAAGATGAGGTGTTATATGATCAGAACGTGGAATCTTGAGAGTGAGGCGTGCTGCACTGTTTTGCAGTTTTTGAACACGTTGCAGGAGATACTGAGGACAGCCACAGAGAAGAGAGTTGCAATAGTCAATGCGGGAAAGAATAAAAGCAGAAATAAGAGTTTTTGTGGCTGCAACAGACAGAAAGTGTCGAACAGCACTGATTCGTCTGAGCTCATAATTGATGGAACGCATGAGATTAATAACCTGTGTATGCATTGTAAGATTTGAATCGAGGGTAACTCCGAGATTCTTTGCTGACTTAGAAAACTGAACACAAGCATTGCCAACTGTAAGAGTTTCTGGAAGAGATATCGTTGCAGACATACGCTGAGAGGAAACAATCAGAGCTTCCGTTTTGTCATCATTAAGTTTTAATTTGTTGCATGTCATCCAGGATTTGACATCATGAAGGCAGGATTCCATAGACTGAATAGCGCTGTCAAGTTGGGTAGGTTCTGCCGATTTTTGAAGCTGGGTATTATCAGCAAAGGAATGGTCAATTACAGAGTGACTAGCAAAAACATCAGAGAGAGGAGCAGTGTACAGGACAAAGAGAACTGGCCCCAATACAGATCCCTGAGGTACACCACAAGAAATTAACTTCGGATCTGAACTGCAGTTGTTGATCAAGACAGTCTGAAAGCGATTTGTTAGATAGAGGAGAACCACTGTAGAACTGTAGAATGGATTCAAAAAACACGTTCCAGCCGAGAGAGAAGAATGGTGTGATCTATTGTATCAAATGCTGCCGACAGATCTAGGAGAGTCAAGACTGACACTTTTCCATTGTCAAGAGCTAAGAGGAGATTGTTAAGAACTTTAGTCAGAGCCGTTTCAGTGCTGTGAGCAGGTCGATAGGCAGACTGGAGGGGGTTGAACAAATTGTTTGTTGACAGATGGTTAGACAATTGTGCAAGGACAATTTTCTCGATTATTTTGGAGACAAACGCTAAGTTGGACACAGGCCGATAACTTTTCAAGTCATTATGATCCATGGTAGGCTTCTTTATCAAGGGTTTAACAAGAGCAGTTTTGTACAGGTCAGGGAAAACACCACTCAGTAAAGAGTTGTTTATGATCTGAGTCATGACAGGCACAACAACATCAAGACATTCATACAACAAAGGGGTTGGTAAAGGGTCAAGGTCACACGTCTTGGGGGCAGATCTTTTCAAAACATCAAAGACATCTTTCTCAGACACAGGAGAAAAAGCAACAAGAGGGGAGCCTACAAAATCTTTGCCTAGGGGGTGGGAGACAGTGGGCTGCAAGTCAAGCTCTTTCCTAATCATCATCACTGTTGTTATCTATTGTTATTGTAGGAGCATTGTGCACAGAGCAACATGGAGAGAGACATTCGGCTTTACAACAACCAGCCCACCCCCGTATTACATCATCATCATCATCATCATCATCATCATCATCATCATCATCATCATCATCACCATCACCATCATCATCATCATCATCATCACCATCACCATCACCATCACCATCATCATCACTGTTGTTATCTATTGTTATTGTAGGAGCATTGTGCACAGAGCAACATGGAGAGAGCCATTCGGCTTTACAACAACCAGCCCACCCCCGTAGAGTCAGATTACATGTACACTGCATTGCCTCCCCTGGATGATTGCGTCGACCATCATCACGCTAAATATGGTATGTATTGGTCTGAGTTTCTGTGTCTGTGTATGTCTGTGTCTGGGGTGTGTTTATCTGGGGGGGGGGGGGGTGTATGTCTGTGTGTGTGTGTGTATGTGTGGGTCTGTGTATGTATGGGTCTGTGGGTGGGTGTGTCTGGGTCTGTGTGTGTATGTCTGTGTCTGGGTGTGTATATGTCTGGGTCTGGGTGTGTGTATGTCTGTGTCTGGGTGTGTTTATCTGGGGGGGGGGGGGGGGGGGGGGGGGGGGGGGGGGGGGGGGGGTGTATGGTCTGTATGTGTGGGTCTGTGTATGTATGGTCTGGTGGGTGTGTGTGTGTATGTCTGTGTCTGGGTGTGTTTATCTGGGGGGGGGGGTGTATGTCTGTGTGTGTGTATGTCTGTGTCTGGGTGTGTTTATCTGGGGGGGGGGGGGGGGTTGATGTATGTGTGGTGTGTGTTGTCTGTCTGGTCTGGGGGTGGGTGGGGGGGGGGGGGGGGGGGGGGGGTATGTGTGTGTATGTATGTGGGGTCTGTGTATGTATGGGTCTGTGGGTGGGTGTGTGTGGGTCTGTGTGTGTATGTCTGTGTCTGGGTGTGTATATGTCTGGGTCTGGGTGTGTGTATGTCTGGGTCTGGGTCTGGGTGTGTGTATCTCTGTGTCTGTTTTCAAAAAAGCCACAAAACGCCAATGCTTTCAAGCTTTCGAGATTTTTTTTATTATCTCTTATCTGGAAAATAAGTTTTGAAACTGACATGAGATAAAAAGGTACAGCTAAAAAGTTTATTAAACTTTTGTGTGTCCAAAGTCTGTATTTGTGAACCTAAGAAACAAAACAGTTAACGTTAACTTTATGTATTTTTGTGCTGATTTACTTTTTCTCCCAATGGAGGAGAGGGACAGTGCCTATGCAAAGACAAGCTGTTTCGCGACCTAAAGAAGGTCTCGTCAGTTTTTGCATGATTGGCCCTGCAATTTGACCTGAATGAATGAACTTTGGAATTTTACGTCCTCTCTCGACCTGGGACATTTGTTAGTTGTGTAAATAATAAAAAAATACATATACAAAACTGAAGAAACATATACAAAGACATGGACAAATATTTAATAATATGGGGGAAGGATTCTAAAAGCGCAAGATTTGATTTGGTGAGAAAGACTTTCTGTTACTCTTTGTTAAAATTAATAAACACCTGAAATCTATTAAGGTATAAAATGATTAATTAAGTAGATGTGTTTGTTAAAACACCTGATTAAATAACTCATTAAGGTATAAAATGAATTAATTAAGATTCGGTCTATGGAACTGAACTGGTGTTTTAAGTCCTCTCGACCCCTAGGGGCACATATGGGACATTTTTACTAAAGTTTAGATTGATATGTAATTCAGATTCTTTTGTTTGTCTGGCCATAGATACAACCATCCATGTTGTATTAAAATTCAAGGGCTACAATGTTAAAAATTTAAACTTTTTATATTTATTATTAAAAACCAATTGAGGCCTTATTTATTTTTAAAAGACATATATTTACAGATATTTACTTTATATTTACATATATCTATAAGTTTATATATTTACAAGAGTACAAATTTATACATAGAAATCTTTTTTTAAAACACCAGGGGAGAAAACTCCTATCCCGGCTATCACTTTATAAAGTGGGAGCAAAGTTTACAAAGTCTATAAAGGGAGATTATATTTTAAAATCTTAAATGGGATAATTAAATTGGGAAGGGAGAGGGGAAAGAGGGAATCCCGGAGGGCCTCAACACACCGAGATGGGGCGGTCCGACCGAGGGAGGTATACGCGAGCCATCCTCGCGTCAACAACCCACAACAGGCCCACCCCATCAAGGGGGGGGTCATCTCACGGGTCTGGGGAGATGGGAAGGGGGAAGGGACAAAAAACCCGGGGGTCCTCAACCAATCAAGGGGAGCCACCCCCGCCGCCGGAGGGTACGCGAGACATCCTCGCGTCAACTGCCGACGACGGGCACACCTCCCCGAGAGGGGGACATCCACTCGGGTGTATTTATTTTAAAAGATCCCAACTAAGTTAACTATGTACAACACAGACACATGTTTTGCTTTTATTTTTCCACTAATAGGGCACCATGTTCTACTATTTGAGTATTTTATCTATTGTTAAAATGAATATTAAAATGGGTTTAATGAATAACCCTTAATTTATGATGGGGGAAGACAACTTATTATGTTAATAGGTAAAATAGTAATTAAAATAATGTTAAGATTTGGATATCATAATTTAAAAGTTTAAAATATTATAGCTGTGCCAGAGGACCCTGTGCTTATGGGCTATACGGCAACAACAAACACTCGGAGCAAAGAATGACACGGTACTACGACTATATGATGTACATGTATAATTAATAGTTGGAACAGGTGTAAGGGCATTCACTGCCGAAAAGAAGGGGAGGCCTCGTGAGCGAAATCTCCAACCGACCGCTATGAGATGGTAGAATATTTGATGTTTGTTAAAAAGGTTAAAAAAATTATGTCAACGGGCCTATGGCCTGTTCAACACAATGGTGATCAATAGATTAAAAGTTAATAGTAAAATTGTTTTATAGTACTTTATATAAGAATATGTTAGGGTACGCGACGGAGGTCCCCGACCGACCGAAACCATAGGGTGTATATATAGGTATTTGATGTTTGTAATTAAACAGGACCAATGAAATGGCCTGAAAATTCTCATGTGAAAATAAGGTTGTTTTTAATTTAGATGTTGAATAACGGTGGCGACCACGCTAGATGTATGTGAATGTTGTAATATTTCATGTATTCCCGTAGGGGGGTGGCCACAAAATCCCCCCCCACCTACGTTGACATGATATGAATATCTAATAAATATATTTAATATAATCAGGTGGTATTTTGGCATGGGAGCCCGAGCAACTATTGTTTACAATATATATGTTAAATAAGAATATAACTTGTAGTAGTAATAGTGAGTTGAATTGTTGATGGTTAGGTTTTTTTTTTGTGAGGTTAATGGATTGCCTTTCTTGGGTGCGGTCCCCCTTCTATCCGGGGGGACGAGAGGTGAGAGGGACCACTCCTCCCCGCCGCCTCCCCTAGAGGAAATAGGTCGCCGCTTATGTGATCCTTGTGGGGAGGGTTGGTTCACAACGTAGAACGTGACGGCGTACCATTAGAACTCTCAGAGGGGCGACTTCCGGTTAGGCTTGTGCCACAGAATGGGGGGGGGAGGGTAGAATAAAAATAGATGGGTGTGACCCAAAAGGGTCACTACAGCCCAAACGGCACATATGACTTTGAAAATGGGTGGGCGGGGGGAAGGGATGGGGGAATGTGCAAGTGGGCGCCAGGCCCGCCACCCAGAGAGACTCCCACCCCCACCATTTTGAATTGGTGATAGATGTAATTTATTATTTGTAAAAGAAAGGTCTGGTTATAGGTATTCCCTTAGGCTTAGGGGTTTCGTCTGCCAGCGGGTTGCGATCACACCAATAGGGGTGGCACACTTCAGGAGGTGTTCGGTCTTTTTTTAGCGCTTTGTTGCGAGAGCTAGTATATCTGTCATCCGCCCAAGGCACCAAGCCACCGCCCACCCCCCCCCCTCTTTACAAAAAAGGAAAGGGAAGGATGAGACGCCCGCTTGCAAAGACCATGGATTCTGCACGTTGGGTCGCACCGAGCACCCACCCCAACATTAGAGCGGGGGGGGGTACCGATCCGACCCACGCACAGATTCCCCATTAGAATTATAGATAATAAAGTTAGATGAAAAGTAAATAAATTGTTCAGTTAGGATAGACAACCTGGCCACTGACAGAGAGTTATCATGAAAGTGGGGGAAAAGGAGGTCAAAATGGCCGCATAGGTCCGGCCCTCCAGGAGGACAACCAAGTGCAAAAATGGCGGTAATAGATCTGTTATAGGTCATGTAGCTGCAGTAAATGATAGCAGCAGGCTGTGGTGTTCAAATTAAAAAAATTCTTTGAAAAAATGAACGGTGTATGGCTTCTGCTAGCCATACAAGGGGGGGACCATTCCCCTCACATGTATTGATAATAATTGTTGGTCGTGATGGTTATGTTTACTGTATTTAAATTTGTTAAAGAGTTCTGC
>CM065687.1:63877659-63903332 GCA_017654935.2 Phymorhynchus buccinoides
TTTTTTTTTCTAATAAATCGGACTGTGTCGGTGGATTATCTGTAATTCTTCTTTAACAAAGTCTCTTTTTGGAGCTGGTCGTGCCATATGGTTTGTTGTATCAATTTCTCTTAAATAATAAACCGGTAGATTCATTTCTATTACACTTTTTATTTCGTACGGTTCAATACTCCAAATTGGATCAGTCGCTCTTACACGAGTGTCCCCTTCCGCTTCCCCGGATGCATAAAGAAACCTAACTTTGATTCAAAACGGTATCAGCTGTTTTGAAATTAAATGATCATGAGGTGTGTCTAACGTAGTGTCAATCGTTTTTTTCTGTATTGCTTTTACTGGGTTTAAATCCTGTTACTTTAGATTCTTCGTTATTCATGACTCTCAGAACACTAGGGTAATATTCTAACCCATTCAGTGTTTCTAGTTTGAATCAAGGAGTTCTCTGTGGTATTGGTAAGAGAAAAGTCGTTCTGCCAATTGTTTGTCAAAGTTGTCGACTAAGGCCTGAGATTTATGATGTCCAGGAATACCCCTTTTTATAGACGACTCTATATTGTAATATCAATTGATTCGTTTGTCCTTTAAATTCTTTTCCTTCATAAACTAGAATTAAACGAGGATAGGTTAATGAACCGCATCTATAGATTTCTTGTAAAGAAACAGAGACTGAAGTAGCACTTTTATCTGTCAATGGTTCAGCATCTTTATATCTTGAAGCTAAATCAACAACAGTCAGCGCGTATTTAAATCATTTTCTTCTGATTAAATCATGAGGGATGTATAGAAGATCCATTTGATGAGTGTCATTTGGTGTTGAGTTGACAAAGTGTGGTCTTTTAATTCGTTTAGGCGCTGGTAGATAAATTTGCCATATAGCTTGTTTAGATAACCATTCTTTTGCTGTTTGTTCAGTGACTCCAGCTGCTTGACTGAGTTTTTTAATAGCTGTTAAACCTTTCCAATAACCTTTTGGTGAGTAATAAATTTTATTCATTTTAATACTAAATCTTTTTTGCAATGAAAAAAACAGCAGTCATACCGATTACAATAAACGCTATCTCCTGCATCTTTTGTTCTTCAGATGATTGGTAGTAGTCACTTAATTTTGGTGGTGGTGGGAGCTGCTGTAATTGTTTGCCCGTCACTAAATAATACTCTTTCATGGCATCGTCAACATTCTTAAAAGTGTTTGCTGCATGACGTTCTAGTTTTAATTTGTTATTAATGAAGTCTAATCGGGCGATTCTTTGCCTTTCATAAGCGTCTTGTGCTGCTGCTAATTGTTCCATAGCACGATTGTGTCTTTCTCTTTCCTTGTTCGTTTCTAGTTTACTAAATATGAAATTACTTCCCGAAAAAGCAAGCGCGTTTACTACAGCACCGCCGACCATGATTGCGAGTGAAGCCATTTTATTCAACAACAAAAAAAAAACATTTTTATTTTCTCGTTTAACTAAGAAGTCATTTTATTTCTACATATTTATAGTTTCTGGAATTATTCCTCGCTTAACTAAGAAGTCTTTTGTCGCGATTGAAGCAGTAATCACAGCGATTAGTTTACCTGAGTCCTCTAGATCAAGTTTTCCTAGGTCTGGTGGTTTCATTTTTAATAGTTTCTTACCAACCATCGTGTAAGCAATTGAAAGAGAGCTGATTAGAGCAGATTGATATACAAGATTAATAATAGTGTTTTCCATTTTTATTTTAAAATAAAAATATAAATTAACTAAAAAATGAATTGTGACGAACTACTATTAAACGCTCAGGAAGCAGTAATTTCTGATGAAGTGTCGACAAGTGTTATGAATAAAAAGGAAAAGTTGTATTCTCTGGCTGCGTGTGGGAAAACAAAACAATACTTAGGAACAGAATTTAGTATAGAACAGATTCAACAAATGTCTTCTGCTGACATTGAAAAGTACTACACCAGATACGAAGCACAATTAGGATCTAAAATGGTTAAAAGTTTAGGCCAAACAGTAATAGGCTTGTACACTAAGTTAGTTAGTCAGTTTTTTCCACTCGATTCAAGCCAAGATTTAATGTACGATTTAAGTCAAGATCCTGTTTTAACTAAATCGTTAGAGTCTCTTAGTTGTGATCTTTTTTATAGGTTTGGTGGGCTTTTATCACCAGTTGTCATGGGGTTAATTACTTTTAATCATATAGATTTTATGGCTATTAAAAATGAACGTGACAGAGAATCAAACGAATCAGACGGAGCAGCAAACAGGCCCCATTCTATCGAAGAGTCCGGCAGTAACCAAGGTAACGAAGAACCCAGGACGAGTTGAAGCAGGTAAAAGGTTATCAGAGTGGAATCGACAACAAAAAATGAATAAACAAACAAAACAAAAACTGTTGTCTCAGAATGAAGATGAATCAACCATAAGCGCAATACCAGTTAAAAAAGAAGAAGACAAACAAAACAGTACGAATTACGATGTTGTATTGCTTACTGTTGGTGTGGTTGCTGGTGTTGGTTATTTGTCTTATAAATTATATAAAACACACATGCAACCAAAGCTAGAAAAACGAGTAGAAGTACAAACAAAACAACCAGAGAAAGTAGCAGACAAACAAGAAAAACAAAAGCCAAATAGCTTAAAACCTGAGAGCGATCCATTTTTAATGCAATAATTTTTTTTTTTGGTACTTTAAGAACTTAAGTAAGAACTTAAAAAGAACTTAAGTAAGAACTTAAAAAGAACTTGAACTAGAACTTTAAGTGCTAAGTAAGTTTTTGCATTAGAACTTAACAAGAACTTGAAGATGACTTGAAGATGACTTGAAGATGACTTGAAGATGACTTAACAAGAACCTAGAGAAGTACTTTAAAAAGAACTTGAAAAGAACTTGAAAAGAACTTGAAAAGAACTTAACAAGTAATAAAGATCTTTTTAGTGACAAAATCCAACCTAATAAAATACCTTCATTCCTGTTAGCGACATAAGAGCAGATCAGGGGGGAAGTAATTTGGATTACTATTCTTAGCTGTATTTTAAAGAATGCTTGTAAGTTTGTTTGTTTTTACTAAAAAGTAGAGTTAAAAATGATTTTTTTTGATTTATAAACAGTACAAGTTTAATATTCTGCATCGATTCGTAAAAGAATTATACGTTTATTTCTTAAATCGTAAAAAATATATAGTTGTTTTTAATAAAATCGTTCTCTCAACCTGGGGGCAAGATGCATCAACACATTGTACGTAATATATACGAAGTTAATCACTGTACTGTAACAAGCGTTTTTGGTCTATAGAATGGGGGAAATCCCGTTCTGAATATCCGGTTTGTGTTTAAAAATACTGAGAACGTAAAATGGGGAAAACCCGTTTGTCTCTAAAAATACTGAATTAGGTCAAACGTTCCTGCGTGAACGGATGACCCAGTTAGGTTTCAGCATGTGAATCTACTTTTTGATCAAGAATTAAAATCAGCTACTAAAATAAATATTTTAGAGCATTCTCACAGTTTCAATGATTTTTTTTATTTATAAAGAGATTTTTTTTTGCCCCCTAAAAGTAGTGTTTTTTCTTCCTAATTGGCAGGATAGAAGGAGGGGGGATTTTTGCTTTTATTCTGCCCTAAAAGTAGTGTTTTTTCTTCCGAATTGGCAGAATAAGGGGGTGGCGGATTTTTACTTTTTTCACCCCTTAAAGTAGCGTTTTTGTATCTAAAAAGGGGTTTAAAAAAGTTAGATTTTTTGCTTTTTTATGCCTTAAAGTTGCGAATTCGTGTTTAAAAGGGGTCAAAAATAGTCTTGAGCCAGAATCCCCTTTCTTCTGTTCTCTCCGCTCTTTAAAATGGTGCACACAGTTTGATGTCATTAAAAGCAGGGTGTAGCTTCTCTTTAAAAGACAGTCACCAATTGGTTGATCCGCGATCACAACTGTGACCTACTTTGTCTCCTGAGAGAGAATGGCCAGCGCTGGTGCCCAGTGGATGGTTAAAGCGAATTGATCCACGATCACAACTGTGACCTATTGTCTCCCGGTGCCCAGTGGATGGTTAAAGCGAATTGATCCGCGATCACAACTGTGACCTATTGTCTCCCGGTGCCCAGTGGATGGTTAAAGCGAATTGATCCGCGATCACAACTGTGACCTATTGTCTCCCGGTGCCCAGTGGATGGCTAAAGCGAATTGATCAGCGATCACAACTGACCTATTGTCTCCCGGTGCCCAGTGGATGGCTAAAGCGAATTGATCCGCGATCACAACTGTGACCTATTGTCTCCCGGTGCCCAGTGGATGGTTAAAGCGAATTGATCCGCGATCACAACTGTGACCTATTGTCTCCCGGTGCCCAGTGGATGGTTAAAGCGAATTGATCCGCGATCACAACTGTGACCTATTGTCTCCCGGTGCCCAGTGGATGGCTAAAGCGAATTGATCAGCGATCACAACTGACCTATTGTCTCCCGGTGCCCAGTGGATGGCTAAAGCGAATTGATCCGCGATCACAACTGTGACCTATTGTCTCCCGGTGCCCAGTGGATGCTTAAAGCGATACGAAGCGATTTAGATAAGTAAAACTGTTAAGAACTATTAGAATCGAAGAAGTTGTGACGTAACATGGAAACGCACGCCCCACTTTCTCCCTTTCTTTCTCAACTACCACCCCCCCCCCCTTTCTTTTTTGGGCCGCCACTTTAATTACAATTCAACATCAAACAGGGCACCGATTCCGAAGCCTATCTGTTTGATCACAGGGTTTTCCTCTGGTGACCCCCACATTGGCGGTCTCCCTTTGTTCCCCGTATCTCCTTTCCCGATCACGAGAAAGAGGAGAGTGACACGTGCCAGTGATGTAACCGGCTCGTGATCGTTCTGTACTACTATGCATAATATTATAACATCATCTTGTGACTTGTCGACTGCTATGAACCAATGACAGGCTCTCGGGTGTTTGAAATTGGAGGGGAAAATTTGAGTAGTGAGGAAAGTTATGAAGGTTGTTTGGGATGGTGGACCTTCCCCACCTCCCCCTCTCCCTCATGTGGGATGAATGTTGTTTGGGATGGTGGACCTTCCCCACCTTCCCCTTCCCCCCATGTGGGACCAATGTTGTTTGGGATGGTGGACCTTCCCCACCTCCCCCTCTCCCTCAGGTGGGATGAAGGTTGTTTGGGATGGTGGACCTTCCCCACCTTCCCCTTTCCCTCATGTGGGATGAATGTGGTGACCTTCCCCACCTCCCCCTTTCCCTCATGTGGGGAATGGTGGACCTTCCCTCCCCACCTTCCACCTCCCCCTTTCCCTCATGTGGGACCAATGTTGTTTGGGATGGTGGACCTTCCCCACCTTCCCCTTTCCCTCATGTGGGACCAATGTTGCTCCGGATGGTGGACCTTCCCCACCTCCCCCTCTCCCTCATGTGGGATGAATGTTGTTTGGGATGGTGGACCTCCCCACCTTCCCCTTTCCCTCATGTGGGATGAATGTTGCTCCGGATGGTGGACCTTCCCCACCTTCCCCTTTCCCTCATGTGGGATGAATGTTGTTTGGGATGGTGGACCTTCCCCACCTCCCCCTTTCCCTCATGTGGGATGAATGTTGCTTGGGATGGTGGACCTTCCCCCACCTTCCCCTTTCCCTCATGTGGGATGAATGTTGTTTGGGATGGTGGACCTCCCCCACCTCCCCCTTTCCCTCATGTGGGATGAATGTTGTTTGGGATGGTGGACTTTCCCCACCTCCCCCTCTCCCTCATGTGGGATGAAGGTTGTTTGGGATGGTGGACCTTCCCCACCTCCCCCTTTCCCTCATGTGGGATGAATGTTGTTTGGGATGGTGGACCTTCCCCACCTCCCCCTTTCCCTCATGTGGGATGAATGTTGTTTGGGATGGTGGACCTTCCCCACCTCCCCCTTTCCCTCATGTGGGATGAATGTTGTTTGGGATGGTGGACCTTCCCCACCTCCCCCTTTCCCTCATGTGGGATGAATGTTGTTTGGGATGGTGGACCTTCCCCACCTCCCCCTTTCCCTCATGTGGGATGAATGTTGCTCCGGATGGTGGACCTTCCCCACCTTCCCCTTTCCCTCATGTGGGATGAATGTTGCTCCGGATGGTGGACCTTCCCCACCTCCCCCTTTCCCTCATGTGGGATGAATGTTGTTTGGGATGGTGGACCTCCCCCACCTTCCCCTTTCCCTCATGTGGGATGAATGTTGCTCCGGATGGTGGACCTTCCCCACCTTCCCCTTCCCCCCATGTGGGACCAATGTTGTTTGGGATGGTGGACCTTCCCCACCTCCCCCTTTCCTTCATGTGGGACCAATGTTGCTCCGGATGGTGGACCTTCCCCACCTTCCCCTTCCCCCCATGTGGGACCAATGTTGTTTGGGATGGTGGCATTTACATCCTGAATGTTTAATCTCCTCTAGCATTCCCTTGCTATTGGAACATTGTGACATGAAGTTTATGATTCCCCCTCCTCGCCCCCCTTGTGCGATCACCTTGGGCATCGTGTGCATCTATGATGATGTTTGTATTTTTGCACATCACTTGGAATCATTTTTTGGATGCTATGGTATATGCGTTGCATAGAGTAATCAATTGACATACAGTAGGGAGGACACTTGGCTGCATGCAGAACTAGTTCCATATAATTTTGTGTACATGCACAAACAAAATCCCCTCCACACACACACACACGCACACAGACACTCACACACATACACACACATGTACACACACAAACGCGCGCTCATGTACAACACACACGCGCGCGCACACGCGCACACACACACACACACACACACGATCACTCCTCTACTCACACACTGAAATGTACACACAGACAAACAGACTTCATCTGTTCTACCTTCCTGCTCTCCCTCTCCCTCCACTTCGATCATTAAAGTCATAATCACAGTGGCTATCTTTTTTCCACTTCAGTTCTTGTCAAACTAACTGTCCCCATTTTACCGTTATTTATTTACTTGAGTTTTTTGTTAAGCATTTCTTGAGCACTTATCATATTTTAGTTTGGTATTTATTTCAATCCCTGTACACCTGGTCAGAGTGAAATAAACAGTTCCCAGCGAGGAAGACGAGATAGCTCGTCGAAATATTGGGAAAAAGAACCCAACTTGTTCGTCTGTTTTCTGTTCTATATATATATATATATATATAGTTAAGAAATAAATCCTATAGACCAACGATCACCATCAGATGGTGAGCTGTGCAGGACAGATGAATCAAATAATACAGAAAAAGATAACAGCCGCACAAGCCAAACTTCCCACTCCACACAACTCTGTAGGACTAAAAAGTTGCATTTGAAATGCCGAATTGATGAAACTTTTCTGTATCTAATGTATGAATTTGTGAACTTCAGAAACAAGTTAACGTTATAAAATATTCTGTGTTCCTTAAAAAAAAAATAAAAAAATATATATATTTTTTTATTAAAAATAAAAATAATAAAATGTGCTGATTTACTTTTTCTCCCAATGGGGGAGGGACAGTGCCCGATGCAAAGACAGCTGTTTCGTCTTTGAGAAAGACTCTTCAGTCTGCATATCGGCCTGCAAAGAATGTCCACAGTGAACATTCAAACTGAGCTAGAAGACCTTCCCCAAGAGAAAGGTTGTCCTCTTTGCACCATTTTCACTATCTTACCATCTCTCCCTTTCTTCTTTCTTTCTTCTTTCTTTCTTTCTTCTTTCTTCCTCCTCTTTCTTCTTCTATCTTTCTTCTCCTCGACTTATAAACTTATCTCGATCTAAATGCTCACAAATAAATTGAGGTACAGCAAATTGCACGTGCTGACCTCTTTAACAACGAGGCTCTAACTTAGAGTAGAGCTGAGCGAATTTTTACGGATTTGTACAGTGAAGATGTTCAAGACAATGTCATTTTAATACGGTAATGTTTTAAGTTCGAATTTAAGGTAAGCAGTCATAATACGGGTGATATTTATGGTATTTAATGCGTTATTATTGTGTGTGTGTGCGTGTGCGTGCGTGTGCGCGCCTGTCTGTGTATTTTGGTATTTATGTGTGTGTATGTGTATGCGTGTGTATGTGTGTGTGCTTGCGGGTATGTAAGTGGGTGTGAGAGTCTTTAAAAGAGATAGAGAGAGAGAGAGAGTGTGTGTGTGTGCGTGTGCGTGCGTGTGTGTGTGTATATGCTCTTGTGTGTGTGTGTGTGTGCATGTGTGAGTTTGTGTGCATGTTTATGTGTGTGAGTGTGTGTGCATGTTTGTGTGCATGCGGGTATGTATGTGTGTGTATATTATATATATGTATGTGTGTGCGTGTGTGTGTGTGAGTGTGTGTGTATGTGTATGTGTGTACATGAGTATGTTTGCGTAATGTTTGAAAATAACAATGTATATGTATGTACATTCAATATGTCTGCAGGTTGTTTCTCTGATGAAGGTCACTGGAGACCGAAACGTTTGGAAATAAAAGATTCCTAGTAGTTTTAACAGATGCATTCTTTCCTGATTCTTTCCTGATTTTATTATTTTTAGTGTGTGACTCAGCTACACTCCAGATTGCATCCTCACAGTGAAAGGAATGAAACTACATAGTGTGTTTTAATGACTTATTTTATATATATATATAAACGTACAAGAATTGAAGAAGAAAAAACAAACACACCATTAAGCTTTCCTCTTATATATATAGTTTGCTTTAATAAAACTTTTTTTGTGTCCAATGTATGTGTTTGTGAACCTAAGAAAGAAACTCAATTACTTTAATTTTAACTTTACGATTTGTTCTGTGTTCTGAAAAGAATAAAAGAAAATAATGTGCTGATTTACTTTTTCTCCCAATGGGGGAGATAGACAATGCCTATGCAAAGACAGCTGTTTCGTCTTCGAGAAAGACTCTTCAGTCTGCATGTCGGCCTGCAAAGTTGTCCACAGTGAATGTTCAAGCTGAGCTAGAAGACTTTCTACAAGAGAAAGGTTGTCCTCTTTGCACCAGATTGAAAGTCCACAATAAAAGCAAACCAGCACTTAATTCAAAAGAAATGGTAAAAATCTGATGTAAAATAACAAAAATAATAATGTTCTAAAATTACAATCCCTCGAAGAGAGTAGAAGAGATGGGATGCCATGTTGGTGGATCCAGTGAAGGATTCAATAAGGGAGGTCATAGAAATCGTAGTAAACACCAACATACTCCTGGTGAGGAGGAATGTAGAGAGGTGTGCCTGGATCAGGTAGACTGATGCGCTTTCCTTCTTCATAGTATGATATAAACGTACAATAAGGAAAGTTTAATGGTGTGGTTGTTTTTTCTTCTTCAATTCTTGTATATAAACGTACAAGAATTGAAGAAGAAAAAACAACCACAGCATTAAGCTTTCCTCTTATATATATAGTTTGCTTTAATAAAACTTTGTTTGTGTCCAATGTATCAGTTTGTGAACCTAAGAAAGAAACTCAATAACTTTAATTTTAGCTTTACAATTTGTTCTGTGTTCTGAAAAGAATAAAAGAAAATAATGTGCTGATTTACTTTTTCTCCCAATGGGGGAGATAGACAATGCCTATGCAAAGACAGCTGTTTCGTCTTTGAGAAAGACTATATATATATAATATAATTATGTATTATTTATTATGGTTTTTTTACAGACAAACTGTCAGAGACAGGGCCTCAGACCCATGTGGTGATTATTGCTGGAATTACAGTGCTGATATTGATAATATATATATATATATATATATATATGATTTATTATGTTTTGTTACAGGCAAACTGTCAGACACAGGGCCTCAGACGCATGTGGTGATTATTGTTGGAATTACAGTGCTGATTGTGGTGGTCACTGCACTGTGGCTATTGGTCAAATATCTGCTGCATCGCTCACATCGATGGCAGGTCTCTGTATGTGTGTCTGTCTGTCTGTCTCTGTGTGTGTGTGTGTGTATTGAACAATACTTATTTCTTCATGCCCCCAGCCCCTAGAAATGAGGTCAAGTTAACATCATATAATAAAAAGGCAAAGTCTGTGTGTCTGAAACAAAACGGGCCTTATAACTCCGCCGTTTTTCGACCGAATCGCTTCAAATTTGCTATGAGCCCTAACGGGGCGATGGCAACGGCAACCAAGGCGGCCGTGTCATTTGCGCGGTTTCAAAAATGCGCGAAACGCGTATCCACCCGGTATTTCTGGACGGATTGCCTTCGAATTTGGAAGGTAGATGACCGGGGACAGTGACTATCAGTGTGCCAAACCGGAAGCGAATCGATTTAGAAACGCGTGCGATATACGCCGCTTAACCTTTTCACAAACCGCGGCGTAACCAGACCCGACATTGACTCGAAATTTGGAACGTGCATGACCAGGGATAGTGACTATCTTGGTGCAACAGCATCCGTTCATAAACACACGCGCTATAACCCGGATGGTTGGGGGGTGGGGTAGGGGGGCAGTGGGGAGTCTGTATGTCTCTCTGTCTCTGTCTTTTTCTGTCTGTCTCTCTCTGTGTGTATGTTTGTCTGTCTGTGTCTCTCTCTCGCTTTCTGTCTCTTGTCTCCCTCCCCCCCCCTCTCTCTCTCTCTCTGTCTTTGTCTGTAGGGCCTATGTCTTGCTGTCTGTCTCTCTCTCTCTCTGTCTCCTGTCTCTGTATGTCTATGTGTCTCTCTCTCTGCCTGTCTCTCTCTCTCATCTCTCTCTCTCTCTCTCTGTCTGTCTGTCTCTCTCTGTGCCTGCTCCGGGGCGGAAGACGTTAAACAAATTTTCATTCATCCAACCGGAACAGCAGTTGTCCTCTTTGCTCTCTGTCTGTCTGTCTCTCTGTGTGTCTTTGTCTGTCTGTCTGTCTCTCTCTCTCTCTCTCTCTCTCTCTCTCTCTCTCTCTCTCTCTCTCTCTCTCTCTCTCTCTCTCTCTCTGTCTCTGTCTCTTGTAGGGCTATGAGATATACTGATTATGTAGGCTACATGTTCAATGCATAATGTATTTACTTGGTTACTCAACTTTTAACAATCTGTTAGGTGTGTAACATGGGATCTTTAGTCATCATGTAATAAAAAGGCAAGTGTGTGTCTGTGTGTGTCTGTCTGTCTGAAGCACAAAACGGTCCTTATAACTCCGCCGTTTTTTAACCAAATCGCTTCAAATTTGCTGTCAGGCTTGCTGTGGTTGGGGCAAAGCCTGGCAGCAAATTTGAAGAGAATCGGGAGAGCGCGTCACTCTCAGAGCAGCGCCAACGGGAAACGGGGCCTTCATATAATAAAAAGGCAAGTGTCTGTCTGTCTGAAACACAAAACGGGCCTTATAACTCCGCCGTTTTACGACCGAATCACTTCAAATTTGCTGTCCGGCTTGCTGTGGCCGGGGCAAAGCCTGGCAGCAAATTTGAAGAGAATTGGGAGAGAGCGTCACTCTCAGAGCAGCGCCAACGGGAAACGGGGCCTTATAACTCCGCCGTTTCTTCACCGAATCGCTTCAAATTTGCTGTACTCAGCGTTACCAGTACTTGGCGTTACCGTTACTAGGCGTTACCGTTACTAGGGAGAGCGCGTCACTCTCAGAGCAGCGCCAACAGGAAACGGGGCCTTATAATTCCGCCGTTTCTTAACCGAATCGCTTCAAATTTGCTGTACTCAGTGTTACCAGTACTTGGCGTTACCGTTACTAGGGAGAGCGTGTCACTCTCAGAGCAGCGCCAACGGGAAACGGGGCCTTATAACTCCACCGTTTCTGAATCAAATCGCTTCAAATTTGCTGTACTCAGCGTTACCAGTACTTGGCGTTACCATTACTAGGCGTTACCGGTACCCGGCGTTGCGCTAGTAAAACTAAAAAGACATACACAAACATTCTAAGGTTGTCACTGTCAGCTTACATGTGTGAGACTGTCAACAAAATTTTGTCTTATCTTCATCGCATTAAACAAAAATACACCAATCCTCCTAATATTGAAAATAGACCTGTTTCTTAACAAGACTGCATGTGGTTTGTCGCCAAACTTGATATACTTTCCCCTTATATCATTGTACAAAATACATTTATACAACACATGGTCCTCGCCTTCTAAAACCTTACACATTTTGCACTTGAAATTAGCATTGTTGTTGAATGTTCTTTGTAAAACGATCCATTGATTGGTAACGCACCAAGCCTCAGCTTTATCAAACAATCCCTAAAGCATCTAATGTCCATGTCATTAAAATTACTCTTCACATTTAAAGTTCGTTTTAAATAACCTATGCTTTCGATGTATATCTTTATTCATAACAGACTCGCTCCATTCTTGCATGTACAATTCTTTCATTCTCTTCTTAAACTACAAAACAAAAGTTATCTCACATCCTACTCCCTGCTCCATGCTCAAGCCAGACATATCCAAAACCAGAACTAAATAATATGTTCTTTACAGAAGTTGCCCAACATTTCTTACCATTTCTATCTAGATTTACTAGCATCGAGTATGCTTGCTTAGGCAAACAGTGCGCTTCCATCTTTGCAAGTTTTAACCAGTATCTAATGCACCTATTACATGTTTTACCATTTCTATCTAGATTTACTAGCAAACAGTGCGCTTCCATCTTTGCAAGTTTTAACCAGTATCTAATGCACCTATTACATGTTTTACCATTTCTATCTAGATTTACTAGCATCAGTATGCTTGCTTAGGCAAACAGTGCGCTTCCAGTACAAGTTTTAGCCAGTATCTAATGCACCTATTACATGTTTTACCATTTCTATGTAGATTTACTAGCAAACAGTGCGCTTCCATCTTTGCAAGTTTTAACCAGTATCTAATGCACCTATTACATGTTTTACCATTTCTATCTAGATTTACTAGCATCGAGTATGCTTGCTTAGGCAAACAGTGCGCTTCCATCTTTACAAGTTTTAGCCAGTATCTAATGCACCTAGGTGCACTATTTACAAACAGGGGATAATGCCCCAGTTCGCCCAAGACAAATTTGTTAGGAACTTTAAGGTGTATTTTAAGAAAATGTTTGCATGCCAGAGTGTACCTTTTTACCATTGTCCAGTCTGTGGAGTCCCCACGTTTCGGAAGCTTATAATAGAACTGGCTGTACCTGAGCATCAAACATTCGAAAGAAGCATGTTTTGGAAATATCATTTAGTTTTGTTATATACCTTTTGCAGTCAAAACAAGCCTTTTTACCTTTCATTGCAAGTGCATCTACCCCTCTATAATAATCATCTTTGTTGTAAAAACGAACCCAAGGTAATTATATTCATTAAATACTTCTAGTTGTTGTCCATCAAGATACCAATTTTCAAATTTCCCCAGAAACCCACCCTTACGGAAATCCGAAAAACATAACTTTTGTCTTGTCTGTATTGACTTTCAAAAATAAAAAGTGTTTGCAAACCGTGTTCAAAATGTGGATTTGATTTTGTAGACCTATAACAGTGTTTGACAATAAAACTATGTCATCTGCCAACAGAAGAAGAAACAGTTGTAATAACCCAGCGTTTGCAAACTGTTCAAAATGTGGACTTGATTTTGTAGTCCTATAACAGTGTTTGACAATAAAACTATGTCATCTGCCAACAGAAGAAGAAACAGTTGTAATAACCCAGTGTTTGTAAACAGTGTTCAAAGTGTGGATTTGGTTTTGTAGTCCTAGTATAAGAGTGTTGAACAATAGAACAATGTCATCTGCGAACAGAAGAAGAAACAGTTCTAATAACCCAGTGTTTGTAAACAGTGTTCAAAGTGTGGATTTGGTTTTGTAGTCCTAGTATAAGAGTGTTGAACAATAGAACAATGTCATCTGTGAACAGAAGAAGAAACATTTCTAATAACCCAGGCAACAATTGAATCCCATGTACGCCATTACTACTAACTGATGCTGCTATTTCATTAATAAATTAAAAAAACAATATTGGGCTTAAAATACAACCCTGTCTAACACCTACAGGACACTCAAAATAATCAGTGGTTTCACCTTCAACATGTACAGAAGAAACAACAGATTTGTACATAGCAATAATGGCATTCATAAATTTTCCGTGTATTAAAGTTCGAAGCAAACTTTGGCGTTGCACCGAATCAAAGGCTTTGCACAGATCAACAAAACAAGCATATACATGATATAGTTTACCACCTTTCTTAGACAGACATTTTTCTCACTATAGCATTCAAAGTAAAAATATGATCTACAGTGGAATATCCGTGCCTAAAGCCAGCCAGAGATTCTGACAGTTTACTGTTGTCTTCGGCCCATTTAACAAGCCTCTTGTTCAAAACTGAAGAATAACATTTACCAACTAAGCTAAGAAGAGACACCCCCCTATAATTGTCTGGTAAAGTTTTATCGCCTTTCTGTGTGTGTGTGTGTGTGTGTGTGCAGCGATGTCTACCATCACAGAGTGTCCATATTTGTCCTGAAAAATTAGGAAGTCGGTCGCGATGTTCAGAAAATACGATTTCAGCTGCCTGTTCCCATTGTCAGTAATGGCCCGTTTGAGAAATTTGTAACTGATGAAATTGTGGATTGGAACCATTATCAGTAATCACTGATCAAAGAAATTTGAAACTGCCGAAATTGTGGATGGGAACCATTATCAGTAATCACAGATTAGAGAAATTTGAAACTGCCGAAATTGTGGATTGGAACCATTATCAGTAATCACTGATCAAAGAAATTTGAAACTGCCGAAATTGTGGATTGGAACCATTATCAGTAATCACAGATTAGAGAAATTTGAAAGGTTTATGTAGTACACTTGTGTTACTGTTAGGCTTTCATGACGTTTGTGTAGTACACTTGTGTTACTGTTAGGCTTTCATGAGGTTTATGTAGTACACTTGTGTTACTGTTAGGCTTTCATCGGGTTTATGTAGTACACTTGTGTTACTGTTAGGCTTTCATCAGGTTTGTGTAGTACACTTGTGTTTCTGTTAGACTTTCATTGGGTTTATGTAGTACACTTGTGTTACTGTTAGACTTTCATTGGGTTTATGTAGTACACTTGTGTTACTGTTAGACTTTCATGAGGTTTATGTAGTACACTTGTGTTACTGTTAGGCTTTCATGAGGTTTATGTAGTACACTTGTGTTACTGTTAGGCTTTCATCGGGTTTATGTAGTACACTTGTGTTTCTGTTAGACTTTCATTGGGTTTATGTAGTACACTTGTGTTACTGTTAGGCTTTCATGAGGTTTATGTAGTACACTTGTGTTACTGTTAGACTTTCATGAGGTTTATGTAGTACACTTGTGTTACTGTTAGACTTTCATTGGGTTTATGTAGTACACTTGTGTTACTGTTAGACTTTCATTGGGTTTATGTAGTACACTTGTGTTACTGTTAGGCTTTCATGAGGTTTATGTAGTACACTTGTGTTACTGTTAGGCTTTCATCAGGTTTATGTAGTACACTTGTGTTACTGTTAGACTTTCATCAGGTTTATGTAGTACACTTGTGTTACTGTTAGACTTTCATCAGGTTTATGTAGTACACTTGTGTTACTGTTAGGCTTTCATCAGGTTTATGTAGTACACTTGTGTTACTGTTAGACTTTCATCAGGTTTATGTAGTACACTTGTGTTACTGTTAGACTTTCATCAGGTTTATGTAGTACACTTGTGTTACTGTTAGACTTTCATTGGGTTTATGTAGTACACTTGTGTTTCTGTTAGACTTTCATTGGGTTTATGTAGTACACTTGTGTTACTGTTAGGCTTTCATGAGGTTTATGTAGTACACTTGTGTTACTGTTAGGCTTTCATCGGGTTTATGTAGTACACTTGTGTTTCTGTTAGACTTTCATTGGGTTTGTAGTACACTTGTGTTACTGTTAGGCTTTCATGAGGTTTTTGTTTTTGGAATAATTGTCGCAGTGTTCGCTTTTTTAAAATGCTAAACATACTCTTACAAAAACTAGCACTTTTGCACATCACCATCATCATCATCGTCGTCGTCGTCATCTTCTTCATCACCATCATGATCATCATCATCATCATTGTCATCATCATCTTCATCACCATCATGATCATCATCATCATGATCATCGTCGTCATCATCATCTTCATCACCACCATGATCATCATCGTCGTCGTCGTCACCTTCATCACCATCATGATCATCGTCGTCATCATCTTCATCACCATCATCATCGTCATCGTGATCATCGTCGTCATCACCATCGTCATCATGATCATCGTCGTCGTCGTCATCATCATCATGGTCATCATCATCGTCACCATGATCGTCATCATGATCATCGTCATCATCATCATCATCATCGTCATCGTTGTCATCATCATCATCATCATCATCTTCATCATCACCATCATCATGATCATCATCGTCGTCGTCCTCATCATCGTCATCCTCATGATCATCATCATCGTCATCATCTTCATCACCATCTTCATGATCATTGTCATCATCATCATCTTCATCACCATCATCATGATCATCGTCATCTTCATCACCATGATCATCATCATCGCCATCATCTTCATCACCATCATCATGATCATCATCATCATCACCATCATCGTTGTCACCGTCGTTATCATCTTCATCACCATCATCATGATCCTTGTCATCGTCATCATCTTCATCATCATCTTCATCATCAGTTATGGGTGCAACTTTTCCTGGTATACGAGGATTTCCTGGATTTTTAATTTTACCAGAAAAGGAAGTGCCTTGTTTATAATTTGTCAACAAGATCGTTCTGTGTCTACTGTATTTTTCAAACACTTAAAAAAAATAGCATCATATAGTAAAAAGCCAAGTGTCCGTCCGTGTGTGTGTGTGTCTGTCTGAAACACAAAACGGGCCTTATAACTCCGCCGTATTTTGACCGAATCGCTTCAAATTTGCTGTGAGCCCTAACGGGGCGATGGCAACGGCAACCGAGGCGGCCGTGTCATTTGCGCGGTTTCGCAAATGCGTGAAACGTGTATCCGCCGGACTCTCAGCGCCCGTATCTTCGGCATTTCTGGACCGATTGCCTTCAAATTTGGCAGGTAGATGACCAGGGACGGTGACTATCGGAAGCCATTGGTTCTAGACCCATATAACTATTATATGCTTAATCATCATTACCATAAAATGCTGTGGGAGACATTTTGAAGCTTGTTAACCTTGACCACTGGCCTTGTGGTTGTCCGATGAGAATCATTGGTCATACACCCGTAGGCCCTCAAACCATGTGTTTTTATTATCACCCAAAGAATGCAGAGGGGAGATCTATTTTAAGCTTATAGAACTTCCGGTTTCAGAATTGAAACCAGAAATATTGTCACGAACGAAATTCACACACAAACGGAAAGTTAAGACAGAAATCAAAACATCCAACTCATTCAGAAGTACATGCTCTCGCGTTATTCAGTCTCTCCACAAACATTATAAACAAAGCCAATTTGAAATATTAACAACAATTTATTTACACTCAATCACTCACACAATCATACATATATCAAAGAATATTAACAGCAGCAAAAACCTAAGGGCAACACGCACAACACTGCACAAACACACAAAAAATACTCGGTTCTTTCGCGGAGCAATTTGCACGCTAGGTTCTTGATTTGAGCCGACGACCTCGTAGTCTCGCTCGTTTGTTCCGGGCATTTGACTCGGCAGAATGCCTCCTCTTCTCAGGCCGCTCCAACACCAGCACCTCTTCTCAGGCCGCTCCAACACCAGCTCGTGGGCGCCTCCAGTCACCCTGGCAGCCTTCTGTTGGGCGCACAGACTGGGTGCTCTTAGGATGAAAACAATAAACTGTCCGAATTTTGAAATGGTAATTTCAAAATAATACTTTAACATACAAGAAAACGAAACCATAATTTACCAATTACAGTTGAATTAAAGTTGCCAAAAATCAGTACCAACAAAAGATTTATATTTACAACATCATTTAACAATTCCTCACAAAGAATGAAAACAGATTACAAGATTCCAATCTGCAAATTAAGTGGAAAGTAAATGAAAAATCTTTTCTCTTTACGAAGTCAAATGTTTAAAATCTGTAAACGCTTAAGGCTATCTTTCTCTTACCTCTGCACTAGGGCAGCAGAGCAAATCAGATTGACCAAGCTTCGACAGCCAGTACGAAGGTAGAAAGCAAAGTGAATTAGAAAAGAGGACAGACCGGCGAAGGAAAAAATGTGTATTCAACTCCAGCTGAAAATATGCATGTGCTGCACGAGAAAAACTAAATGCACGAAATCCGTACACAATGATGCAGCGCTTTCAGTTCGGAGCCTTTAACACAAAGTAAAGCTATACAAATTATGTTCCAGTGAACATTATATTTTATCAATGTGATGCCTTTCATCACAAATATTCAGTATCAACTGCGTTCTCCATGTCGGTGTACTCTGCAGTTGCGTTGTCGTCTTCATAGTGAGGCTTTGGTGGTAAATCTTGCTGCATTTGTTGTGGTGTATTATGTACTATTAGCATCAGCTGGGTGATGGAGTGTAGGAATTGGGCCAGGTTAGATGCCATAGTTTCAGGAGTCTTGTGAATGGAAGTTTTTCTTGGAAGAAATGGCACTGGATTTCAAGTGCGTTTGTAATGTCAGTTATTGAAGCATTGCAATTGAAAGGTTGATATAGGGCCTATGTCTTCTCTTGACTGGTATGGTTCTCATCAATTTTGCTCTTCCATCAGGAGCTTTTCCTTCTACATTCGTTTGCTGTTGATTTTCTTGCCTTGCTGAAATCACTATTTCCTGCTCCACTACACAAACTCTCCTTTAGACTGACACAAGTTTGCATGACACAAATGATAGTAAACTCTCTCTCTGTCTCTCTCTCTCTGTGTATCTCTATCTATGTACCCCCCCCCCCCTCTCTCTCTCTCTCTCTCTCTCTCTCTCTCTCTCTCTCTCTCTCTCTCTCTCTAACGTATATCTTGACTCCTTTCTCAGTCTGTCTGTCGCTCTTATTTCAGTCGCCCCCCCCCCCACCCCATCTCTCTCCCTTTATCTCTCTCTTCTTTTCTCTATCCCTCTTCTCTCTCTTTGACCCTGTATTTGTTTATCTCCCCATCTCCCTCGCGTTTTCCTCCCTCCTTTCTTCTCTTTCTCTCCATCCTTCTCATTCTCATTCTTTTCTCATTTTCACACTCGTTTCTGCTTGCTAAATTTCTTTGTTTTCTGTCTCTTTGTCGCTTTTTCCTTTCAATTTGTTTTTTTGTTTAAATATTAATAGTACTAATAGTAGAATGTTATTTGAAGTATTTATATTCAGGGGCGTAGCATCCAGGTCAGGCTAGAGCCTGGCCACGTTTTTCACATACACACGTGCGCGCGCACACACACACACACATATAATTATGCATGTGTTAGCTCGTGCGTGCACGTGTGTGTGTGTGTGTGTATACACACACACGTGCAAGCGCGAGCTCAATTTTGCATTTTTTTTTAAACTGCATTTTTTTTTGCTTTTCCAACTTTCACACAAACACTTTAGATTTTATTTATTTCAGGCAATTCCATGCATGAGTTTTAGCTAAGAATAATATGGATTCCAAATTCACTTAATATTCTCCCAGGAGAGGCTTCCATTGCATCTTTTTCAGTCAAACTATCGTCAGCTTCTGGGGGCTATGCCTTAAATCCCCCCCCCCCAAGACTTTGCATGAGTTTACGCTAAGAACAATAATAATATGTATTACAATTTCACATCGTATTCTCCCAGGAGAGACTTCCATTGGATCTTTTACTGTCAAACTATCGTCAGCTTCTGGGGGCTATGCCCCCCCCCCCCCCCCCCCCCCCCCTTCCCCCCATTTCAGCCTGACCACTTTTAGAAGGCTTGCTACACACCTGATTTTATGTTGATAAAACTAGATCTATTATTCATATGTTTGCACTTTTATTGTTTATTAAACTTGCTGCTTGTTTTGAATTATTGTTTGTTTATCTCTCTCTCTCGCTCTCTCTCTCTCTCTCTCTCTCGCAAAAGGGCGTCTCTGCCTCTCTCTCTCTCTCTCTCTCTCTCTCTCTCTCTCTCTCTCTCTCTTTCTCCTTCATGGATTTCTTTGACATTCAAGCAAGTACCTGATTCAAGTAACGAAAATAGTCTACTTTGTGTGAGTTATTGTTCTTGATTAATATTAACTAGCGCAACTTTTGGAGTACCGGTAACGGCTAGTCACGCCAATACTGGTAACGCTGAGTACAGCAAATTTGAAGCGATTCGGTTAAGAAAAGGCGGAGTTATTCTTGCCCCGTTTCCCGTTGGCGCTGCAATGAGAGTGACGCGCTCTCCTTAGTAACGGTAACGCCTAGTATGTTGTAACGCCAAGTACTTAACGCTGTTACAGCAAATTTGAATCGATTCCGAAAGAAACGGCGGAGTTATAAGGCCCCATTTAACGCTGGCGCTGCTCTGAGACTGACGCGCTCTCCCGATTCTCTTCAAATTTGCTGCCAGGCTTTGCCCGGGCCATAGCAAGGAAAGAAGCAAATTTGAAGCGTTTCGGTTAAGAAACGGCAGAGTTATTTGTGAAAAGGTAAAGCTGTGTTATATCGCGCGCATTTCTTTCGATTCCCTTCCGATTTGGCACATCGATAGTCACCGTCCCCAGTCATCTACCTTCCAAATTCGAAGGCAATCCTGTCCAGAAATAGCGGAGATACGGGCGCCGAGAGGCCGGTGGATACGCGTTTCGCGCATTTGCCAAACCGCGCAAATGACACAGCCGCCTCGGTTGCCGTTGCCATCGTGACGTTAGGGCTCACAGCAAATTTGAAGCGATTCGTTTTCGAAAAACGGCGGAGTTATAAGGCCCGTTTTGTGTAAGTACACTCACACACACACACACACACACAACACGGACACTTGCCTTTTTATTATATGATAGTTTTTTTAAATGCCATAATTATTTTGAAAAGGAAGCATAGATGTGCAAAGATATTAGATTAATAAACATTTGTTAGTTTTATTAACATGTTTGAAAACATTTATTCGTTTCGTACACCGCTTTTGTATAAAATAAATATACCAATAGAAATTATATAGCACGCGTTTGTTTATCTGTTTGTTTGTAATCTGGGTCTCAGATATGTGCCTTCCCGGGTCGAGAGGACGTAAAACACCAATATTGCTGGGTCTCAGAAAATCTAGGTTTGAACTTTTGGCCTCTTTTTTTTAATAAACAATGCAAAACAAAGTGTATTTTGCCATGCATAATTAAAAACAAATGACTCCTGACAAAACTTACAGATTTTATGATGTTAACTTGACACACAGTAGATAGATCTAGATCAAGGCCGAAAGTCATGTCGGATTAACATTTACCATTCACACTGAGTCTGAATTACCGTTCTTGCTATTTTAAGTAATGAAGGAGTTTTAACCAACAAAATCGCAAAAGCTGTTGCCTAAAAAAATTGAATCAATCACTGAAACAATTTCCCAAAGCTTTCACGCGTATTTGTTGTTTAAAAACAACCATGCTTCGAAAAATCTAACGAAATGTAAGGTATGCATTTTCTGAGTTTGAACTTTTGGTTTTGACTTTGGCTGTCCCACCCATCAAACTTCATCCTTCATTTTCACGCGAACTGCGTGGTTCTTGCTATAATAAAGTACATAGCAATACAAATTAGTAATACTTGAGCAAAACTGGCAGATGTTGTATTTTTTGCTTACATAATTAAGAGTTGATCGACTCCGAAAGTCCGTTCATTGAGTGTCACGGCGCCCACATTGCTAATCGCTGGGCTGGACGATCTCGACCATGCAATACTTTGATTTGTCATCCTCTCAAATTTGCCCCTTATGCAATTGCCTAGTATAGTGTATATCAACGGAAAGAACGAGCTTTCAAGCGATCTGAATCACAAAACGAATGAATTCGAAACCACATAACACTGTGTTTTAAAATTTTCAATTTTTTTAACCTACAATGTTTTCAATAAAATCGAAAGTAACTTTCTTGTGAAATTGACAATGAGATAGCCGAAACCCTCAGCTTTCTGCACATATAACGGTTATTCTGATTGATTGCGAGGGGCAATTTCTACAGCCGTTACAAGCAACGTACCATTTTTGGTAGTGACGTTGGCATTGTTAAAATTTAGGTCACGCTTCGTTTTCGACAGCGATCCCATCCTTGTTTCATTAATGATTGTGTAAGTACACTCGCATTCGTACAAAATACGCAACACACACAGTGATAAGGAAAGAACATTTTCTTTGTTGGCGTGCATTTCATGAACACTCGTGAGATATCTTTTGAGAAATCAGAAGTTGAAAATTGGTAAAATGTGGGCAGCTCAGTCAGTGTTTCATGACGTTGTATAGGCAAAGGGACTACCTATCTATTGTTATTATAGGAGCATTGTGCACAGAGCAACATGGAGAGAGCCATTCGGCTTTACAACAACCAGCCCACCCCCGTATTACATCATCATCACCATCACCATCATCATCACCACCATCATCATCATCATCATCACCACCAGCATGATCGTCACCACCATCATCATCACCATCACCACCATCATCTTCACCACCACCATCATCATCACCACTATCTTCATCATCACCATCATCATCATCACCATCACTACCATCATCACCATCACCATCATCATCACTGTTGTTATCTATTGTTATTATAGGAGCATTGTGCACAGAGCAACATGGAGAGAGACATTCGGCTTTACAACAACCAGCCCACCCCCGTATTACATCATCATCATCATCATCACCATCATCACCACCCTATCATCACCACCATCATCATCATCACCACCAGCATCATCGTCACCACCATCATCATCACCATCACCACCATCATCTTCAGCAGCAGTATCATCATCATCACCATCATCATCATCATCACTGTTGTTATTGTAGGGTCATTGTGCACAGCAGACCTGTTTACTCTACTCTTTTCGAATAGTATTCTACTCAATTTGGACCTCTACTACTCTTCAAAACTGAAAATAATGCTCTAATTACTCATTTTCAGTGAACATTGTTTGATGGTTTAATGAAGAGGACTACTCATTTCACACCAAAATTAGTCATTTCAGCTATCCAGACTACTCAAGACTTGTGTAGGGGGTAATCAGGTCTGGCACAGAGCAACATGGAGAGAGCCATTCGGCTTTACAACAACCAGCCCACCCCCGTATTACATCATCATCACCATCATCATCATCATCATCATCATCATCATCATCATCATCATCATCATCATCATCACCACCATCATCATCATCATCACCACCATCTTCATCATCAATACGGCCATCACCACCATCACCATCATCATCATCACCTATCATCACCACCATCATCATCATCACCATCACCATCATCATCACCACCTATCATCATCATCATCATCATCACCACCAGCATCATCATCATCATCATCATCATCATCATCATCATCTCATCATCACCATCATCATCATCATCACTGTTGTTATCTATTGTTATTATAGGAGCATTGTGCACAGAGCAACATGGAGAGAGACATTCGGCTTTACAACAACCAGCCCACCCCCGTATTACATCATCATCATCATCATCACCATCATCACCACCATCATCACCACCCATCATCATCATCATCATCATCATCATCATCATCACCATCAATCATCATCATCACCATCATCATCATCAACATCATCATCATCATCCACCATCATCATCACCACCTATCATCATCATCATCATCATCATCACCATCATCATCACCACCATCATCATCATCATCACCACAATCATCATCATCATCATCATCACCATCATCATCATCATCATCATCACCATCACCATCATCATCACTCATGTTATCATCATTGTTATTGTAGGAGCATTGTGCACAGAGCAACATGGAGAGAGCCATTCGGCTTTACAACAACCAGCCCACCCCCGTATTACATCATCATCATCATCATCATCATCAATACCATCATCATCACCATCACCATCATCATCACTGTTGTTATCTATTGTTATTGTAGGAGCATTGTGCACAGAGCAACATGGAGAGAGCCATTCGGCTTTACAACAACCAGCCCACCCCCGTATTACATCATCATCATCATCATCATCATCCAATCATCATCATCATCCACCATCATCATCATCATCACCACCATCATCATCATCACCACCATCACCATCACCACCATCATCATCATCATCACCATCACCACCATCTTCATCATCATCACCATCACCACCCCATCTTCATCATCACCATCATCATCATCATCATCATCACCATCATCATCATCATTGTCACCGTCATCATCATAATAATAATAATAATGGGAATTTATACAGCGCTCTTTCTCACATGAGCTCAGTGTGCTTTACATTGATAACAAGAACATTAAAGGCAAACAAATAATTAATCATTAGAAAGTGAAATAAGCGTGATGCTTGCACGCAACGTTCTCTTACTTCCTTACTCACACACACACACACGCACACATGCATGCACGCACACACATTAATTATTATACAAGAGTAAAATAGTTACAATATGAACATTCTAAGAAGAAACATAGAGACCACATTCACATTCTCAATCAAGTTTGAATACAATACTGCAACTTGAAATAAAATCATACTGCCATCAACATACCAATTACATGACTAATTATAAGACAAATTTTGCAAAAACAAAAATACCCTTCTACCTCATTTACAAGCATTTAAAGTTTACAAGACGTAGACATTCTTTATACAAAATATGAATTATAAAATAATTGTAAATAAACTTTTTACAAGATTTCTGCAATAAAACGACACCCCCCCCCCCCTCACACACACACACACACACAAACACTAATCAATCATAATATGTCCGAAACAAGTGAGTTTTAAGGGCAGAGCGAAAGGCGGAAATAGAGTCAGGTGAGCGGACATGTTGTGGGAGGGAATTCCATAAGTGAGGTGCTAAATAGTAGAAGGATCATTCACCAAACGATTTCGTGTGGACCCGAGGAACCTTGAGTGTGCAGCAGTCAGAGGAAGAATGTAGGGAGCGAGCAGGTGTGTAGACAGTTACTAGTTCGGAGAGATAGACGGGACCAGAGGAGTGAACAGCACCGAAACAAAGGCAAGCTATTTTATACTTGATTCTAGCCTCTACTGGAAGCCAGTGCAAGTTACGAAGAGGAGGTGTTATATGATCAGAACGTGGAAACAAATAAGAGTTTTCGTGTCTGCAACAGACAGAAAGTGTCGAACATCACTGATTCGTCTGAGCTCATAATTGATGGAACGTATGAGATTAATAACCTGTGTATGCATTGTAAGATTTGAATCGATGGTAACTCCGAGATTCTTTGCTGACTTAGAAAACTGAACACAAGCATTGCCAACTGTAAGAGTTTCTGGAAGAGATATCGTTGCAGACATACGCTGAGAGGAAACAATCAGAGCTTACGTCTTGTCATCATTAAGTTTTAATTTGTTGCTTGTCATCCAGGATTTGACATCATGAATGAAATAATCCATAGACGGAATAGCGCTGTCATTTTGGGTAGGTTCTGCCGATTTTTGAAGCTGGTTATCGTCAGCAAAGGAATGGTCAATAACAGATCGAGTGACTAGCAAAAACATCAGAGAGAGGGGCAGTGTACAGGACAAAGAGAACTGCCACAATACAGATCCCCTGATGTTACACTCACAAGAAATTAACTTGCGTATCTTAACTGCAGTGTGTTGATCAGACATTCTGCAAGCGTTTTGTTAGATAGAGAGA
>CM065687.1:63903832-64021332 GCA_017654935.2 Phymorhynchus buccinoides
CTACATTAGAATTCAACAAGTCTTATAAAAAAAGAAAGTTCATTTGGTCAGATAACGAAATCTATTTAGTCAATCCAAGTAATAAGCTGAGCGATTGTTTAGAGTATTTTTATAAACTGTTTAAAGGAACACCAACTTTGTTTATCATTGATGACTGTTCAGCTGAAAGAGACATAGTAAAAAAAAGAAATAGTTTAGCAAAGCTAGCATTCAGTGGTCGACATGCAGGAATTAGCTTATGGATTTTAACACAAAAATATAACTCGGTTTTAAAAGACTTTAGAGAACAGTTAAAAACAGTTGTTTTGTTTTTTACTAAAGACAAAAATAGTTTTGAAGAATGTCTAGATTAAAATGATGTGATTGAATCAAAAGAAGAAAAAAAGTTCGATTAAACAAAAAATGAGGAAATATAAGTTTTGTAAGCTAGTGTTAAAAACTGTTTTTCCTAATCAGTACAAATGTTTGTGAAGGCAAAAAAAAAAGGAAAAAAAAAGGTCAATTTTTTTTGGTTTCTTTTTTTTATAATGGGTCAAATTCAAGGTTAAACTTGTTGTAAATTTCTGATAAAGTATTCATTATTTTGCTTTCAATTTTGAACAAGTATTTACTGACTATTTCATCGTCTTCCATTAATAGATGAGATAGAACAATTTCTTTCTGCGCATTCCTCAATCTTTTCAATAAAATGTTGTAATTCTTTGTCTTGAGTATCTCTTTATTCTGAGTCTCCATTTAAAAACTCATTTTTTTTTTTTGGTTTTTTTTTTTGTTTTTTTTTTTCTAATCAAATCGGAACTGTGTCTGGTGGAATTATCTGTAATTCTTCTTTAACAAAGGCTCTTTTTGGTGTTGGTCGTGTTGACGTATCAGTTTTTCTTAAATAATAAACGGGAGGATTCATTTCTATTACACTTTTTATCTCGTACGGATCAATACTCCAAATAGGATCAGTCGCTCTTACACGTGTGTCTCCTTCTGCTTCTCCTGGTGCATAAAGAAACCTAACTTTTACTCCAAACGGTATTAGTTGTTTTGTAATTGAATGTTCATGAGGCGTGTCTATCGAAGAGTCAATTGTTTTCTTCTGTATTGCTTTTACTGGTCGGAGCCCAATGACCTTAGATTCTTCGTTATTCATGACACGCAGAACGGAGGGTAGTCTTCTAACCCATTCAGTGTTTTTAGTTGAATCAAGGAGTTCTCTATGGTATTGATAAGAAAAAAGTCTTTCAGCCAATTGTTTATTAAAGTTTTCAACTAAGGCCTGAGATCTATGATTTCCAGGAATACCTCGTTTAATAGATACTTTGTGTTTTAACAGTAACTGATTGAATTGCCCTTTAAATTCTTTTCCTTCATCAACTTGAATTAAACGAGGATAGGTTAATGGACCGCGTCTATAGATTTCTTGTAAAGCAACAGAGACTTAAGTAGCACTTTTATCAGTCAATGGTTCAGCATCTTTATATCTTGAAGAGATGTCAACAACTGTAAGCGCATATTTAAATCTTTTTCTTCTGATTAAATCATGAGGTAGGTATAGAAGATCCATTTGATGAGTGTCATTTGGTGTTGAGTTAACGAAGTGTGGTCTTTTAATTCGTTTAGGTGCTGGTAAATAAATTTGCCAAATAGCTTGTTTAGATAGCCATTCTTTTGCTGTTTGTTCAGTGACACCAGCTGCTTGACTGAGTTTTTTAATAGCTGTTAAACCTTTCCAATAACCTTTTGGTGAGTAATAAATTTTATTCATTTTAATACTAAATCTTTTTTGCAATGAAAAAAACAGCAGTCATACCGATTACAATAAACGCTATCTCCTGCATCTTTTGTTCTTCAGATGATTGGTAGTAGTCACTTAATTTTGGTGGTGGTGGGAGCTGCTGTAATTGTTTGCCCGTCACTAAATAATACTCTTTCATGGCATCGTCAACATTCTTAAAAGTGTTGCTGCATGACGTTCTAGTTTTAATTTGTTATTAATAAAGTCTAATCGGGCGATTCTTTGCCTTTCATAAGCGTCTTGTGCTGCTGCTAATTGTTCCATAGCACGATTGTGTCTTTCTCTTTCCTTGTTCGTTTCTAGTTTACTAAATATGAAATTACTTCCCGAAAAAGCAAGCGCGTTTACTACAGCACCGCCGACCATGATTGCGAGTGAAGCCATTTTATTCAACAACAAAAAAAAAAACATTTTTATTTTCTCGTTTAACTAAGAAGTCATTTTATTTCTACATATTTATAGTTTCTGGAATTATTCCTCGCTTAACTAAGAAGTCTTTTGTCGCGATTGAAGCAGTAATCACAGCGATTAGTTTACCTGAGTCCTCTAGATCAAGTTTTCCTAGGTCTGGTGGTTTCATTTTCAATAGTTTCTTACCAACCATCGTGTAAGCAATTGAAAGAGAGCTGATTAGAGCAGATTGATATACAAGATTAATAATAGTGTTTTCCATTTTTATTTTAAAATAAAAAATATAAATTAACTAAAAAAAAATGAATTATGACGAACTACTATTAAACGCTCAGGAAGCAGTAATTTCTGATGAAGTGTCGACAAGTGTTATGAATAAAAAGGAAAAGTTGTATTCTCTGGCTGCGTGTGGGAAAACAAAACAATACTTAGGAACAGAATTTAGTATAGAACAGATTCAACAAATGTCTTCTGCTGACATTGAAAAGTACTACACCAGATACGAAGCACAATTAGGATCTAAAATGGTTAAAAGTTTAGGCCAAACAGTAATAGGCTTGTACACTAAGTTAGTTAGTCAGTTTTTTCCACTCGATTCAAGCCAAGATTTAATGTACGATTTAAGTCAAGATCCTGTTTTAACTAAATCGTTAGAGTCTCTTAGTTGTGATCTTTTTTATAGGTTTGGTGGGCTTTTATCACCAGTTGTCATGGGGTTAATTACTTTTAATCATATAGATTTTATGGCTATTAAAAATGAACGTGACAGAGAATCAAACGAATCAGACGGAGCAGCAAACAGGCCCCATTCTATCGAAGAGTCCGGCAGTAACCAAGGTAACGAAGAACCCAGGACGAGTTGAAGCAGGTAAAAGGTTATCAGAGTGGAATCGACAACAAAAAATGAATAAACAAACAAAACAAAAACTGTTGTCTCAGAATGAAGATGAATCAACCATAAGCGCAATACCAGTTAAAAAAGAAGAAGACAAACAAAACAGTACGAATTACGATGTTGTATTGCTTACTGTTGGTGTGGTTGCTGGTGTTGGTTATTTGTCTTATAAATTATATAAAACACACATGCAACCAAAGCTAGAAAAACGAGTAGAAGTACAAACAAAACAACCAGAGAAAGTAGCAGACAAACAAGAAAAACAAAAGCCAAATAGCTTAAAACCTGAGAGCGATCCATTTTTAATGCAATAATTTTTTTATTTGGTACTTAAGTAAGAACTTAAAAAGAACTTAAGTAAGAACTTAAAAAGAACTTAAAAAGAACTTAAAAAAGAACTTAATAAGTGCTAAGTAAGTTTTTGCATTAGAACTTAACAAGAACTTGAAGATGACTTGAAGATGACTTGAAGATGACTTGAAGATGACTTAACAAGAACCTAGAGAAGTACTTTAAAAAGAACTTGAAAAGAACTTGAAAAGAACTTGAAAAGAACTTAACAAGTAATAAAGATCTTTTTAGTGACAAAATCCAACCTAATAAAATACCTTCATTCCTGTTAGCGACATAAGAGCAGATCAGGGGAAGTAATTTGGATTACTATTCTTAGCTGTATTTAAAAGAATGCTTGTAAGTTTGTTTGTTTTTTACTAAAAAGTAGAGTTAAAAATGATTTTTTTGATTTATAAACAGTACAAGTTTAATATTCTGCATCGATTCGTAAAAGAATTATACGTTTATTTCTTAAATCGTAAAAAATATATAGTTGTTTTTAATAAAATCGTTCTCTCAACCTGGGAGCAAGATGCATCAACACATTGTACGTAATATATACGAAGTTAATCACTGTACTGTAACAAGCGTTTTTGGTCTATAGAATGGGGGAAATCCCGTTCTGAATATCCGGTTTGTTTTCAAAAAATACTGAGAACGTAAAATGGGGAAAATCCGTTTGTCTCTAAAAATACTGAATTAGGTCAAACGTTCCTGCGTGAACGGATGACCCAGTTAGGTTTTAGCATGTGAATCTACTTTTTGATCAAGAATTAAAATCAGCTACTAAAATAAATATTTTAGAGCATTCTCACAGTTTCAATGATTTTTTTTTATTTATAAAGAGATTTTTTTTTTGCCCCCTAAAAGTAGTGTTTTTTCTTCCTAATTGGCAGGATAGAAGGAGGGGGGATTTTTGCTTTTATTCTGCCCTAAAAGTAGTGTTTTTTCTTCCGAATTGGCAGAATAAGGGGGGTGACGGATTTTTACTTTTTTCACCCCTTAAAGTAGCGTTTTTGTATCTAAAAAGGGGTTTTAAAAAAGTTAGATTTTTTGCTTTTTTTTATGCCTTAAAGTTGCGAATTCGTGTTTAAAAGGGGTCAAAAATAGTCTTGAGCCAGAATCCCCTTTCTTCTGTTCTCTCCGCTCTTTAAAATGGTGCACACAGTTTGATGTCATTAAAAGCAGGGTGTAGCTTCTCTTTAAAAGACAGTCACCAATTGGTTGATCCGCGATCACAACTGTGACCTACTTTGTCTCCTGAGAGAGAATGGCCAGCGCTGGTGCCCAGTGGATGGTTAAAGCGAATTGATCCACGATCACAACTGTGACCTATTGTCTCCCGGTGCCCAGTGGATGGTTAAAGCGAATTGATCCGCGATCACAACTGTGACCTATTGTCTCCCGGTGCCCAGTGGATGGTTAAAGCGAATTGATCCGCGATCACAACTGTGACCTATTGTCTCCCGGTGCCCAGTGGATGGCTAAAGCGAATTGATCAGCGATCACAACTGACCTATTGTCTCCCGGTGCCCAGTGGATGGCTAAAGCGAATTGATCCGCGATCACAACTGTGACCTATTGTCTCCCGGTGCCCAGTGGATGGTTAAAGCGAATTGATCCGCGATCACAACTGTGACCTATTGTCTCCCGGTGCCCAGTGGATGGTTAAAGCGAATTGATCCGCGATCACAACTGTGACCTATTGTCTCCCGGTGCCCAGTGGATGGCTAAAGCGAATTGATCAGCGATCACAACTGACCTATTGTCTCCCGGTGCCCAGTGGATGGCTAAAGCGAATTGATCCGCGATCACAACTGTGACCTATTGTCTCCCGGTGCCCAGTGGATGCTTAAAGCGATACGAAGCGATTTAGATAAGTAAAACTGTTAAGAACTATTAGAATCGAAGAAGTTGTGACGTAACATGGAAACGCACGCCCCACTTTCTCCCTTTCTACATCCCGGGTCCAACTTCCATCCCCCCCTCCCCTTTCTTTTTTCGGGCCGCCACTTTAATTACAATTCAACATCAAACAGGGCACCGATTCCGAAGCCTATCTGTTTGATCAAGTCTGCTCACGGGGTTTTCCTCTGGTGACCCCCACATTGGCGGTCTCCCTTTGTTCCCCGTATCTCCTTTCCCGATCACAAGAGGGACCCGAGGATGACTGTGACACGTGCCAGTGATGTAACCGGCTCGTGATAGTTCTGTACTACTATGCATAATATTATAACATCATCTTGTGACTTGTCGACTGCTATGAACCAATGACAGGCTCTCGGGTGTTTGAAATTGGAGGGGAAAATTTGAGTAGTGAGGAAAGTTATGAAGGTTGTTTGGGATGGTGGACCTTCCCCACCTCCCCCTCTCCCTCATGTGGGATGAATGTTGCTCCGGATGGTGGACCTTCCCCACCTTCCCCTTCCCCCCATGTGGGACCAATGTTGTTTGGGATGGTGGACCTCCCCCTCTCCCTCACCTCCCCAACCTTCCCCTTCTCCCTCATGTGGGACCAATGTTGCCCTCCGGATGGTGGACCTTCGCCACCTCCACCTTTCCCTCATGTGGGACCAATTTGTTTGGGATGGTGGACCTTCCCCACCTTCCCCTTTCCCTCATGTGGGATGAATGTTGCTCCGGATGGTGGACCTTCGCCACCTCCACCTTTCCCTCATGTGGGATGAATGTTGTTTGGGATGGTGGACCTTCCCCACCTTCCCCTTTCCCTCATGTGGGACCAATGTTGCTCCGAATGGTGGACCTTCCCCACCTCCCCCTCTCCCTCAGGTGGGATGAAGGTTGTTTGGGATGGTGGACCTCCCCCACCTTCCCCTTTCCCTCATGTGGGATGAATGTTGCTCCGGATGGTGGACCTTCCCCACCTCCCCCTTTCCCTCATGTGGGACCAATGTTGTTTGGGATGGTGGACCTTCCCCACCTCCCCCTTTCCCTCATGTGGGATGAATGTTGCTTGGGATGGTGGACCTTCCCCACCTTCCCCTTCTCCCTCATGTGGGATGAATGTTGTTTGGGATGGTGGACCTTCCCCACCTCCCCCTCTCCCTCATATGGGATGAAGGTTGTTTGGGATGGTGGACTTTCCCCACCTCCTCCCCTCTCCCTCATGTGGGATGAATGTTGTTTGGGATGGTGGACCTTCCCCACCTCCCCCTTTCCCTCATGTGGGATGAATGTTGCTCCGGATGGTGGACCTTCCCCACCTCCCCCTTTCCCTCATGTGGGATGAATGTTGTTTGGGATGGTGGACCTTCCCCACCTCCCCCTTTCCCTCATGTGGGATGAATGTTGTTTGGGATGGTGGACCTTCCCCACCTCCCCCTTTCCCTCATGTGGGATGAATGTTGCTTGGGATGGTGGACCTTCCCCACCTTCCCCTTTCCCTCATGTGGGACCAATCTTGCTCCGAATGGTGGACCTTCCCCACCTCCCCCTCTCCCTCAGGTGGGATGAATGTTGTTTGGGATGGTGGACCTCCCCACCTTCCCCTTTCCCTCATGTGGGATGAATGTTGCTCCGGATGGTGGACCTTCCCCACCTTCCCCTTCCCCCCATGTGGGACCAATGTTGTTTGGGATGGTGGACCTTCCCCACCTCCCCCTTTCCTTCATGTGGGACCAATGTTGCTCCGGATGGTGGACCTTCCCCCACCTTCCCCTTCCCCCCATGTGGGACCAATGTTGTTTGGGATGGTGGCATTTACATCCTGAATGTTTAATCTCCTCTAGCATTCCCTTGCTATTGGAACATTGTGACATGAAGTTTATGATTCCCCCTCCTCGCCCCCCTTGTGCGATCACCTTGGGCATCGTGTGCATCTATGATGATGTTTGTATTTTTGCACATCACTTGGAATCATTTTTTGGATGCTATGGTATATGCGTTGCATAGAGTAATCAATTGACATACAGTAGGGAGGACACTTGGCTGCATGCAGAACTAGTTCCATATAATTTTGTGTACATGCACAAACAAAATCCCCTCCACACACACACACGCACACAGACACTCACACACATACACACACATGTACACACACAAACGCGCGCTCATGTACAACACACACGCGCGCACACGCACACACACACACACACACACACACGATCACTCCTCTACTCACACACTGAAATGTACACACAGACAAACAGACTTCATCTGTTCTACCTTCCTGCTCTCCCTCTCCCTCCACTTCGATCATTAAAGTCATAATCACAGTGGCTATCTTTTTTCCACTTCAGTTCTTGTCAAACTAACTGTCCCCATTTTACCGTTATTTATTTACTTGAGTTTTTTGTTAAGCATTTCTTGAGCACTTATCATATTTTAGTTTGGTATTTATTTCAATCCCTGTACACCTGGTCAGAGTGAAATAAACAGTTCGCAGCGAGGAAGACGAGATAGCTCGTCGAAATATTGGGAAAAAGAACCCAACTTGTTCGTCTGTTTTCTGTTCTATATATATATATATATATATAGTTAAGAAATAAATCCTATAGACCAACGATCACCATCAGATGGTGAGCTGTGCAGGACAGATGAATCAAATAATACAGAAAAAGATAACAGCCGCACAAGCCAAACTTCCCACTCCACACAACTCTGTAGGACTAAAAAGTTGCATTTGAAATGCCGAATTGATGAAACTTTTCTGTATCTAATGTATGAATTTGTGAACTTCAGAAACAGTTAACGTTATAAAATATTCTGTGTTCCTTTAAAAAAAAATATAAAAAAATATATATATTTTTTATTAATAATAAAAATAATAAAATGTGCTGATTTACTTTTTCTCCCAATGGGGGAGGGACAGTGCCCGATGCAAAGACAGCTGTTTCGTCTTTGAGAAAGACTCTTCAGTCTGCATATCGGCCTGCAAAGAATGTCCACAGTGAACATTCAAACTGAGCTAGAAGACCTTCCCCAAGAGAAAGGTTGTCCTCTTTGCACCATTTTCACTATCTTACCATCTCTCCCTTTTCTTCTTTCTTTCTTTCTTTCTTTCTTCTTCTCCTCTTTCTTCTTCTATCTTTCTTCTCCTCGACTTATAAACTTATCTCGATCTAAATGCTCACAAATAAATTGAGGTACAGCAAATTGCACGTGCTGACCTCTTTAACAACGAGGCTCTAACTTAGAGTAGAGCTGAGCGAATTTTTACGGATTTGTACAGTGAAGATGTTCAAGACAATGTCATTTTAATACGGTAATGTTTTAAGTTCGAATTTAAGGTAAGCAGTCATAATACGGGTGATATTTATGGTATTTAATGCGTTATTATTGTGTGTGTGTGCGTGTGCGTGCGTGTGCGCGCCTGTCTGTGTATTTTGGTATTTATGTGTGTGTATGTGTATGCGTGTGTATGTGTGTGTGCTTGCGGGTATGTAAGTGGGTGTGAGAGTCTTTAAAAGAGATAGAGAGAGAGAGAGTGTGTGTGTGTGCGTGTGCGTGTGTGTGTGTGTATATGCTCTTGTGTGTGTGTGTGTGTGCATGTGTGAGTTTGTGTGCATGTTTATGTGTGTGAGTGTGTGTGCATGTTTGTGTGCATGCGGGTATGTATGTGTGTGTATATTATATATATGTATGTGTGTGCGTGTGTGTGTGTGAGTGTGTGTGTATGTGTATGTGTGTACATGAGTATGTTTGCGTAATGTTTGAAAATAACAATGTATATGTATGTACATTCAATATGTCTGCAGGTTGTTTCTCTGATGAAGGTCACTGGAGACCGAAACGTTTGGAAATAAAAGATTCCTAGTAGTTTTAACAGATGCATTCTTTCCTGATTCTTTCCTGATTTTATTATTTTTAGTGTGTGACTCAGCTACACTCCAGATTGCATCCTCACAGTGAAAGGAATGAAACTACATAGTGTGTTTTAATGACTTATTTTATATATATATATAAACGTACAAGAATTGAAGAAGAAAAAACAAACACACCATTAAGCTTTCCTCTTATATATATAGTTTGATTTAATAAAACTTTTTTTGTGTCCAATGTATGTATTTGTGAACCTAAGAAAGAAACTCAATTACTTTAATTTTAACTTTACGATTTGTTCTGTGTTCTGAAAAGAATAAAAGAAAATAATGTGCTGATTTACTTTTTCTCCCAATGGGGGAGATAGACAATGCCTATGCAAAGACAGCTGTTTCGTCTTCGTGAAAGACTCTTCAGTCTGCATGTCGGCCTGCAAAGTTGTCCACAGTGAATGTTCAAGCTGAGCTAGAAGACTTTCTACAAGAGAAAGGTTGTCCTCTTAGCACCAGATTGATAGTCCACAATAAAAGCAAACCAGCACTTAATTCAACAGAAATGGTAAAAATCTGATGTAAAATAACAAAAATAATAATGTCCTAAAATTACAATCCCTCGAAGAGAGTAGAAGAGATGGGATGCCATGTTGGTGGATCCAGTGAAGGATTCAATAAGGGAGGTCATAGAAATCGTAGTAAACACCAACATACTCCTGGTGAGGAGGAATGTAGAGGTGTGCCTGGATCAGGTAGACTGATGCGCTTTCCTTCTTCATAGTATGATATAAACGTACAATAAGGAAAGTTTAATGGTGTGGTTGTTTTTTCTTCTTCAATTCTTGTATATAAACGTACAAGAATTGAAGAAGAAAAAACAACCACACCATTAAGCTTTCCTCTTATATATATAGTTTGCTTTAATAAAACTTTGTTTGTGTCCAATGTATCAGTTTGTGAACCTAAGAAAGAAACTCAATAACTTTAATTTTAGCTTTACAATTTGTTCTGTGTTCTGAAAAGAATAAAAGAAAATAATGTGCTGATTTACTTTTTCTCCCAATGGGGGAGATAGACAATGCCTATGCAAAGACAGCTGTTTCGTCTTTGAGAAAGACTATATATATATAATATAATTATGTATTATTTATTATGGTTTTTTTACAGACAAACTGTCAGAGACAGGGCCTCAGACCCATGTGGTGATTATTGCTGGAATTACAGTGCTGATATTGATAATATATATATATATATATATATATGATTTATTATGTTTTGTTACAGGCAAACTGTCAGACACAGGGCCTCAGACGCATGTGGTGATTATTGTTGGAATTACAGTGCTGATTGTGGTGGTCACTGCACTGTGGCTATTGGTCAAATATCTGCTGCATCGCTCACATCGATGGCAGGTCTCTGTATGTGTGTCTGTCTGTCTGTCTCTGTGTGTGTGTGTGTGTATTGAACAATACTTATTTCTTCATGCCCCCAGCCCCTAGAAATGAGGTCAAGTTAACATCATATAATAAAAAGGCAAAGTCTGTGTGTCTGAAACACAAACGGGCCTTATAACTCCGCCGTTTTTCGACCGAATCGCTTCAAATTTGCTATGAGCCCTAACGGGGCGATGGCAACGGCAACCAAGACGGCCGTGTCATTTGCGCGGTTTCAAAAATGCGCGAAACGCGTATCCACCCGGTATTTCTGGACGGATTGCCTTCGAATTTGGAAGGTAGATGACCGGGGACAGTGACTATCAGTGTGCCAAACCGGAAGCGAATCGATTTAGAAACGCGTGCGATATACGCCGCTTAACCTTTTCACAAAACGCGGCGTAACCAGACCCGACATTGACTCGAAATTTGGAACGTGCATGACCAGGGATAGTGACTATCTTGGTGCAACAGCATCCGTTCATAAACACACGCGCTATAACCCGGATGGTTGGGGGGTGGGGTAGGGGGGCAGTGGGGAGTCTGTATGTCTCTCTGTCTCTGTCTTTTTCTGTCTGTCTCTCTCTGTGTGTATGTTTGTCTGTCTGTGTCTCTCTCTCGCTTTCTGTCTCTTGTCTCCCTCCCCCCCCCTCTCTCTCTCTCTCTGTCTTTGTCTGTAGGGCCTATGTCTTGCTGTCTGTCTCTCTCTCTCTCTGTCTCCTGTCTCTGTATGTCTATGTGTCTCTCTCTCTGCCTGTCTCTCTCATCTCTCTCTCTCTCTCTCTGTCTGTCTGTCTCTCTCTGTGCCTGCTCCGGGGCGGAAGACGTTAAACAAATTTTCATTCATCCAACCGGAACAGCAGTTGTCCTCTTTGCTCTCTGTCTGTCTCTCTCTCTGTGTGTCTTTGTCTGTCTGTCTGTCTGTCTCTCTCTCTCTCTCTCTCTCTCTCTCTCTCTCTCTCTCTCTCTCTCTCTCTCTCTCTCTCTGTCTCTGTCTCTTGTAGGGCTATGAGATATACTGATTATGTAGGCTACATGTTCAATGCATAATGTATTTACTTGGTTACTCAACTTTTAACAATCTGTTAGGTGTGTAACATGGGATCTTTAGTCATCATGTAATAAAAAGGCAAGTGTGTGTCTGTGTGTGTCTGTCTGTCTGAAGCACAAAACGGTCCTTATAACTCCGCCGTTTTTTAACCAAATCGCTTCAAGTTTGCTGTCAGGCTTGCTGTGGCCCGGGCAAAGCCTGGCAGCAAATTTGAAGAGAATCGGGAGAGCGCGTCACTCTCAGAGCAGCGCCAACGGGAAACGGGGCCTTCATATAATAAAAAGGCAAGTGTCTGTCTGTCTGAAACACAAAACGGGCCTTATAACTCCGCCGTTTTTCGACCGAATCACTTCAAATTTGCTGTCCGGCTTGCTGTGGCCGGGGCAAAGCCTGGCAGCAAATTTGAAGAGAATTGGGAGAGAGCGTCACTCTCAGAGCAGCGCCAACGGGAAACGGGGCCTTATAACTCCGCCGTTTCTTAACCGAATCGCTTCAAATTTGCTGTACTCAGCGTTACCAGTACTTGGCGTTACCGTTACTAGGCGTTACCGTTACTAGGGAGAGCGCATCACTCATAGCAGCGCCAACAGGAAACGGGGCCTTATTATTCCGCCGTTTCTTAACCGAATCGCTTCAAATTTGCTGTACTCAGTGTTACCAGTACTTGGCGTTACCGTTACTAGGGAGAGCGTGTCACTCTCAGAGCAGCGCCAACGGGAAACGGGGCCTTATAACTCCACCGTTTCTGAACCAAATCGCTTCAAATTTGCTGTACTCAGCGTTACCAGTACTTGGCGTTACCATTACTAGGCGTTACCGGTACCCGGCGTTGCGCTAGTAAAACTAAAAAGACATACACAAACATTCTAAGGTTGTCACTGTCAGCTTACATGTGTGAGACTGTCAACAAAATTTTGTCTTATCTTCATCGCATTAAACAAAAATACACCAATCCTCCTAATATTGAAAATAGACCTGTTTCTTAACAAGACTGCATGTGGTTTGTCGCCAAACTTGATATACTTTCCCCTTATATCATTGTACAAAATACATTTATACAACACATGGTCCTCGCCTTCTAAAACCTTACACATTTTGCACTTGAAATTAGCATTGTTGTTGAATGTTCTTTGTAAAACGATCCATTGATTGGTAACGCACCAAGCCTCAGCTTTATCAAACAATCCCTAAAGCATCTAATGTCCATGTCATTAAAATTACTCTTCACATTTAAAGTTCGTTTTAAATAACCTATGCTTTCGATGTATATCTTTATTCATAACAGACTCGCTCCATTCTTGCATGTACAATTCTTTCATTCTCTTCTTAAACTACAAAACAAAAGTTATCTCACATCCTACTCCCTGCTCCATGCTCAAGCCAGACATATCCAAAACCAGAACTAAATAATATGTTCTTTACAGAAGTTGCCCAACATTTCTTACCATTTCTATCTAGATTTACTAGCATCGAGTATGCTTGCTTAGGCAAACAGTGCGCTTCCATCTTTGCAAGTTTTAACCAGTATCTAATGCACCTATTACATGTTTTACCATTTCTATCTAGATTTACTAGCAAACAGTGCTTAGGCGCTTCCATCTTTACAAGTTTTAACCAGTATCTAATGCACCTATTACATGTTTTACCATTTCTATCTAGATTTACTAGCATCGCTTCCATCTTTGCAAGTTTTAACCAGTATCTAATGCACCTATTACATGTTTTACCATTTCTATCTAGATTTACTAGCATCGAGTATGCTTGCTTAGGCAAACAGTGCGCTTCCATCTTTACAAGTTTTAGCCAGTATCTAATGCACCTAGGTGCACTATTTACAAACAGGGGATAATGCCCCAGTTCGCCCAAGACAAATTTGTTAGGAACTTTAAGGTGTATTTTAAGAAAATGTTTGCATGCCAGAGTGTACCTTTTTACCATTGTCCAGTCTGTGGAGTCCCCACGTTTCGGAAGCTTATAATAGAACTGGCTGTACCTGAGCATCAAACATTCGAAAGAAGCATGTTTTGGAAATATCATTTAGTTTTGTTATATACCTTTTGCAGTCAAAACGAGCCTTTTTACCTTTCATTGCAAGTGCATCTACCCCTCTATAATAATCATCTTTGTTGTAAAAACGAACCCAAGGTAATTATATTCATTAAATACTTCTAATTGTTGTCCATCAAGATACCAATTTTCAAATTTCCCCAGAAACCCACCCTTACGGAAATCCGAAAAACATAACTTTTGTCTTGTCTGTATTGACTTTCAAAAATAAAAAGTGTTTGCAAACCGTGTTCAAAATGTGGATTTGATTTTGTAGACCTATAACAGTGTTTGACAATAAAACTATGTCATCTGCCAACAGAAGAAGAAACAGTTGTAATAACCCAGCGTTTGCAAACTGTTCAAAATGTGGACTTGATTTTGTAGTCCTATAACAGTGTTTGACAATAAAACTATGTCATCTGCCAACAGAAGAAGAAACAGTTGTAATAACCCAGTGTTTGTAAACAGTGTTCAAAGTGTGGATTTGGTTTTGTAGTCCTAGTATAAGAGTGTTGAACAATAGAACAATGTCATCTGCGAACAGAAGAAGAAACAGTTCTAATAACCCAGTGTTTGTAAACAGTGTTCAAAGTGTGGATTTGGTTTTGTAGTCCTAGTATAAGAGTGTTGAACAATAGAACAATGTCATCTGTGAACAGAAGAAGAAACATTTCTAATAACCCAGGCAACAATTGAATCCCATGTACGCCATTACTACTAACTGATGCTGCTATTTCATTAATAAATAAAAAAAACAATATTGGGCTTAAAATACAACCCTGTCTAACACCTACAGGACACTCAAAATAATCAGTGGTTTCACCTTCAACATGTACAGAAGAAACAACAGATTTGTACATAGCAATAATGGCATTCATAAATTTTCCGTGTATTAAAGTTCGAAGCAAACTTTGGCGTTGCACCGAATCAAAGGCTTTGCACAGATCAACAAAACAAGCATATACATGATATAGTTTACCACCTTTCTTAGACAGACATTTTTCTCACTATAGCATTCAAAGTAAAAATATGATCTACAGTGGAATATCCGTGCCTAAAGCCAGCCAGAGATTCTGACAGTTTACTGTTGTCTTCGGCCCATTTAACAAGCCTCTTGTTCAAAACTGAAGAATAACATTTACCAACTAAGCTAAGAAGAGACACCCCCCTATAATTGTCTGGTAAAGTTTTATCGCCTTTCTGTGTGTGTGTGTGTGTGTGTGTGTGCAGCGATGTCTACCATCACAGAGTGTCCATATTTGTCCTGAAAAATTAGGAAGTCGGTCGCGATGTTCAGAAAATACGATTTCAGCTGCCTGTTCCCATTGTCAGTAATGGCCCGTTTGAGAAATTTGTAACTGATGAAATTGTGGATTGGAACCATTATCAGTAATCACTGATCAAAGAAATTTGAAACTGCCGAAATTGTGGATGGGAACCATTATCAGTAATCACAGATTAGAGAAATTTGAAACTGCCGAAATTGTGGATTGGAACCATTATCAGTAATCACTGATCAAAGAAATTTGAAACTGCCGAAATTGTGGATTGGAACCATTATCAGTAATCACAGATTAGAGAAATTTGAAAGGTTTATGTAGTACACTTGTGTTACTGTTAGGCTTTCATGACGTTTGTGTAGTACACTTGTGTTACTGTTAGGCTTTCATGAGGTTTATGTAGTACACTTGTGTTACTGTTAGGCTTTCATCGGGTTTATGTAGTACACTTGTGTTACTGTTAGGCTTTCATCAGGTTTGTGTAGTACACTTGTGTTTCTGTTAGACTTTCATTGGGTTTATGTAGTACACTTGTGTTACTGTTAGACTTTCATTGGGTTTATGTAGTACACTTGTGTTACTGTTAGGCTTTCTGTTAGGCTTTCATGAGGTTTATGTAGTACACTTGTGTTACTGTTAGGCTTTCATCGGGTTTATGTAGTACACTTGTGTTACTGTTAGACTTTCATTGGGTTTATGTAGTACACTTGTGTTACTGTTAGGCTTTCATGAGGTTTATGTAGTACACTTGTGTTACTGTTAGGCTTTCATCAGGTTTATGTAGTACACTTGTGTTTCTGTTAGACTTTCATTGGGTTTATGTAGTACACTTGTGTTACTGTTAGACTTTCATTGGGTTTATGTAGTACACTTGTGTTACTGTTAGACTTTCATTGGGTTTATGTAGTACACTTGTGTTACTGTTAGGCTTTCATGAGGTTTATGTAGTACACTTGTGTTACTGTTAGGCTTTCATCGGGTTTATGTAGTACACTTGTGTTTCTGTTAGACTTTCATTGGGTTTATGTAGTACACTTGTGTTACTGTTAGACTTTCATCAGGTTTATGTAGTACACTTGTGTTACTGTTAGGCTTTCATGAGGTTTATGTAGTACACTTGTGTTTCTGTTAGACTTTCATTGGGTTTATGTAGTACACTTGTGTTACTGTTAGGCTTTCATGAGGTTTTTGTTTTTGGAATAATCATCTTCATCACCATCATCATGATCATCGTCATCATCATCTTCATCACCATGATCATCATCATCGCCATCATTTTCATCACCATCATCATGATCATCATCATCATCACCATCATCGTTGTCACCTTCGTTATCATCTTCATCACCATCATCATGATCCTTGTCATCGTCATCATCTTCATCATCATCTTCATCATCAGTTATGGGTGCAACTTTTCCTGGTATACGAGGATTTCCTGGATTTTTAATTTTACCAGAAAAGGAAGTGCCTTGTTTATAATTTGTCAACAAGATCGTTTGTGTGTCTACTGTATTTTTCAAACACTTAAAAAAAATAGCATCATATAGTAAAAAGCCAAGTGTCCGTCCGTGTGTGTGTGTGTCTGTCTGAAACACAAAACGGGCCTTATAACTCCGCCGTATTTTGACCGAATCGCTTCAAATTTGCTGTGAGCCCTAACGGGGCGATGGCAACGGCAACCGAGGCGGCCGTGTCATTTGCGCGGTTTCGCAAATGCGTGAAACGTGTATCCGCCGGACTCTCAGCGCCCGTATCTTCGGCATTTCTGGACCGATTGCCTTCAAATTTGGCAGGTAGATGACCAGGGACGGTGACTATCGGAAGCCATATAACTATTATATGCTTAATCATCATTACCATAAAATGCTGTGGGAGACATTTTGAAGCTTGTTAACCTTGACCACTGGCCTTGTGGTTGTCCGATGAGAATCATTGGTCATACACCCTTAGGCCCTCAAACCATGTGTTTTTATTATCACCCAAAGAATGCAGAGGGGAGATCTATTTTAAGCTTATAGAACTTCCGGTTTCAGAATTGAAACCAGAAATATTGTCACGAACGAAATTCACACACAAACGGAAAGTTAAGACAGAAATCAAAACATCCAACTCATTCAGAAGTACATGCTCTCGCGTTATTCAGTCTCTCCACAAACATTATAAACAAAGCCAATTTGAAATATTAACAACAATTTATTTACACTCAATCACTCACACAATCATACATATATCAAAGAATATTAACAGCAGCAAAAACCTAAGGGCAACACGCACAACACTGCACAAACACACAAAAAATACTCGGTTCTTTCGCGGAGCAATTTGCACGCTAGTTTCTTGATTTGAGCCGACGACCTCGTAGTCTCGCTCGTTTGTTCCGGGCATTTGACTCGGCAGAATGCCTCCTCTTCTCAGGCCGCTCCAACACCAGCGCCTCTTCTCAGGCCGCTCCAACACCAGCTCGTGGGCGCCTCCAGTCACCCTGGCAGCCTTCTGTTGGGCGCACAGACTGGGTGCTCTTAGGATGAAAACAATAAACTGTCCGAATTTTGAAATGGTAATTTCAAAATAATACTTTAACATACAAGAAAACGAAACCATAATTTACCAATTACAGTTGAATTAAAGTTGCCAAAAATCAGTACCAACAAAAGATTTATATTTACAACATCATTTAACAATTCCTCACAAAGAATCAAAACAGATTACAAGATTCCAATCTGCAAATTAAGTGGAAAGTAAATGAAAAATCTTTTCTCTTTACGAAGTCAAATGTTTAAAATCTGTAAACGCTTAAGGCTATCTTTCTCTTACCTCTGCACTAGGGCAGCAGAGCAAATCAGATTGACCAAGCTTCGACAGCCAGTACGAAGGTAGAAAGCAAAGTGAATTAGAAAAGAGGACAGACCGGCGAAGGAAAAAATGTGTATTCAACTCCAGCTGAAAATATGCATGTGCTGCACGAGAAAAACTAAATGCACGAAATCCGTACACAATGATGCAGCGCTTTCAGTTCGGAGCCTTTAACACAAAGTAAAGCTATACAAATTATGTTCCAGTGAACATTATATTTTATCAATGTGATGCCTTTCATCACAAATATTCAGTATCAACTGCGTTCTCCATGTCGGTGTACTCTGCAGTTGCGTTGTCGTCTTCATAGTGAGGCTTTGGTGGTAAATCTTGCTGCATTTGTTGTGGTGTATTATGTACTATTAGCATCAGCTGGGTGATGGAGTGTAGGAATTGGGCCAGGTTAGATGCCATAGTTTCAGGAGTCTTGTGAATGGAAGTTTTTCTTGGAAGAAATGGCACTGGATTTCAAGTGCGTTTGTAATGTCAGTTATTGAAGCATTGCAATTGAAAGGTTGATATAGGGCCTATGTCTTCTCTTGACTGGTATGGTTCTCATCAATTTTGCTCTTCCATCAGGAGCTTTTCCTTCTACATTCGTTTGCTGTTGATTTTCTTGCCTTGCTGAAATCACTATTTCCTGCTCCACTACACAAACTCTCCTTTAGACTGACACAAGTTTGCATGACACAAATGATAGTAAACTCTCTCTCTGTCTCTCTCTCTCTGTGTATCTCTATCTATGTACCCCCCCCCCCCCCTCTCTCTCTCTCTCTCTCTCTCTCTCTCTCTCTCTCTCTCTCTCTCTCTCTCTCTAACGTATATCTTGACTCCTTTCTCAGTCTGTCGCTCTTATTTCAGTCGCCCCCCCCCCCCCCATCTCTCTCCCTTTATCTCTCTCTTCTTTTCTCTATCCCTCTTCTCTCTCTTTGACCCTGTATTTGTTTATCTCCCCATCTCTCCCTCGCGTTTTCCTCCCTCCTTTCTTCTCTTTCTCTCCATCCTTCTCATTCTCATTCTTTTCTCATTTTCACACTCGTTTCTGCTTGCTAAATTTCTTTGTTTTCTGTCTCTTTGTCGCTTTTTCCTTTCAATTTGTTTTTTTGTTTAAATATTAATAGTACTAATAGTAGAATGTTATTTGAAGTATTTATATTCAGGGGCGTAGCATCCAGGTCAGGCTAGAGCCTGGCCACGTTTTTCACATACACACACGTGCGCGCGCACACACACACACACACATATAATTATGCATGTGTTAGCTCGTGCGTGCACGTGTGTGTGTGTGTGTGTATACACACACACGTGCAAGCGCGAGCTCAATTTTGCATTTTTTTTTAAACTGCATTTTTTTTTGCTTTTCCAACTTTCACACAAACACTTTAGATTTTATTTATTTCAGGCAATTCCATGCATGAGTTTTAGCTAAGAATAATATGGATTCCAAATTCACTTAATATTCTCCCAGGAGAGGCTTCCATTGCATCTTTTTCAGTCAAACTATCGTCAGCTTCTGGGGGCTATGCCTTAAATCCCCCCCCCCCAAGACTTTGCATGAGTTTACGCTAAGAACAATAATAATATGTATTACAATTTCACATCGTATTCTCCCAGGAGAGACTTCCATTGGATCTTTTACTGTCAAACTATCGTCAGCTTCTGGGGGCTATGCCCCCCCCCCCATTTCAGCCTGACCACTTTTAGAAGGCTTGCTACACACCTGATTTTATGTTGATAAAACTAGATCTATTATTCATATGTTTGCACTTTTATTGTTTATTAAACTTGCTGCTTGTTTTGAATTATTGTTTGTTTATCTCTCTCTCTCGCTCTCTCTCTCTCTCTCTCTCTCTCTCTCTCTCCTCTCTCTCTCTCTCTCTCTCTCTCTCTCTCTCTCTCCTCTCATGGATTTCTTATGACATTCAAGCAAGTACCTGATTCAAGTAACGAAAATAGTCTACTTTGTGTGAGTTATTGTTCTTGATTAATATTAACTAGCGCAACGCCGAGTACCGGTAACGCCTAGTAACGGTAACGCCAAGTACTGGTAACGCTGAGTACAGCAAATTTGAAGCGATTCGGTTAAGAAAAGGCGGAGTTATAAGGCCCCGTTTCCCGTTGGCGCTGCTCTGAGAGTGATGCGCTCTCCTTAGTAACGGTAACGCCTAGTAACGGTAACTTACTGGTAACGCTGAGTACAGCAAATTTGAAGCGATTCGGTTAAGAAACGGCGGAGTTATAAGGCCCCAATCTCCCGATTCTCTTCAAATTTGCTGCCAGGCTTTGCCCCGGCCACAGCAAGCCTGACTTTTGAAGCGTGAGTTATTTGTGAAAAGGTTAAGCGGTGTATATCGCGCGCATTTCTTAATCGATTCCCTTCCGATTTGGCACATCGATAGTCACCGTCCCCAGTCATCTACCTTCCAAATCCAAAGGCAATCCTGTCCAGAAATAGCGGAGATACGGGCTCCGAGAGGCCGGTGGATACGCGTTTCGCGCATTTGCCAAACCGCGCAAATGACACTGAAACTTCGGTTGATCCGTTGCCATCGCCCCGTTAGGGCTCAAAGCGATTCGGTCGAAAAAAACGGCGGAGTTATAAGGCCCGTTTTGTGTTTCTCACACACACACACACACACACACAACACGGACACTTGCCTTTTTATTATATGATAGTTTTTTTAAATGCCATAATTAGATGTGCAAAGATATTAGATTAATAAACATTTGTTACTTTATTAACATGTTTGAAAACATTTAACACCGCTTTTGTATAAAATAAATATACCAATAGAAATTATATAGCACGCGTTTGTTTATGTTTGTTTGTAATCTGGGTCTCAGATCTGTGCCTTCCCGGGTTTATTGCTGGGTCTCAGAAAATCTAGGTTTGAACTTTTGGCCTCTTTTTTTTAATAAACAATGCAAAACAAAGTGTATTTTGCCATGCATAATTAAAAACAAATGACTCCTGACAAAACTTACAGATTTTATGATGTTAACTTGACACACTAGTAGATAGATCTAGATCAAGGCCGAAAGTCGTGTCGGATTACTAATTTACACTGAGTCTGAATTACCGTTCTTGCTATTTTAAGTAATGAAAAAAGTGTGTTTTTAACCAACAAAATCGCAAAAGCTGTTGCCTAAAAAAATTGAATCAATCACTGAAACAATTTCCCAAAGCTTTCACGCGTATTTGTTGTTTAAAAACAACCATGCTTCGAAAAATCTAACGAAATGTAAGGTATGCATTTTCTGAGTTTGAACTTTTGGTTTTGACTTTGGCTGTCCCACCCATCAAACTTCATCCTTCATTTTCACGCGAACTGCGTGGTTCTTGCTATAATAAAGTACATAGCAATACAAATTAGTAATACTTGAGCAAAACTGGCAGATGTTGTATTTTTTGCTTACATAATTAAGAGTTGATCGACTCCGAAAGTCCGTTCATTGAGTGTCACGGCGCCCACATTGCTAATCGCTGGGCTGGACGATCTCGACCATGCAATACTTTGATTTGTCATCCTCTCAAATTTGCCCCTTATGCAATTGCCTAGTATAGTGTATATCAACGGAAAGAACGAGCTTTCAAGCGATCTGAATCACAAAACGAATGAATTCGAAACCACATAACACTGTGTTTTAAAATTTTCAATTTTTTTAACCTACAATGTTTTCAATAAAATCGAAAGTAACTTTCTTGTGAAATTGACAATGAGATAGCCGAAACCCTCAGCTTTCTGCACATATAACGGTTATTCTGAATGGTTGCGAGGGGCAATTTCTACAGCCGTTACAAGCAACGTACCATTTTTGGTAGTGACGTTGGCCTTGTTAAAATTTAGGTCACGCTTCGTTTTCGACAGCGATCCCATCCTTGTTTCATTAATGATTGTGTAAGTACACTCGCATTCGTACAAAATACGCAACACACACAGTGATAAGGAAAGAACATTTTCTTTGTTGGCGTGCATTTCATGAACACTCGTGAGATATCTTTTGAGAAATCAGAAGTTGAAAATTGGTAAAATGTGGGCAGCTCAGTCAGTGTTTCATGACGTTGTATAGGCAAAGGGACTACCTATCTATTGTTATTATAGGAGCATTGTGCACAGAGCAACATGGAGAGAGCCATTCGGCTTTACAACAACCAGCCCACCCCCGTATTACATCATCATCATCATCACCACCTATCATCACCACCATCATCATCATCATCACCACCAGCATGATCGTCACCACCATCATCATCACCATCACCACCATCATCTTCACCACCACCATCATCATCACCACTATCTTCATCATCACCATCATCATCATCACCATCACTACCATCATCATCACCATCATCATCACTGTTGTTATCTATTGTTATTATAGGAGCATTGTGCACAGAGCAACATGGAGAGAGACATTCGGCTTTACAACAACCAGCCCACCCCCGTATTACATCATCATCATCATCATCACCATCATCACCACCTATCATCACCACCATCATCATCATCACCACCAGCATCATCGTCACCACCATCATCATCACCATCACCACCATCATCTTCAGCAGCAGTATCATCATCATCACCATCATCATCATCATCACTGTTGTTATTGTAGGGTCATTGTGCACAGCAGACCTGTTTACTCTACTCTTTTCGAATAGTATTCTACTCAATTTGGACCTCTACTACTCTTCAAAACTGAAAATAATGCTCTAATTACTCTTTTTCAGTGAACATTGTTTGACGGTTTAATGAAGAGGACTACTCATTTCACACCAAAATTAGTCATTTCAGCTATCCAGACTACTCAAGACTTGTGTAGGGGGTAATCAGGTCTGGCACAGAGCAACATGGAGAGAGCCATTCGGCTTTACAACAACCAGCCCACCCCCGTATTACATCATCATCACCATCACCATCATCATCATCATCATCATCATCATCATCATCATCATCATCATCATCATCATCATCACCACCATCATCATCATCATCACCACCATCTTCATCATCATCACCACCATCACCATCATCATCATCACCTATCATCACCACCATCATCATCATCACCATCACCATCATCATCACCACCTATCATCATCATCATCATCATCATCACCACACCAGCATCACCACCTATCATCACCACCATCATCATCATCACCATCATCATCATCATCACTGTTGTTATCTATTGTTATTATAGGAGCATTGTGCACAGAGCAACATGGAGAGAGACATTCGGCTTTACAACAACCAGCCCACCCCCGTATTACATCATCATCATCATCATCACCATCATCACCACCTATCATCACCCATCATCATCATCATCATCACCATCATCATCATCATCATCACCACCATCATCATCATCATCACCATCATCATCACCATCTCATCATCATCATCATCATCATCATCACCATCATCATCATCATCATCATCATCATCATCATCATCACCATCATCATCATCATCATCACCATCATCATCATCATCATCACCATCATCATCATCATCATCACCATCACCATCATCATCACTGTTGTTATCTATTGTTATTGTAGGAGCATTGTGCACAGAGCAACATGGAGAGAGCCATTCGGCTTTACAACAACCAGCCCACCCCCGTATTACATCATCATCATCATCATCATCATCACTACCATCATCATCACCATCACCATCATCATCACTGTTGTTATCTATTGTTATTGTAGGAGCATTGTGCACAGAGCAACATGGAGAGAGCCATTCGGCTTTACAACAACCAGCCCACCCCCGTATTACATCATCATCATCATCATCATCACCATCATCATCACCACCATCATAATCATCATCATCACCATCATCATCATCATCACCACCATCACCATCACCACCATCATCTTCATCATCACCATCACCACCATCTTCATCATCATCACCATCACCACCATCTTCATCATCACCATCATCATCATCATCATCATCACCATCATCATCATCATTGTCACCGTCATCATCATAATAATAATAATAATGGGAATTTATACAGCGCTCTTTCTCACATGAGCTCAGTGTGCTTTACATTGATAACAAGAACATTAAAGGCAAACAAATAATTAATCATTAGAAAGTGAAATAAGCGTGATGCTTGCACGCAACGTTCTCTTACTTCCTTACTCACACACACACACACGCACACATGCATGCGCACACAATTAATTATACAAGAGTAAAATAGTTACAATATGAACATTCTAAGAAGAAACATAGAGACCACATTCACATTCTCAATCAAGTTTGAATACAATACTGCAACTTGAAATAAAATCATACTGCCATCAACATACCAATTACATGACTAATTATAAGACAAATTTTGCAAAAACAAAAATACCCTTCTACCTCATTTACAAGCATTTAAAGTTTACAAGACGTAGACATTCTACATACAAAATATGAATTATAAAATAATTGTAAATAAACTTTTTACAAGATTTCTGCAATAAAACGGACACCCCCCCCCCCCCCCCCCTCACACACACACACACACACACACAAACACTAATCAATCATAATATGTCCGAAACAAGTGAGTTTTAAGGGCAGAGCGAAAGGCGGAAATAGAGTCAGGTGAGCGGACATGTTGTGGGAGGGAATTCCATAAGTGAGGTGCTAAATAGTAGAAGGATCGTTCACCAAAAGATTTCGTGTGGACCCGAGGAACCTTGAGTGTGCAGCAGTCAGAGGAAGAATGTAGGGAGCGAGCAGGTGTGTAGACAGTTACTAGTTCGGAGAGATAGACGGGACCAGAGGAGTGAACAGCACCGAAACAAAGGCAAGCTATTTTATACTTGATTCTAGCCTCTACTGGAAGCCAGTGCAAGTTACGAAGATGAGGTGTTATATGATCAGAACGTGGAATCTTGAGAGTGAGGCGTGCTGCACTGTTTTGCAGTTTTTGAACACGTTGCAGGAGATACTGAGGACAGCCACAGAGAAGAGAGTTGCAATAGTCAATGCGGGAAAGAATAAAGGCAGAAATAAGAGTTTTCATGGCTGCAACAGACAGAAAGTGTCGAACAGCACTGATTCGTCTGAGCTCATAATTGATGGAACGTATGAGATTAATAACCTGTTTATGCATTGTAAGATTTGAATCGAGGGTAACTCCGAGATTCTTTGCTGACTTAGAAAACTGAACACAAGCATTGCCAACTGTAAGAGTTTCTGGAAGAGATATCGTTGCAGACATACGCTGAGAGGAAACAATCAGAGCTTCCGTTTTGTCATCATTAAGTTTTAATTTGTTGCATGTCATCCAGGATTTGACATCATAAAGGCAGGATTCCATAGACTGAATAGCGCTGTCAAGTTGGGTAGGTTCTGCCGATTTTTGAAGCTGGGTATTATCAGCAAAGGAATGGTCAATTACAGAGTGACTAGCAAAAACATCAGAGAGAGGAGCAGTGTACAGGACAAAGAGAACTGGCCCCAATACAGATCCCTGAGGTACACCACAAGAAATTAACTTCGGATCTGAACTGCAGTTGTTGATCAAGACAGTCTGAAAGCGATTTGTTAGATATGAGGAGAACCACTGTAGAACTGTAGAATGGATTCCAAAAAACACGTTCCAGCCGAGAGAGAAGAATGGTGTGATCTATTGTATCAAATGCTGCCGACAGATCTAGGAGAGTCAAGACTGACACTTTTCCATTGTCAAGAGCTAAGAGGAGATCGTTAAGAACTTTAGTCAGAGCCGTTTCAGTGCTGTGAGCAGGTCGATAGGCAGACTGGAGGGGGTTGAACAAACTGTTTGCTGACAGATGGTTAGATAATTGTGCAAGGACAATTTTCTCGATTATTTTGGAGACAAACGCTAAGTTGGACACAGGCCGATAACTTTTCAAGTCATTATGATCCATGGTAGGCTTCTTTATCAAGGGTTTAACAAGAGCAGTTTTGTACAGGTCAGGGAAAACACCACTCAGTAAAGAGTCGTTTATGATCTGAGTCATGACAGGCACAACAACATCAAGACATTCATACAACAAAGGGGTTGGTAAAGGGTCAAGGTCACACGTCTTGGGGGCAGATCTTTTCAAAACATCAAAGACATCTTTCTCAGACACAGGAGAAAAAGCAACAAGAGGGGAGCCTACAAAATCTTTGCCTAGGGGGTGGGAGACAGTGGGCTGCAAGTCAAGCTCTTTCCTAATCATCATCACTGTTGTTATCTATTGTTATTGTAGGAGCATTGTGCACAGAGCAACATGGAGAGAGACATTCGGCTTTACAACAACCAGCCCACCCCCGTATTACATCATCATCATCATCATCATCATCATCATCACTACCATCATCATCACCATCACCATCATCATCATCATCATCACCATCACCATCACCATCACCATCATCATCACTGTTGTTATCTATTGTTATTGTAGGAGCATTGTGCACAGAGCAACATGGAGAGAGCCATTCGGCTTTACAACAACCAGCCCACCCCCGTAGAGTCAGATTACATGTACACTGCATTGCCTCCCCTGGATGATTGCGTCGACCATCATCACGCTAAATATGGTATGTATTGGTCTGAGTCTGTGTCTGTGTATGTCTGTGTCTGGGTGTGTTTATCTGGGGGGGGGGGGGTGTATGTCTGTGTGTGTGTGTGTATGTGTGGGTCTGTGTATGTATGGGTCTGTGGGTGGGTGTGTCTGGGTCTGTGTGTGTATGTCTGTGTCTGGGTGTGTATATGTCTGGGTCTGTGTGTGTGTATGTCTGTGTCTGGGTGTGTTTATCTGGGGGGGGGGGGGGGGGGGGGGTGTATATGTCTGTATGTGTGGGTCTGTGTATGTATGGGTCTGTGTGTGTGTGTGTGTCTGTGTCTGGGTGTGTTTATCTGGGGGGGGGGGGGGTGTATGTCTGTGTGTGTGTATGTCTGTGTCTGGGTGTGTTTATCTGGGGGGGGGGGGGGGGGGTATGTCTGTGTGTGTGTATGTCTGTGTCTGGGTGTGTTTGTCTGGGTGTGTGTGTGTGTGTATGTGTGGGTCTGTGTATGTATGGGTCTGTGGGTGGGTGTGTCTGGGTCTGTGTGTGTATGTCTGTGTCTGGGTGTGTATATGTCTGGGTCTGGGTGTGTGTATGTCTGGGTCTGGGTCTGGGTGTGTGTATCTCTGTGTCTGTTTTCAAAAAAGCCACAAAACGCCAATGCTTTCAAGCTTTTGAGATTTTTTATTATCTCTTATCTGGAAAATAAGTTTTGAAACTAACATGAGATAAAAAGGTACAGCTAAAACGTTTATAAAACTTTTGTGTGTCCAAAGTCTGTATTTGTGAACCTAAGAAACAAAACCAGTTAACGTTAACTTTATGTGTTTTTGTGCTCATTTACTTTTTCTCCCAATGGGGGAGGGACAGTGCCTTATGCAAAGACAGCTGTTTCGACCTAAAGAAGGTCTCGTCAGTTTGCATGATTGGCCTGCAATTTGACTGAATGAATGAACTTTGGAATTTTACGTCCTCTCGACCTGGGACATTTGTTAGTTGTGTAAATAATAAAAAATACAATACAAAACTGAAGAAACATATACAAAGACATGGACAAATATTTAATAATATGGGGGAAGGATTCTAAAAGCGCAAGATTTGATTTGGTGAGAAAGACTTTCTGTTAAAATTAATAAAATCTAGTAGATGGTGTTGTTTAAACACCTGATAAATAACTATTAAGGTATAAAATGATTAATTAAGATTCGACGAAAATGGTGTTTTACGTCCTCTTGGTCTGAATCAGACACATATGGGACATTTGTAAATACAAATATGGTGGGAACAATACTGGAAGCAATGCCCGGAGGCAGTACGAAACCAGTAAAGTCCCGATTTTTTATTAACACAGATAGGTGTAGCGGTAACCACGCCTCGGTTAAACCTCATCGGCTATGGCACCACTACAAGTATTTTGTTTTTAATTAAGATTCGACGAAAATGGTGTTTTACGTCCTCTTGGTCTGAATCAGACACATATGGGACATTTGTAAATACAAATATGGTGGGAACAATACTGGAGGCAATGCCCGGAGGCAGTACGAAACCAGTAAAGTCCCGATTTTTTTTATTAATACAGATAGGTGTAGCGGTAACCACGCCTCGGTTAAACCTCATCGGCTATGGCACCACTACGAGTAGTATAAAAACAACATTTTTTTTTTTTTAATTAAGATTCTTTTGGTAGTCTGGCCTAGATACAACCCTCCCTGTTGTATTAAAATTCAAGGGCTACAATGTTAAAAATTTAAACTTTTTATATTTATTATTAAAAACCAATTGAGGCCTTATTTATTTTTAAAAGATATATATTTACAGATATTTACTTTATATTTACATGTATCTATAAGTTTATATATTTACAAGAGTAAAAATTTGTACATAGAGATCTTTTTTTAAAACACCAGGGGAGAAAACTCCTATCCCGGCTATCACTTTGTGAAGTGGGGTCAAAGTTTACAAAATATATAAAGGGAGATTATATTTTAAATTCTTAAATGGGATCATTAGATTGGGAAGGGGGGGGAAAGAGGGGATCCCGGAGGGCCTCAACACACCGAGTTGGGGCGGGCCGGCCGAGGGAGGTATACGCGAGCCATCCTCGCGTCAACAACCCACGACGGGCCCGCCCCATCAAGGGGGAGGTCATCTCACGGGTCTTGGGGGAGGGGGAGGGGAGGGGACAAAAACCCGGGGGTCCTCAACCATCGGGGGGAGCCACCCCCGCCGCCGGAGGGTACGCGAGACATCCTCGCGTCAACTGCCGACGACGGGCACACCTCCCCGAGAGGGGGACCTCCACTCGGGTGTATTTAATTTAAAAAGATCCCAATTTAAGTTAACTATGTACAACACAGACACATGTTTTGCTTTTATTTTTCCACTAATAGGGCACCATGTTCTATTATTTAAATATTTTATCTATTGTTAAAATATATGTTAAAATGGGGTTAATGAATAACCCTTAACTTATGATGGGGGGAGACAACTTATTATGTTTATTAGGTAAAATAGTAATTAAAATAAAGTTAAAATTTGGATATCATAATTTAAAAGTTTAAAATATTATAGCTGTGCCAGAGGACCCTGTGCTTATGGGCCCGGGCAACAACCAGCTGTGAAGCTTTATATATTATTTAATTAATAGTTGGAACAGGTGTAAGGGCATTCACTGCCGAAAAGAAGGGGAGGCCTCGTGAGCGAAATCTCCAACCGACCGCTATGAGATGGTAGAATATTTGATGTTTGTTAAAAAGGTTAAAAAAATTATGTCAACGGGCCTATGGCCTGTTCAACACAATGGTGATCAATAGATTAAAAGTTAATAGTAAAATTGTTTTATAGTACTTTATATAAGAATATGTTAGGGTACGCGACGGAGGTCCCCGACCGACCGAAACCATAGGGTGTATATATAGGTATTTGATGTTTGTAATTAAACAGGACCAATGAAATGGCCTGAAAATTCTCATGTGAAAATAAGGTTGTTTTTAATTTAGATGTTGAATAACGGTGGCGACCACGCTAGATGTATGTGAATGTTGTAATATTTCATGTATTCCCGTAGGGGGGTGGCCACAAAATCCCCCCCCACCTACGTTGACATGATATGAATATCTAATAAATATATTTAATATAATCAGGTGGTATTTTGGCATGGGAGCCCGAGCAACTATTGTTTACAATATATATGTTAAATAAGAATATAACTTGTAGTAGTAATAGTGATGTTGATGGAGGGGGAGGTTAAGGATTCTTTCTTGGGTGGGGCGGGGGGAGGGAGGGAGAGGGACCCCTCCTCCCCGCCTCACCCAGAGGAAAGGCGCCGCTTATGTGATCCTTGTGCGGGGGGGTCACAACGTAGAACGTGACGGCTACCATAGAACTCTCAGAGGGGCGACCCGGGCGCCCACAGACTGGGGGGGAGGGAGAATAAAAAAGAGGTGGACCCAAAAGGGTCACTACAGCCCAACGGCACATATGACGTTGAAATGGGATGGGGGGAAGGGATGGGGGAATGTGAGTGGGCGCCAGGCCCGCCACCCAGAGAGACTCCACCCCCACCATTTTGATTTTGATAGATGTAATTTATTATTTAAAAGAAAGGCTGGTTAAGGATTCCCTTCGGTTAGGGGCGTTGCCACGGGTGCGACACCAATAGGGGTGGCCACCCGGAGGTGTCTCGGGCGGGCGAGAGATATTATCTGTCATCCGCCCAAGGCACCCAGCCAACGCCCCCCCCCCCCCTCTTTCCAAAAAAGAAAGGGAAGGAGAGACGCCGCTATGCAACTACCATGGATTCTGCACGTGGGTCGCACCGAGCACCCACCCCCAACATTAGAAGGGGGGGGTACCGATCCGACCCACGCACAGATTCCCCATTAGAATTATAGATAATAAAGTTAGATGAAAAGTAAATAAATTGTTCAGTTAGGATAGACAACCTGGCCACTGACAGAGAGTTATCATGAAAGTGGGGGAAAAGGAGGTCAAAATGGCCGCCATAGGTTCCGGCCCTCCAGGAGGACACCAGTGCAAAAATGGCGGATAATAGATATTTTATAGGTCATGGTAGCTGCAGTAAATGATAGCAGCAGGAGTGTGTCAAATTAAAAAAATTCTTTGAAAAATGAACGGTGTATGGCTTCTGCTAGCCATACAAGGGGGGACCATTCCCTCTCACCATGTATTGATAATATTTTTGGTGTGAATGGTATGTTTACTGTATTTAATTTGTTAAAGAGTTCTGCAAAGTCCATTTGGATATGAGAACAGGGGTTAAACAAATGTTCTAAGTTAAGTGTATTACTGCATCTACAGATGGTGTTTCTGAATTTACAATAATATGAATATGTTCTTAATCGGAATATTAATTTAGAGATATGATGTGGAGTGGTGAGGAAAAGTCCCCCCTGGACTATTTTAGGGTCCCAGGAGTGGGCCTTTGCGTAACTCTCGAGTTCGCTGGCCCACTCCTGGAATACTGTCTTTTTTAGAAGTGACTTGGCTTCACTAACTGACAAGCCAATGTCAACGGGTGTGCCAGACGTATGGGTGGCAGCCCTCTTGGCCTCTCTATTTGCCAGGTCGTTTCCCATGATGCCACAGTGGGAGGGGATCCATATTAATGTGACTTTAGTCCCCTTAAGGTGGAGATGATGTATTAGTTTTTTAATTTCATTTTTTATTTCTAAACGATTATGGCTTTCTCCCTGTAATGCGTAGATGGAAGAGAGGGAGTCTGAGAAAATAGCTGTTTGAAATGGGGGATTCGGTAAGTCGTTAGTAAATGAAAGGGCTTCTAAAATGGCCCAAAGTTCAGCTGAAAAAATCGAGATGTTTTTGTTTAATTGAAAATTTTTAAATATTTTTAGACTAGGTATGGTAAAAGCACAACCTATTTTATTTTCGTTTAGTTTAGAACCATCGGTATAAATACTGAGTTGGTGTTGAAAATTATAGATTTTTTGTTTTGCTGCTACTATTAATTGATTAATTTGTTCTTCTTTATTAAATTCATGATGTAATGAAATGTCATAGTCTGGAGGGTCCCAATCCCACTGTGGCACTATATGTTTTGGGTAGAACACAATATGTTTCATTACTGTGTCCGAGTTTTCAAGTAGGTTTTGAGCAAAGTCGTATATGTTAATGTATTTTTTAACAAATTTTTGGGATTGAGCAAAGTAAGGGTCCGAAAATTGAGTTAGAAAATCTTCCTTTGTAAAGTTGTTGGTACTGTAGAGTCTTGTTAAAAATGTTGCACAATTTAATTTTATGAGGTGATGTAGGGGGAGCCAGCCTATGTCTCTATAAACTAAATAGTTTATTGCAAAGGAGGGGAGTCCCAGGGCAGTCTTTAAAGCTTTCATTTCAATAGTTTGTAATGCTGTTAGGTTGGATTTTGTTAAGTTATAAAATGTCTCCATGCCATAAGTTAAACGGCTGCGAACCAAGGTCCTAACCAAATATGTTAAAAATTTCGTGTCCTGAGCCCATTTTTGTCTGGCTAGTACTTTTATTAAATTCAGGGCTTTAGTTGATTTATTAACTAAATGTGTAATATGGTGTGTCCATGAGAGGTCACTGGAAAGGTGAACCCCCAGGAACTTGACATGGGGAGGGGGAGTTTTTATTTGGTCTAAAATTTGAATTTTAAAATTGTCGTGTTTAGTGATTTTAGTTGAGAAGACCATGAATTCACACTTTTGTGGTGAAATCGTAAAGCCATTACATTTTAGATAGTGTAGGATTAAGTTTGTATTATGTTGATGAGCACCTATTTCGGGGTCAAGGGTATACCTAGCTCCACGTGCTGTAGGCAGAGACCAGATGGCGATGTCATCTGCGTACATCGATATCCGGCATCCTTCAAATTTAATTTGTGATATATCATGTAACATGATATTAAAAAGAATCGGTGCAATAATGCTGCCCTGGGGAACTCCCATGTCCGTTTTGTGGTTAGCTGACATAGACTGTCCCACCTTGACTCTAAAGCTTCTGTTTTGTAGGAAAGTGTGAATAAAATTATATGTATTGCCCTCAATTCCGAGCCTGCTGGTTTTTTCTAATAGCCTCCCATGCCAGACGGAGTCGTATGCCCCTTTTATGTCGAAAAAGGTAGCAAAGACTTTCCTTCTTCTAGCTAAAGCTTTTCTGACATGGGAGGTAAGTCTAACGATTTGTTCCATGCAGGATCTATGTTTACGAAAGCCTGCCTGGATCGTGGGGATAATGTTATTTTTTTCGAGAAAATATTCAAGTCTGTTTTTTACGATTCTCTCGTATAATTTGCCGATGTGTGGGGTGAGGGAGATAGGGCGGTAACTTTTAGGGTCCCTTGCCGGTTTTCCGGGCTTCAGGACCCCCACCACCTGTGCCTCTTTCCACGCGCGTGGCACCTCTCCCTCTTCCCAACATCTGGCGTAAAAAGTTAACAGAATCTCGTGAAAAGAAGGGGGCAATTTTTTAAGTATTTTATAGGAGATTGGATCAACTCCTGTAGCTTTATTTACTTTTCTAATTTGATGAAGGGACCCAGCAAGCTCGGTCAATTTGAGGGGGGCGTTAATGTAGTGGGAGTTGTTGTTTGATTTCGGGTTTATGGGGGTAGTTTTACGTCTATTTTGTTCATCAATATGTAAATATTTACTTTGGCTAGCCTGTGTGAAAGTATCCGCAAGGGCATCCGCCGTCTGTAGATTTGTAGTTGTTATTATATTATCTTTCATTACTCTGGGCTCCCATACCTTACCTCTATTATTTTTTTTATATTTTTTTTTCCAGGCTTTTCCGAGATCTCGATAATCGAGAATCTCGTCAGAATTAAAAAAGTCCCTTTTAGCTAAGTTTATGGCATCTTCACATAGTTTTTCTGCTTCTAATTTGGAAGCGTGGTTTGGCGGGGTGGGATGACAATCAAAATAATTGCATGCTCTTTTTTTCTTTCTTACTGCTTCTTGTACTGTCTCGTTCCACCACGGTTTTGCTGATGGACGGAAATTTGTTTTATGGGTTATTGATGGTATAGAAAGTTCGCATGCTTTTAAAATGGAGGTTCTTAAATTTTCATAATGAATTTCTAAATCAGGGTCAAAAATGTGGGTATTATTAGTTTTACTAAGGATAGACTGGAATAAGGTCCAGTTAGCATTATCATAATTGAATGTATATTGATGGGGTTGGGTCGATGGTGGGATTTGACTGTTAAAGGTTATCAAAATAGGTTTGTGGTCTGATAGTAAGGTATCAGACATTGGATACCATTCATGATTTACTACTAACTCAGGGCTAACAAGGGTTAAATCAATGGCAGTGGGTTTATGTTTACTGGAATCGGGAAATCTTGTCGATGAACCATCGTTTAAAAGAATAAGATGGGAATCATTAATTTGTTGGGTAAGCATCCCACCCCCGCCACTAGGTTTGGTACCGAAATCCTCCCAGGTGGGATGGTGTGCGTTAAAATCGCCCACCACCACCCAGGAGACAGAATCCGAAAGGGACGGAAGCCAGTTTATATTATCAGCTGTATGATATCCTTTAGGATAGTACATGTTTAGAATGTTAGTTGTTTTACCATTTATTTTAGTTTGAATTATATTGGAATATCTAGTAGCAGTTATGTTTTCTAAAGGGGAATTTATACTAGTGTATTGTATATTTAGATGGATGTAAGTAGCTGTGTAAACTTTGCTTGTTGTGTTGCTGACTGAAGGTGGGTATTGATAGCCCTGTATGCGGGGCAAATTAGAATAGTTAATATTTAACGACTGTAAACAAAGAAAATGATATGTTGTGGAAGTGGATGATAGGTAGTGTATTAAATGATCGCCTGTTTTTTTGATGGCACGGCAGTTCCATTGCAAAATGTTTAGCTTAGATTGTAACCTTACGGGTGGGGAGTAATTGACTAGAGGGGTTTTTAATTAAAAAGTTAATTATGTGGAGTGTGCGGGCCGCCACCGCTATCTTTTGTGAGATTGAGATCCCACTCTTTTTTGTCGGACCCCCTCCCCTCCCGCCGAGCCGCAGGCGAGCTCAGCCAATCTAAATAGATTGGACTTTGGGCCCACCGGCGGCTGGCTGCTCGAAGTTGGGAAAAGGGAGAGAAGTCCCTCTAATAACACACACGGTTTTTGTGTGGTTCTTGCTTTGGCAAACTGCAATAGTATTTGTGTCATCAGTGCTTCAGTTGTAGTTTGGTTTTTGTTTTGTTGTAGGTTAAGGTCCATATTATCTATATCAATTAAAGTTTTGTTATGTGATGGGGAAGGGGAGGCGGTCAAGCTCGCCTGATTATCAGTGTGTATATGTTTTGTCAATTTGTCAGTAAGGTCCGTCATTGTTTTTTCCATGTATGTTGTAACTTGTGACATGATGTTGGCTGAGAATATAGCTATCTGTTGGGAGACTAGCTGTTCGATTTTCTGCTGTGTCACCTGATCGCGTAGGGCGGCTTTAGCTGATTCAGCTTTTTTTCTTAATGTTCTTTCTTGTGAGCTTAAAATGCGCCCTCTTCTAGGTTTACGTTTTGGTGTTGTTCTTGGTTTTGGGTTGGTGGGCTGTGTCTGTATGGGGGTTTGTTGTGTGTCTGTCAGATCTGCGGGGGTGTGAGAAATTTAATTTGACTGTTGTTGTTGTTGAGTCCGTGGTAGTGCTATTGGTTTGGATGGAGGTTTGAAAGTTGTGTTTTTCACCGCATTGGCGTAACTGGGTATTTGTCTCTCCTCCTGCTGCCAGAGGGGATCTACTGTGGGAGAGGGGGGGGAGGGTGGTAAATTTTGTTTTTTGGCGTTTTCAGTTTCTTGGGCCAATTTGGCCCGGCGTATGGCTTCCGAATAGGGGATAAAGATTTCCGCGCGAATGCGATTGGCGCGGATGCGGAGCTGATACTGCGGACATCCGCCGTATGCCGCAGAGTGAGGACCCCCACAGTTCACACACTTGTTGTTATTTGTGCAAGACTGTGGGGAGTGGCCCGTTTCGGCGCACCTGGCACAAGTTTCCTTTTTGGAACGGCATTGCTCGGCCGAGTGTCCGAACCGGGCACACTGTTTACACCTCCTGACAGGGGCGACAAAAGGGGTAACTTCAAAAGTTTGTGCGCAAATTTTGATCTGTGTGGGGAGTAGAGGTTCGTTGAAGGTGACTTTTACGGCTTTTGATTTTGTTCCGTCACGATTGTTCAATCTTAAGATGTTTTTTGCATTTTTGATTAAGGGGAGGAGATCTGTGATGTTTTCCTCGAAGGGGATAGGTCTTATTACCCCCTCTGTGGATGCTGTGGGAACGAAACATTTGATGTTGATTTTAGAAATTTGTTTGAGATTTGAGAGTTTAGTCTGTTGTTCGGCAGATACGCAGCCTATGAGTAAGCGGTTGCCGGCCAGGGACCTCTGGCTTGCGATGTCGCCAATGGCATTTTGCCAAAGGCGCATCCCCGTCACTGGGCCAAGGCCCTTGATTGTAGCTGGGCCCGTGCCCTGGTCCTCCACTATCACCGGATATTTAAGGAATGTGGGTTTAGGAGGGTCTCTCGAGTTTTCCCTTGTATGAGTAGCTGTGTGCGCGCGCGCACGTCTTGGTTTAGGTCTCGGCTTGGGCCTTGACTCTGACTGGTTCTGTTGTTCGTGTTGTATGTTTGTATCTGTGTTTGTGTTTGAGTTGGTAGGGAGACCCCAAATTGACTCCGTGTTGGTGAATGGGTTGTCTTTGAGATGTGTGGTGTGGGAGGGGGTGTCTGTATTGTTTTCCCCTTCTTTTGGGAGACTCGTGGTTTTTTCCCGTGAAGGGGATGGGTCCGTACTTTGTTCTTGTGTCCCTATTGGGCTGATTTCTTTTTCCATGTTATACAAGTCCTCTTTGGGTTTTTTTATTGCCTGGGGACAAGCCTGGGCTCGAGGGGCTCGATTCTGCCCCTCGATTTCTTTTTCTTGTTGGGGTATTGGGTGTGCTCGTGTTTGTGGGGGCGAGACTCCCTATGTTGGATTCAGGGGGAGGGAGCTTGTGCTCAACCTCAACCTCAATGAATGTGTTTGAGTCGCCGGAGCTATCAAACATAATGTCGGAACTCTCTTCGGAGTTTTCGTAGCTGTTGTCTTCCCCCCCCCTCCCTTCCCTCTATCTTGAATAAATCCTTGTTCATGGTGCCCTATTTACATTTTGTCTAAACAAGAAAATAATAATAGAGAAAAATAATAAGGGATGGGTAAAAATTGGTGTTAATAAACAGATACTGTACACAATGCCTCCCCAGGCCAAGAGATCACGCAGTTCACTTGTTAATTTTCCGAATTTTCGAACGGCCAGAGGCTCGTTTTCGGGTACTTAGCTTTCAATGACAATGTCGGCAGGGCGTGGAGGTGGCGTGATCTGGTAGCGCTGTGTAGTGGGAGGCCGGCAGGTTAATTAGGAGAAGAAAATCTCTCCCCTTTCTTTTTCCTCTCGATTTTCTCGGCGTAGCGTGGTAGGCGTGGAAGGCTGGTGGCTCCCTTTCTTTTTTTCTTGTCTCGCAGCGTCGCTCATAGGTGTTCACCCTTCGGCGGCTAGACGTGGAATGTGAATGACTGCAATTTGACTGTCCAGTGGATGCCAACTTGAGCAAGAAGACATTCTACAAGAGAATGGTGTCCTCTTTGCACCAAATCGAAAATCCACAATAAAAGCAAACCAGCACAAAGTTAAACCAGATATAGTAAAAATCTTATGTAAAATGAACAAAATAATAATGTTCTGAATTTTAATTTTAAAACCTAATAGACATGACTAGGGAGGGCCAACTACTGAGATGATATCCAAATTAAGAATAAAAATAGATATCAGCACTTGAATAGCTGAGATCCGTACCCCTACTCTGAAGTTCTGGAAAATTAGTGAAGAATGGTGGGAGGTGTACCTTTCAAGTTTCTCTGTCAGTATCTTTCACTTGTTTGTCTCGGACTTGTAGCCAGATCCAGTTTTGGATTCAAAATAGTGATCACGAGGGGTAGGCTGTTGAGTAGAGTTGAGAACCGGTTCAAATTTTCAATGAACTAGCTTTGAGAATAATCAGATATGTAGCGGGAGGATAAGGAATACAAAAGTATAATAATCTTAATTATGTACCTGAACAGATAAACAAAATGAGAAGAGAAAATCTTTCACAATGCAAGGAAAAAATATCACACACAAGCGTGCGCGCACACACACACAGTCACACGCGCACAGCCGCACACACGCGCGCTTGTACACGCACATGCACACACACACATTCTCTCTCTCTCAGTTCCTGAGGGTGGAGAAAAGCTGTTATTGCTACTATCTCATTCTTACAACAGTAATGACATATTCTTCTTTTAGACAATATCTTCAGTAAGCGCATTCATTTTAATCGAACAATAACTACTGGATGTACGTTAATAAGCAGTTTATGAAGTGTGATAATAGGGTTTTTACGCCCTCTCCGGCCTTTCGGCCATGTGGGGCATTGGGGATTTACTTTAGATGCCTATAAGTGTGTGTGTGTGTGAGAGAGAGAGAGGAGAGGGAGAGAGAGAGAGTGTGTGAGTGTGTGTGTGCAGATCAAATTTTTTTCGAACATATTTGCTCATCTTCTTAGCATGAAATTAAATAAACTTCAAAAGACATTGTTTTATTGTTGTTCCATTCACAGTTCTCTTGGTGATTAGTCATGTTTGTTGTTCCACTACCCCGATTGATCGCACTGCCACATTGCAAGCACAAAGCGATACTTTCTACAATCACTCCATCACTCTTTCGATTTTTTCTCTCTGGAGAAAATGCCTCCAAATGTTCGTTACTGTGGTGTAGGCCTAATCATGGCCATACTTGCTCCTTACAACACCAGACAACTAGAAACAGCCACTCTTGGTTTACAAACACCCACTCTGCGCTGAGATTCAGTGTTGTTCTTCGGGAAGAATGCGTTATTCTAAGAGAAACTTACTTTCAGTTTGCAGTTAAAAAAGCGGTTCACAGCAACTCGAACCGGTTTTTCGAACCGCGGAATTTCAAGACCGGTTTTTCGGTTCAAACCGGTTTTTCCCCCCACCTCTATTCATGGCAATAGAAAGAAAAGGGCACAAAACTGTGCCACTTACAGAACAAACTACATATTGTTAGATGTTCATGGCAATAGAAAGAAAAAGGCACAAAACTGTGCCACTTACAGAACAAACTACATATTGTTAGATGTTCATGGCAATAGAAAGAAAAAGGCACAAAACTGTGCCACTTACAGAACAAACTACATATTGTTAGATGTTCATGGCAATGGAAAGAAAAAGGCACAAAACTGAGCCACTTACAGAACAAACTACATATTGTTAGATGTTCATGGCAATAGAAAGAAAAAGGCACAAAGCTGTGCCACTTACAGAACAAACTACATATTGTTAGATGTTCATGGCAATGGAAAGAAAAAGGCACAAAACTGAGCCACTTACAGAACAAACTACATATTGTTAGATGTTCATGGCAATAGAAAGAAAAAGGCACAAAGCTGTGCCACTTACAGAACAAACTACATATTGTTAGATGTTCATGGCAATGGAAAGAAAAAGGCACAAAACTGAGCCACTTACAGAACAAACTACATATTGTTAGATGTTCATGGCAATAGAAAGAAAAAGGCACAAAGCTGTGCCACTTACAGAACAAACTACATATTGTTAGATGTTCATGGCAATGGAAAGAAAAAGGCACAAAACTGAGCCACTTACAGAACAAACTACATATTGTTAGATGTTCATGGCAATAGAAAGAAAAAGGCACAAAGCTGTGCCACTTACAGAACAAACTACATATTGTTAGATGTTCATGGCAATGGAAAGAAAAAGGCACAAAACTGAGCCACTTACAGAACAAACTACATATTGTTAGATGTTCATGGCAATAGAAAACAAAAGGCACAAAGCTGTGCCATCACCTAAAGACCACCTTGCATATTCTTCACGGCAATAGAAAACAAAAGGCACAAAGCTGTGCCATCACCTAAAGACCACCTTGCATATTCTTCATGGCAACAGAAAACAAAAGGCACAAAGCTGTGCCATCACCTAAAGACCACCTTGCATATTCTTCACGGCAATAGAAAACAAAAGGCACAAAGCTGTGCCACCTAAAGACCACCTTGCATATTCTTCATGGCAATAGAAAACAAAAGGCACAAAGCTGTGCCATCACCTAAAGACCACCTTGCATATTCTTCACGGCAATAGAAAGAAAAAGGCACAAAGCTGTGCCACCTAAAGACCACCTTGCATATTCTTCACGGCAATAGAAAACAAAAGGCACAAAGCTGTGCCACCTAAAGACCACCTTGCATATTCTTCACGGCAATAGAAAACAAAAGGCACAAAGCTGTGCCATCACCTAAAGACCACCTTGCATATTCTTCACGGCAATAGAAAACAAAAGGCACAAAGCTGTGCCACCTAAAGACCACCTTGCATATTCTTCACGGCAACACATTGCTGGAGTTGTCTCTTACACATGTAGTGTGTCAGTACTTTCTGTTCTGTGTTCAGGTGGAGGGAGAGGGGAGGGGGGGGGGACACATTGAACTGGAGTTGTCTTCATTACAGTGGCATGTAGTGTGTCAGTACTTTCTGTTCTGTGTTCAGGTGGAGGGAGAGGGGAGGGGGGGGGGACACATTGAACTGGAGTTGTCTTCATTACAGTGGCATGTAGTGTGTCAGTACTTTCTCTTCTGTGTTCAGGTGGAGGGAGAGGGGAGGGGGGGGGGACACATTGAACTGGAGTTGTCTTCATTACAGTGGCATGTAGTGTGTCAGTACTTTCTGTTCTGTGTTCAGGTGGAGGGAGAGGGGAGGGGGGGGGGACACATTGAACTGGAGTTGTCTTCATTACAGTGGCATGTAGTGTGTCAGTACTTTCTGTTCTGTGTTCAGGTGGAGGGAGAGGGGAGGGGGGGGGGACACATTGAACTGGAGTTGTCTTCATTACAGTGGCATGTAGTGTGTCAGTACTTTCTGTTCTGTGTTCAGGTGGAGGGAGAGGGGAGGGGGGGGGGACACATTGAACTTTGTCTTCATTACAGTGGCATGTAGTGTGTCAGTACTTTCTGTGTGTTCAGGTGGAGGGAGAGGGGAGGGGGGGGGGACACATTGAACTGGAGTTGTCTTCATTACAGTGGCATGTAGTGTGTCAGTACTTTCTGTTCTGTGTTCAGGTGGAGGGAGAGGGGAGGGGGGGGGGACACATTGAACTGGAGTTGTCTTCATTACAGTGGCATGTAGTGTGTCAGTACTTTCTGTTCTGTGTTCAGGTGGAGGGAGAGGGGTGGGGGGGGGGGGACTCATTGAACTGGAGTTGTCTTCATACAGTACATGTATGCAGCCGTTTATGTTCATTTGAACAGCGATGACAACAAGCCTGTCACATGACCACACCTCACGACTCCCGAGCAGCCGTTTATGTTAATTTGAATAGCGATAACATCAAACCTGTCACATGACCCCTGTCACATGACCATACCCCACGACTCCCGAGCAGCCGTTTACATTAATTTGAATAGCGATGACATCAAGCCTGTCACTTGACCCCTGTCACATGACCACACCCAATGACTCCCGAGCAGCCGTTTATGTTAATTTGAATAGCGATGACATCAAGCCTGTCGCATGACCCCTGTCACATGCCCACACCCCATGACACCCGAGCAGCCGTTTATGTTATTTTGAATAGCGATGACATCAAGCCTATCACTTGACCCATGTCACATGCCCACACCTCACGACTCACGAGCAGCCGTTTATGTTATTTTGAATAGCGATGACATCAAGCCTGTCGCATGATAGAATGTGTTGATGTGGACACAGTATGGTAATGTGAATGACTACTGGCATGATATTGTTTATGATATAGACATGATAGTATTCACATCAATAGCTTAGATTGGAATAGCAAAAATGAGTCTGCAAAGTGCAATGCATCAGTGTGTTGACATCAAAAAACGATATTAATTGAAACACTGAGAGAGACAGTTAAGGGGGAAATGTGAAAGTACTCATGTTTTGACATCGAAGAATGACACTAACTGAAATTGTGACCCACATCAAAAGGAGGGTGTGTGAATAATCTGGTCAGTTTGAACAGACAAACCTGTCACTTGACAGGGAATGCGCATCGATGGTTTTGTGTTGTGAAATCTCCCACAATCTCTCCACTCCCCCATGTATGGTAGTGTGTGATTGTCTTAGCTTTTTTTTCGAAAATTGCGTTTTTGTGCAAAGTATTGCGTGATTTTTCTTGCCTTTTGGGGGATTGGTTTTGAGCATGTCTATTTTGTGACAGTGTATGATTGTCCTACCGTTTGTGACATTTAACTCTCTGCCCGGAGCAGGGGGGCCATTACAGTCATTCTTGTCTCTTTCTTTGCTGTTCTTTGTCCTTAGAAGGGGGGCCATTACAGTCGTTCTTGTCTCTTTGATGTTCTTTGTCCTTAGAAGGGGGGCCATTACAGTCGTTCTTGTCTCTTTCTTTGCTGTTCTTTGTCCTTAGAAGGGGGGCCATTACAGTCGTTCTTGTCTTTGCTGTTCTTTGTCCTTAGAAGGGGGCCATTACAGTGTTCTTGTCTCTTTCTTTGATGTTCCTTAGAAGGGGGGCCATTACAGTCGTTCTTGTCTCTTTCTTTGCTGTTCTTTGTCCTTAGAAGGGGGGCCATTACAGTCGTTCTTGTCTCTTTCTTTGATGTTCTTTGTCCTTAGAAGGGGGGCCATTACAGTCGTTCTTGTCTCTTTCTTTGCTGTTCTTTGTCCTTAGAAGGGGGGCCATTACAGTCGTTCTTGTCTCTTTCTTTGCTGTTCTTTGTCCTTAGAAGGGGGGCCATTACAGTCGTTCTTGTCTCTTTCTTTGCTGTTCTTTGTCCTTAGAAGGGGGGCCATTACAGTCGTTCTTGTCTCTTTCTTTGCTGTTCTTTGTCCTTAGAAGGGGGGCCATTACAGTCGTTCTTGTCTCTTTCTTTGCTGTTCTTTGTCCTTAGAAGGGGGGCCATTACAGTCATTCTTGTCTCTTTCTTTGCTGTTCTTTGTCCTTAGAAGGGGGGCCATTACAGTCGTTCTTGTCTCTTTCTTTGCTGTTCTTTGTCCTTAGAAGGGGGCCATTACAGTCGTTCTTGTCTCTTTGCTGTTCTTTGTCCTTAGAAGGGGGGCCATTACAGTCGTTCTTGTCTCTTTCTTTGCTGTTCTTTGTCCTTAGAAGGGGGGCCATTACAGTCGTTCTTGTCTCTTTCTTTGCTGTTCTTTGTCCTTAGAAGGGGGGCCATTACAGTCGTTCTTGTCTCTTTCTCTGCTGTTCTTTGTCCTTAGAAGGGGGGCCATTACAGTCGTTCTTGTCTCTTTCTTTGCTGTTCTTTGTCCTTAGAAGGGGGGCCATTACAGTCGTTCTTGTCTCTTTGCTGTTCTTTGTCCTTAGAAGGGGGGCCATTACAGTCGTTCTTGTCTCTTTCTTTGCTGTTCTTTGTCCTTAGAAGGGGGGCCATTACAGTCGTTCTTGTCTCTTTCTTTGCTGTTCTTTGTCCTTAGAAGGGGGGCCATTACAGTCGTTCTTGTCTCTTTTACTCGTTGCTCTTTGTCCTTAGAAGGGGGGCCATTACAGTCGTTCTTGTCTCTTTCTTTGCTGTTCTTTGTCCTTAGAAGGGGGGCCATTACAGTCGTTCTTGTCTCTTTCTTTGCTGTTCTTTGTCCTTAGAAGGGGGGCCATTACAGTCGTTCTTGTCTCTTTCTTTGTTGTTCTTTGTACTTAGAAGGGGGGCCATGTTCTTTGTCTTTGTCTTAGAAGGGGGGCCATTACAGTCGTTCTTGTCTCTTTCTTTGCTGTTCTTTGTCCTTAGAAGGGGGGCCATTACAGTCGTTCTTGTCTCTTTCTTTGCTGTTCTTTGTCCTTAGAAGGGGGGCCATTACAGTCGTTCTTGTCTCTTTCTTTGTCCCTAGTTCTTTGTCCTTAGAAGGGGGGCCATTACAGTCGTTCTTGTCTCTTTCTTTGCTGTTCTTTGTCCTTAGAAGGGGGGCCATTACAGTCGTTCTTGTCTCTTTCTTTGATGTTCTTTGTCCTTAGAAGGGGGGCCATTACAGTCGTTCTGCTGTCTTTCTTTGTTGTTCTTTGTCCTTAGAAGGGGGGGGGGGGAGTATTGTTTGGTTGATGCTGTTTTCTGCAATGTCCTTGTTTGTGTAACTGTTGTAATGGGGAGGTGGGAGTTCTGTTTGGTTGATGCTGTTTTCTGCAATGCTTGGGGAGGGGGGGGGGGGAGTATTGTTTGGTTGATGCTGTTTTCTGCAATGCTCTTGTTTGTGTAACTGTTGTAATGGGGAGGAGGGGGGGGGAGTATTGTTTGGTTGATGCTGTTTTCTGCAATGCTCTTGTTTGTGTATTGTTTGGTTGATGCTGTTTTCTGCAATGCTCTTGTTTGTGTAACTGTTGTAATGGGGAGGGGGGGGGGGAGTATTGTTTGGTTGATGCTGTTTTCTGCAATGCTCTTGTTTGTGTAACTGTTGTAATGGGGAGGGGGGGGGGGTAGTATTGTTTGGTTGATGCTGTTTTCTGCAATGCTCTTGTTTGTGTAACTGTTGTAATGGGGAGGAGGGGGGGGGAGTATTGTTTGGTTGATGCTGTTTTCTGCAATGCTCTTGTTTGTGTAACTGTTGTAATGGGGAGGAGGGGGGGGGAGTATTGTTTGGTTGATGCTGTTTTCTGCAATGCTCTTGTTTGTGTAACTGTTGTAATGGGGAGGGGGGGGGGGGGGGAGTATTGTTTGGTTGATGCTGTTTTCTGCAATGCTCTTGTTTGTGTAACTGTTGTAATGGGGAGGGGGGGGGGGGAGTATTGTTTGGTTGATGCTGTTTTCTGCAATGCTCTTGTTTGTGTAACTGTTGTAATGGGGAAGAGGGGGAGGGTGTATTGTTTGGTTGATGCTGTTTTCTGCAATGTTCTTGTTTGTGTAACGGGGAGGGGGAGGGAGTATTGTTTGGTTGATGCTGTTTTCTGCAATGCTCTTGTTTGTGTAATGGGGAGGAGGGGGGGGGGGTATTGTTTGGTTGATGCTGTTTTCTGCAATGCTCTTGTTTGTGTAATGGGGAGGAGGGGGGGGGAGTATTGTTTGGTTGATGTCGTTTCTGCAATGCTCTTGTTTGTTGTTTTGATCTTTGTTTGTCACTGGAATGAAGCATTTACAATGCAGAAATGATATGCCAAACGAACGCAACTTAACTGCAAAGAAAAATGCAAAGGAACACTGAGCGTGGAAAGTATGAAAGATGTGTGTCCTAATGCTACCTATATACAGTAAGTGGAAGGGTGATCGTCAGTCCTTGTGAATGTATAAGAATGTGCATAATATGGGATGTATGAAGAATTGTCAACACAATTTATTATTTATCTCCACAAAATGTCCACAATTTTTACCCATTGAAATATGAACATTGGTATTACATCTTCAAAAATGTCTGCAATTTGTAATAAATGAAATAGGGACATGGAAATTTGGCTCTGTGGAAATATGGAAATTTGGCTGTTTGTAATAAACTATGAAATATCAACAAAGTGTTGGATCATTCTCAAAAAGTGTGCACAGTATTGTATTTGTAATAAAGAATGAAGTTTCATCAAGTGTTGGGTCATGTATTTGTAATAAAGAATGAAGTTTCATCAAGTGTTGGGTCATTCTCAAAACGTGTGCACAGTATTGTATTTGTAATAAAGAATGAAGTTTGATCAAGTGTTGGGTCATTCTCAAAAAATGTGCACAGTGTTGTATTTGTAATAAAGAATGAAGTTTCATCAAGTGTTGGGTCATTCTCAAAAAATGTGCAGTGTTGTATTTGTAATAAAGAATGAAGTTTCATCAAGTGTTGGGTCATGTATTTGTAATAAAGAATGAAGTTTCATCAAGTGTTGGGTCATTCTCAAAATGTGCACAGTGTTGTATTTGTAATAAAGAATGAAGTTTCATCAAGTGTTGTGCACAGTGTTGTATTTGTAATAAAGAATGAAGTTTCATCAAGTGTTGGGTCATTCTCAAAATGTGTACAGTGTTGTATTTGTAATAAAGAATGAAGTTTCATCAAGTGTTGGGTCATGTATTTGTAATAAAGAATGAAGTTTCATCAAGTGTTGGGTCATGTATTTGTAATAAAGAATGAAGTTTCATCAAGTGTTGGGTCATGTATTTGTAATAAAGAATGAAGTTTCATCAAGTGTTGGGTCATGTATTTGTAATAAAGAATGAAGTTTCATCAAGTGTTGGGTCATGTATTTGTAATAAAGAATGAAGTTTCATCAAGTGTTGGGTCATGTATTTGTAATAAAGAATGAAGTTTCATCAAGTGTTGGGTCATGTATTTGTAATAAAGAATGAAGTTTCATCAAGTGTTGGGTCATGTATTTGTAATAAAGAATGAAGTTTCATCAAGTGTTGGGTCATGTATTTGTAATAAAGAATGAAGTTTCATCAAGTGTTGGGTCATGTATTTGTAATAAAGAATGAAGTTTCATCAAGTGTTGGGTCATTCTCTTCTTCTTCTGGGAGTTAATAGTCCCTACCAAGCTTTCCCGTATCTGGGGACTAGCGATAATTTATAAAAAACTATCAAAGAGCAACATAATTATATTTAATACATTGAACAAGCACGATCAGTATATACATATATTTACATTTGTATATAAGACATTTAACCTCTTGACTGCCACCAACGTGTCACGTACTGACCTGATGACATCACTGATGATGTCATCAGATGAAAAGGAATAACCCTGATATGCTGGCTTTTGCTCTAACACGGTCAAGAGAGTTATATCCCCAGACCATTTTGCCAGATTGGCTGTATCAGTTGTCTTTTTCATGGCATGGTTTGCCCAATGATTTTTTAATTTAATTTGCTCTGGCAGTCAAGGGGTTAAAGTAAGGGTTGTGTTGTAAAAATGTTTTGTGTGTGTGTGTGCGCGAGTGTGTGAGCGCACGCGCATGTGTGCATGTGAGCTTGTAAGGTGATTGTTTTATTTTCCGTGGGGGTAGCACCAAGGGCTCTCTGCAGTAGAGGCCCCATCCTGGGCTTCCCAACCCAAGCACTATACTTTAGGAGAAAGAGAGAAAAGGGGGGGGGGGGGCGATATATACACTTGAATAATTTTATACACATATACATGTATATATATATTCATAGATGCGCAAACAAGTAGCCATGCTATTTTTGAGGCGGCATGTGAAGCCATTGAAACGTGATTAAATAATGGAATTACAGCAACAAACTAATGAAATAGACAAGGGGAGATTGCGTGTGTTTTCAAAACGTACTTATCTAATATTATGTAGGTTGGGGGTCATTGCGCACTAGCACGCAACAACTAGCTGGTAGGCTGGATAAAGGAATAGGCTCAATTTGTAACCAAAGAAAGTGTTAGTAAGCGAAGCAAGCAATGGAAAGTAGCGTGAAACTGGTCTTAGTTGCCAAAGCACAGAGTTATGGTGCATTCCTTGCATCTGATTAAAAGAGAAAGCAGCAAAGCAGAAGGATCTCATGGTAAAATAATACGAGGCATATGTCAGTTTGAAGAATTAGGCAGCATTACTTCCAATGCTGTGGGTGTGTGGAGCAGCAAGTGGGCACACGTCCCCAGGAGGAAGGTCCCCTGAAAGGTGGTCCCTTGTTACTATATTAGCCAATTGACCCCAGGAGGAAGGTCCCCTGAAAGGTGGTCCCTTCTTACTATATTAGCCAATTGACCCCAGGAGGAAGGTCCCCTGAAAGGTGGTCCCTTATTACTATATTAGCCAATTGACCCCAGGAGGAAGGTCCCCTGAAAGGTGGTCCCTTGTTACTATATTAGCCAATTGACCCCAGGAGGAAGGTCCCCTGAAAGGTGGTCCCTTGTTACTATATTAGCCAATTGACCCCAGGAGGAAGGTCCCCTGAAAGGTGGTCCCTTCTTACTATATTAGCCAATTGACCCCAGGAGGAAGGTCCCCTGAAAGGTGGTCCCTTCTTACTATATTAGCCAATTGACCCCAGGAGGAAGGTCCCCTGAAAGGTGGTCCCTTCTTACTATATTAGCCAATTGACCCCAGGAGGAAGGTCCCCTGAAAGGTGGTCCCTTGTTACTATATTAGCCAATTGACCCCAGGAGGAAGGTCCCCTGAAAGGTGGTCCCTTCTTACTATATTAGCCAATTGACCCCAGGAGGAAGGTCCCCTGAAAGGTGGTCCCTTATTACTATATTAGCCAATTGACCCCAGGAGGAAGGTCCCCTGAAAGGTGGTCCCTTGTTACTATATTAGCCAATTGACCCCAGGAGGAAGGTCCCCTGAAAGGTGGTCCCTTCTTACTATATTAGCCAATTGCTGCTTGTAGCGCCCTCTGGACCCTAGACCCCAGGAGGAAGGTCCCCTGAAAGGTGGTCCCTTGTTACTATATTAGCCAATTGACCCCAGGAGGAAGGTCCCCTGAAAGGTGGTCCCTTATTACTATATTAGCCAATTGACCCCAGGAGGAAGGTCCCCTGAAAGGTGGTCCCTTGTTACTATATTAGCCAATTGACCCCAGGAGGAAGGTCCCCTGAAAGGTGGTCCCTTATTACTATATTAGCCAATTGACCCCAGGAGGAAGGTCCCCTGAAAGGTGGTCCCTTGTTACTATATTAGCCAATTGACCCCAGGAGGAAGGTCCCCTGAAAGGTGGTCCCTTATTACTATATTAGCCAATTGACCCCAGGAGGAAGGTCCCCTGAAAGGTGGTCCCTTGTTACTATATTAGCCAATTGACCCCAGGAGGAAGGTCCCCTGAAAGGTGGTCCCTTGTTACTATATTAGCCAATTGACCCCAGGAGGAAGGTCCCCTGAAAGGTGGTCCCTTGTTACTATATTAGCCAATTGACCCCAGGAGGAAGGTCCCCTGAAAGGTGGTCCCTTCTTACTATATTAGCCAATTGACCCCAGGAGGAAGGTCCCCTGAAAGGTGGTCCCTTGTTACTATATTAGCCAATTGACCCCAGGAGGAAGGTCCCCTGAAAGGTGGTCCCTTATTACTATATTAGCCAATTGACCCCAGGAGGAAGGTCCCCTGAAAGGTGGTCCCTTCTTACTATATTAGCCAATTGCTGCTTGTAGCGCCCTCTGGACCCTAGACCCCATGGGGGAACAAACAAAAGAAAAATGCAGTCAGGGATGTGTGGTGCATATCCCTGCACTTTGCGAATGTATGGTTTGTGAGATGTTGAAAGGGGCGGATCAGCTGGGTCAGGGGTGGTGTCACATGTATGGTTTGTGAGATGTTAAAAGGGGCGGATCAGCTGGGTCAGGGGTGGTGTCACATGTATGGTTTGTGAGATGTTAAAAGGGGCGGATCAGCTGGGTCAGGGGTGGTGTCACATGTATGGTTTGTGAGATGTTAAAAGGGGCGGATCAGCTGGGTCAGGGGTGGTGTCACATGTATGGTTTGTGAGATGTTAAAAGGGGCGGATCAGCTGGGTCAGGGGTGATGTCACATGTATGGTTTGTGAGATGTTAAAAGGGGCGGATCAGCTGAAGCAGGGGTGGTGTCACATGTATGGTTTGTGAGATGTTAAAAGGGGCGGCTCAGCAGGGGCAGGGGGGTCACATGTATGGTTTGTGAGATGTTAAAAGGGGCGGATCAGCTGGGGCAGGGCGTTGGAGTGATGTCACATGTATGGTTTGTGAGATGTTAAAAGGGGCGGATCAGCTGGGGCAGGGGACTGGAGTGGTGTCACATGTATGGTTTGTGAGATGTTAAAAGGGGCGGATCAGCTGGGGCAGGGGGTTGGAGTGGGGTCACATGTATACATGTATGGTTTGTAAGATGTTAAAAGGGGCAGATCAGCTGGGGCGGATCAGCTGGGGCAGGGGGCTGGAGTGGGGTCACATGTTCAGGTGGCACCACGACCAGCGCTCACAAGCATCAGCGAGATATGGGCATCAAGACTGACGTCACATCATGCAGGCTTACGGCCAACTGCCAAGGCGACACTGGTGACCCTGGTCCCCTGAAGCAATCAACTATAACGCATGAGTACTAGTCAATTGATTGGTTATCAGTATTATCACACGTTTATGGCATAGTGGTACATATTAGTTCATATATAAGAACATTCAAAAGACAAAATTATTCATTGTTGATGTAGTCATGCTATAACCAGCTCCCCACAGGACAGGAGTGGACCAAACGGGCCGCCTGTACAGCCAGCCCCCAGCCCAACCCCTCCCGCGGGCACACCAATGACCTGAGTGACCCCTCCAGACCCAAGGAGGACAGCCTGTCCACCAAGGGCCCGAAGTGCTCCTTCATGTCAGGGCAGTCAAAGATGGCGTGGTGGGGAGAGACACACCCACCACACACACATTTCTTGCGGTTAAATATTGTCCACCAAACTCCTGCCAGGAGTCGATATATTATCTGGGCTATGGGAGTGGGGAGTCGTGGGAGAAACACCCCGAAACAGATGGGGGCTGAGGGGTCGTTACAATCCAAGTCCCCCATTCGGGCCGAGAAGTCCCTGCCCCACTCCTCCCACACCGCCTTTGTCAGTCTCGATTTTATGTCGCACAGGCCCATGGTCAGATTTAATCTGGGGGAAGATGTGGCAGGGTCGGCAGCCTGTTTGGCTGCCTTGTCTGCTTGTTCATTCCCCCGAATTCCAACGTGGGCTGGCACCCACTGTAGACTGACGCTGCAGCCCCCGACAGTCAGGCGGTGGATGAGGGAGAGTATCACCACACCACGTCTTCCCGGGAAGACTTGCCCACCTGCCGGATGGCCGCAAGTGCCGAGTCAGAGTCGGAAAGTATGACCACTGCCCTAGGGAGCTGACCAAAGTCGTTTACAAAGGACCATACAGATGGCCATTAATTCTGCGGTGAAGATGTTAACCCCGCGGAGATGGTAGCCTTTTTTAATATTGAGATCAGGGACACTGAAGGCTGCCCCCACTCCCTTCTGGGTCACTGACCCGTCTGTATAGATATGAAGGTGCTGACTGTAGTGGTCAGAAATGAATTCCCTGGCCACAATCCGAATATACTCTGGGTTGTCCGTCTTCCGCACGTCGGCCATGCGCCGACCTATATGTGCCCCCTCCATGAGCCAAGGTGGGTCGGGAGGGAGGGGCCAAGTGGCCACCACCACGTCCGCTACTTTGTCCGGCTGAGGCCAGAGTATCCTGGGTGAAATCATACAAGGGGACACAGTTTGGGACTGGCCGGCCCATTGGAAGGGTCAGTTCTCGTGCAGTGGAGTTGGGTATTGTTTTAGCCCTAACAAAATACTTAGATGTGACCAGTTTAATGTGATAGTTGAGTGGGAGCAGCCCTGCGTCCCTGTAGGCTAAGACGTTTGGTGTGGCCCGCGGAAGTCCAAGAGCCAGCTTCAGTCCCCGACACTCCACCACCTCCATTGTCTTCAGCAGGGACGGTGGAGCATCATAGAACGCCTCCAATCCAAATGTGAGGCGAGACCTGACTAGGGCCTGTACTAATTTTATTATTGTTTGAGGACGGTTGGCCCAAGGGTATTTTTTGAGGTTATTCACTACATTAACCGCACGGTTGGCTCTCACGATGTTATGTTCGTAGTGGATTTTACATGTTCCTCTTCTGTTAAAATGCCCTCCCCAAAATGTGACATTATCAGCAGCAACAATATCACAGTTGTTGACTTTAATTTTAATATGTTTAAATGGTGCTGTTCTATTGTATCTAGAGAACACAATAAACTGCGTTTTGTCAGCTGACAGTGTAAACCCATTATCGTGTAAGTAGCTTACAGCAGCATCAACAGCATTTTGAAATTTGGCCATGCTTGAAATGAGGCGGGTATTAGACTGTGTGAGGTTTTTAAACCTACGCATCCCTGTCTCTTGCCATATGGCCAAGTCATTTGCATATAAGGTTAGGTTAACACCATATGTTTTTATTTTCTCAATGTTATATAGCATTATTGAAAACAGGATGGGAGCCATGACGGAGCCATGTGGCACCCACATATCAACCTTACGAAGGCCAGAGAGGGCATCTCTCCAGCGAACCTGCAAGGATCTATCAGCTAAGAAGTTTTTGATAAAATTATAAATGTTCCCACTCAGCCCTATGTCCTTGATCTTTTCCAAAAGCCTATGGTGCCAGACAGTCAAAGGCTCAGCGTATGTCAAAGAAGCAGCCAAAGATGCTACTTCTCCGGTTAATGACTGCCTAATATGAGCTCCCAGCTTTAGCAGGTGGTCAAGGACTCCATGGCCTACAGGTTAATGACTGCCTAATATGGCTCCCAGCTTTACCAGGTGGTCAAGGACTCCATGGCCTACAGGTTAATGACTGCCTAATAATATATGAGCTCCTAGCTTTACCAGGTGGTCAAGTACTCCATGGCCTACAGGTTAATGACTGCCTAATATGGCTCCCAGCTTTACCAGGTGGTCAAGGACTCCATGGCCTACAGGTTAATGACTGCCTAATATGAGCTCCCAGCTTTACCAGGTGGTCAAGGACTCCATGGCCTACAGGTTAATGACTGCCTAATAATATATGAGCTCCCAGCTTTACCAGGTGGTCAAGTACTCCATGGCCTACAGGTTAATGACTGCCTAATATGGCTCCCAGCTTTACCAGGTGGTCAAGTACTCCATGGCCTACAGGTTAATGACTGCCTAATATGGCTCCCAGCTTTACCAGGTGGTCAAGGACTCCATGGCCTACAGGTTAATGACTGCCTAATATGAGCTCCCAGCTTTACCAGGTGGTCAAGGACTCCATGGCCTACAGGTTAATGACTGCCTAATATGAGCTCCCAGCTTTACCAGGTGGTCAAGGACTCCATGGCCTACAGGTTAATGACTGCCTAATAATATATGAGCTCCCAGCTTTACCAGGTGGTCAAGGACTCCATGGCCTACAGGTTAATGACTGCCTAATATGAGCTCCCAGCTTTACCAGGTGGTCAAGGACTCCATGGCCTACATGTTAATGATTGCCTAATAATATATGAGCTCCCAGCTTTACCAGGTGGTCAAGGACTCCACCGCCCCTTTGGAAGCCAGCCTGGCTGAGAGGGATGACCCCGTGTTTTTCGCAGTGATAGTCTAATCTATTTTTTATTATTCTTTCATATACTTTCCCTAAATGTGATGTGAGGGAGATGAGCAGTAGTGCCCAGCTCTCTCCGCGGCTTACCGGGTTTAGGAATGGGAGGGACTACATCATGTTTCCACCCAATAGGGGTTACCCCCTCCACCCAGCACCGCTGAAAGAGCATGAGTACCAAGGTCTTAAAGCTGCCTGAGAGCTCCCTCAACATCCTGTAACTAATTTTATCCCCTCCCTCTGAAACCTGAACCTTTTTGATACTGGATATAGCCCGCTCCAGCTCTCGTCTATTCAAGATAGCGTTTACCAGAATAGAGTTATCTGGGGAAGGTTCTGTGAGAGGATTGTCGCTTTGATAGGTTTCACGAAAGGCGTTACGATCCCCTGGAAGACAGTCTGTAGTATTAGCCTCAGTTTGCAAATGCCTCCGTCATTTCTTGACTGCTTGTAAGTACAGCTGGATACTTATAAGTCGACACATGCTTAAGTCGAATTTTGCGTAAGTCGACGGATTTATCATTTCCCGGCCAAAAGTCGACGAGATTTGTTGTAAACGTCAAACGGATTAGTCGACTTCCTGACTTCCTGACTTTTGTTTTTTCCCCCTGACTTCCTGACTTAAGTCATACCAGTCTTGTTCTATTTTGATCTGTCTCTTTTTGAATGTGTGCGCGCCCGTGCCGTGAATGTGTGTGTGTGTGTGTGCGCGCGCGTGTGTGTGACGTTTGCAATTATGCTTGACAGTTTTATTGTCGTGTGACGTCAACAATTTCCGTCAACCTATATTTTAATGTGTCAAAATGCAAAGTTATGCATGTAGGCAAAAATAATCCAGAGTATGATTATGTTATGAAAATCGATCAAGAGGAGCAAAAGATAAATGCATGTACTGAGGAAAAAGACCTTGGAGTCTTATTTGACAAATATCTTACTTTTGATACACATATCCATAAACGGATAAATAAGGCAAATCAGATGTTGGGAATAATTAAAAGAACATTCATTCGTTTAGATAAGGAAACTTTTTTGTTATTATACAAATCATTGGTACGTTCACATTTAGAGTATGGTAATATTATCTGGTACCCATATTTAAAACGTCAGTCAGCTTCTATTGAAAGGGTACAGAGGAGAGCAACCAAGATGGTTAAAAGTTGTAAAGATTTTAATTACCAAGATAGATTAAAAAAAATTAACCTTCATTCATTAAAAGGAAGACGTGTTAGGGGAGACCTTATACAGATCGATGTACAAAATTGTTAACAACTTAGATGACATTAGCATTGATTCTCTTTTTGCACTATCCATTTATAACAGCACTAGAAATCAAGAGGGGAAATTACATATACAGCGTTGTAATATACTAACAGGCGTAAACATTGTTTTAGTAATCGAGTTGCTAACCTCTGGAATTTACTAACACCTAACCTAAAAAGAGCACCAACACTAAACACCTTCAAAAATCTCCTTGACAAAGATGAACATTTTAGTCAACTATTTTTTTAACATGATGATTGAATTACAATCATAATTTTAAAAGGCATGCTTATGCAAACAAAACAGTGTCAATGAAGGGACGTTTATAAGCCGCGAGGCTTAGGCTTGAGCCAGTCCCACACTATATACTATACTATACTAATATTGGAACAACCTCCCTGCACATACTAAACTGGCCTCAGATACTAACAAATTCAAAAACCTCCTAGACAGTGATCCAAAAATTGCCCTGTTAAAGTACGTTCATGATTAGTGCATCAATATGGATGCCAAAAACCGCCACTGCAATTGCCAAACACTAACCAAAAGGAAGGACGCATTGAGAGGCTGCAAGGCCTGGTCGTCCAAAATACCTGACCACTGACCACTTAGAGTGCTTCCCCCATCTGTTGACTCTAGCTCTCTGCCCTCCACCATTGCCCTTGGAGATTCCAACATCCATTTTTCTGAACATGTTCGCAACCTTGGCGTTTTCTTGAATGAAGACCTTTCCATGCAACAGCATATCACTAAGATCTGCCAGGCTGCATACATCGAACTCAGGCGAACCAGCTCTATACGCCCCTTTCTCACGACCGAGGCAACCAAAACGCTAGTCAGCTCATACATTTTGTCTAGATTAGATTACTGCAACTCCCTTCTACTTGGTTGCCCACAGGCGCTTCTCAAACCCTTACAACAACTTCAAAACACTGCTGCTAGAATGGTCTTCAAAGCCAAACGGCTTCCCGGAAAGTGGGGCCTGGGCCCTTCCGATTGAACTGGGGGGGGGGGGGGGGGGGGGGTTAATGGTCTTATCCCAGGACCAAGCAGTAGGTCTTTCTCCTTCTATGTTTTCTATTAGGTTCACGCGCCCTCCAAGTTCCGTCGCGATTTATCGTCAGAAGTGGTGTGCTCCTTACTTTGACTCACGAAGTTGCCTCAAATATGGACAAAGGAATCCAAACTGACATGATTGTGCTGGATTTTTCTAGGGTCTGTTATGTTACCTCTCTCAGCCTATATTTTCGGAACTGTGGAAAAAGGGAGGGGGGTAGGGGGGGGGGTGTGTTGGCAGAGAGAGAGAGAGAGAGAGAGAGAGAGAGAGAGAGGATACCTTCTCTCAACTTTTTTTTTTTTTTTTTTTTTTTTTTTTTTAAGTCCATAGCCCTAACCCTAACCCACACACACTCTCTCTCTGGTCTGTTATGTTATCTCTCTCAGCCTATATTTTCGGAACTGTGGAAAAAAGGAGGGAGGTGTGGGGGTAGGGTGGGTGGCAGAGAGAGAGAGAGAGAGAGAGAGAGAGGGATACCTTCTCTCAACTTTTTTTATTTTTTTTATTTTTTAAAGTCCATAGCCCTAACCCTAACCCACACACTCTCTCTCTCTGGTCTGTTATGTTATCTCTCTCAGCCTATATTTTCGGAACTGTGGAAAAAAGGAGGGAGGTGTGGGGGTAGGGTGGGTGGCAGAGAGAGAGAGAGAGAGAGAGAGAGAGAGAGAGGAGAGGGTACCTTCTTTCAAATTTTTTTTAAAAGTCCATAACTCTAACCCTCTCTCTCTCTCTCTCTCTCTCTCTCTCTCTCTCTCTCTCTCTCTCTCTCTCTCTCTCTCTCTCTCTCTCTCTCTCTCATATGGTAATGCTTTCTTATTATAAGTTTGCCTCACAGCGTTTCCCAGGCGCAGTAGTCTCTTTGACCTTACCTGGCCTCTGCTGTCAAATCAATTTGGCTACTGTATCTAGAGCTGTCAAATGAATTTGACTACTGAATTACACAGTTTTAGGGAGACGTGCATCATGATATGCTTTCGACAAGGTTCCACATGAGCGCCTTCTCCGAAAGATTTACCATTATGGTGTCCAAGGAACTATAGGCCTATGCACATGTGGATCAAATCCTTCCTGTTGAACCGAACCCAGCAAGTCTTAGTCGATGGGGCCAAATCAGACACAGCGGCAGTGGTTAGCGGAGCCCCCCAGGGCACAGTCCTTGGCCCACTTCTATTCCTCCTTTTTATCAACGATCTCCCGGACCAACTCAAATCTCAAGCACGACTATTTGCAGATGACTGTATTGTCTACAGACAGATTAAGAGCACAGATGACTGCAAGATACTGCAAGAGGATCTCAACACCCTATCCGCGTGGAAAAAACGCTGGGGCATGGAATTCCACCCCCCAAAATGCAATGCAATGACATGCTCCAGTTAAGTCCCGCAAACCTATTGCCTTCAAATACCACATGAAGGGCCACTGCCTAGAAGAAATGTCAAGTGCTAAATACCTAGGAGTGGATATTAGTAACAAACTGAACTGGAAAACCCTTGTCAACAGGGTCACCCAAAAAAGCAAACAGTATGGTAGGGTTCCTACAAAGAAATTTGAAAACAGCAAATAGAACAACAAAAACAAGCGCATACAACACCTTAGTGCGCCCACATCTGGAATACTGTTCAACAGTATGGAACCCCCACACCACAGAACTAACAAAGAAGCCGGATCGAAGCTGTTCAGAGAAGAGCGGCTAGATACGTGAATAACTGCTACGATACCACCAGTAGCGTCACAGCCATGCTCTCCAAGCTTCAATGGGAATCACTTGAGGCAAGAAGATCAAAACATAAGGCCACCATGATGTACAAAGTCGTCAACGACCTCATAGACATCAAAGCGGAACAGTTTCTCATCCCTGGCAACACCCGCCATAGGTCAAATCACTCATTCAAATCACAACAAGAACAAACACTTTCAAATACAGCTTTTCCCCCAGAACTATCCCAGTTTGGAATTCTTTTCCAGCAGCAGCAGCTGAGGCTCCCTCCTTGGCATCTTTCAAGAGGGAGCTCAACAACTTGTCTGGCTAATCTTGTCCCCCCCCCCCCCCCCCCTCCCCCCGCTCCACACACACACTTTATTTTTGTTTTGTTTTTCCCACACACACTTTTCCCCCAATTAGTTTTCTTATTATTTTATTGTCCGCATTGTGCAACCTCTTAAGTCACTGTAATGTCTACTGAGACGGCGTGACATGAACTTATTGAAGACTTGAAGGTGTCTGCGACGTATCCAGACAGAAACAGAAATACGCTGTTTTCGTTAAGTTTCGGTAACAAGATAGGCCTAATAAATAAACTTCCTGTGTCATGGCATAATTCTGCGTGGTTGTGACGATTCTTCTTCTCCTTTGGTGCGACCCCAGCTTGTTTGTAGACGTTAAACCAACCAGAGAGAGCGATCAGCTTCTATTTACTTCTAGTTATAGAAGTATATGTATGCTCTGATTTGACATATCATAACCTGATTGAAGCTAGGCTTTACTTTCCAGTTTCCACCAGGAAAAGATGGTGAGTTGTAACGCCTAACGTAAGTTTGTATTGCAGATTGGATAACCGTTTCTTCTGTGGCTCTATATAATTGTTGTGACGTGACGCACGTAAATAGCATGCGTTGTCTTATTGCACGAAGTTCTCGTGTGAGCTGTTACTGAAACTCCCCAAACATGTAAAAGACTTTATTCCATCTGAATATAAAATAGACAATTATGATGTATGTTCTATAACCGCATAACCACAACCCCTCAAGAGGGGTGGTACTATATTTTGATAAATCTTTGAATGCCCAAGAATGCTCTCATTTAAATAAAAAGAAATTTAAAGAGGCAGTGTCGCAGTAAAAAAAAAAGTCGCTCATTCAAATAAATCGCCCGGCTACTATGAGAGTGTGTATTTGCGACATTTTGCGACATTGACTGATTTAGCATGAACCACAAATTTCACTTTTTTCTAGGGTTAGGGTTAGGGTTAGGTAAATGGTTCAAGTAAAGAAAGAGTGAAATTTGTGGTTGTCGCAAATACACACTCATACACTGTGATACAGTCATAGTAGCAGGCGATTTATTTGAACGAGCGACTTTTTTGACTGCGACAGGCAGTATTTTTAACGACTGGGAATATAAAAATTTGACATACCTTGTACGTTAAAAATCATATTATTAAGGATTACAGACGTTTCGTACCCTGGACGTTTCGTACCCTGGACGTTTCGTACCCTGGACGTTTCGTACCCTGGACGTTTCGTACCCTGGACGTTTCGTACAAAACCTGGATTGGTCGTTTCGTACATTATTTTCAAGACATTTCGTACATGAACTTAGCGTTTCGTACTCAAGACATTTCGTACACAGGCGTTTCGTACACAAGACGAAGGTTACAGAATTTGACGCAAAAATTCACCACCCAGTGCATCATTCTGAATCTGATGTACATTTAAAAAAAAGCAGCCGACCTACCTACCCTATTTTTAAAATTGTACAGGAAACAGACCTTTTTTTGGCCTAAGAGAGAAATGCAAGTACCTACCATGAAATATCTACCTCGGCATGAGAACTATGATCATCTAACCCTAACCCTATCCCTAACCCTAACCCTATCCCTAACCATGGAAAGAACCAAAAATACCTACCATGAAATATCTACCTCGGCATGAGAACTATGACCATCTAACCCTAACCCTATCCCTAACCCTAACCCTATCCCTAACCACGGAAAGAACCAAAAATACCTACCATGAAATATCTGCCTTGGCATGAGAACTATGACCATCTAACCCTAACCCTATCCTTAATCCTAACCCTAACCACGGAAAGAACCAAAAAATAGAGCAGGAGGGTGTAAATCTACATATTTGCCGATAAATCAATGTACAAAGCCATGCACTTAGTTTCGTAAAATTCACAATGGCGGACAAACAAACGATTCTGATTGGCTAGGCGCCGGCTAGGCCTACTTATTTGATGAGGTAGGATATTCTCTTCACACCGGTGCGGCCAAAATGAGAGCTAAATTTTTCATACCCCTCTCACCCTAAAAAAAAGAAAGTGTAGATGAGCACTGTGCCTGCGGTGACATGCTCTCCAGGAGAAAGTAGCCCAAGTTTGAGCGATTTTTTTGCTTGTATATGAAGTGTCCAAGTGTGTACGAAGTGAATAAGACGAAACGGTCAAGAGGTACGAAACGACCAGACAAAACGTCTTTGTACGAAACATCTTGTGTACGAAACGTCTATCCCTATTATTAAGGATGGGACGCTTGAAAGCTTAAAGGCTATGTTTTTAGTCCCTAGTAACCTAACCTAACCTAACCAGTATGGTGCCATTTTGAATCTAAAGAAAAAGAAAGTTGCCTTATTGGGTGCATCTAAAAGAGTCCAAACTCCACTGATGAAAACGTCCAAGAATTGTATGAACTTCTTAAAGATGATTCTATGAAAAAATATGAAAAAATATGCATTAATGGGAGACTTTAACTTTCCAAACATAAACTGGACGGGACAACGGTCCTCATTGAAAGATGAAGAGTTTTTGGATGCAACCAGGGATGCTTTTTTAGAACAAGTGGTGAAAACAAGTAGAGGAAACACAGACAATTTACCATGTGTAAATTCTAATGTGGGTAACTCTCCTGAAAACTGGGTCATTGTGACCTATCCTATTTATTAAACAATAAAAAATCAAATCAAACAATGAGATATCATTCATTTGTGTATTTCAGCTCTAAATAGTTGTAAGAATCATATAAAATGTTTCTTTTAGCTGTGCATGCACCAAAATGTGTTTAATAAACAATTTTGTCTTGAAAAATGGGCATTTTGGGTGCTTAGTTTTGTGACATGCCCAACAGTCTTGCATAAGGTTTCTATTTTTTCAGAAACCACAAAAGATTCTGCACACATATGCATGCACACCCAAGATGAGTAGTAGTCCTTCCTTTATAGTAACAATTTTGTGGATTTTCTCAAAAAGGGTGTTTTAAAATAACATTTTAAATATCAGGTAGCACTGACAACACGTGGTGTCCTCAAATATAATAAAAAATAATGCAGATTTTCTTTGCCTCAACAATCTCTAACTAGTCTAAGACCCATTTTTTTCTTATTTAGCTATCAAAAAACACATTTTGGACAATGTATGTAGGTATTCCAAAGGGGTTTTCAATAATACATGCTAATCTCCAAACTTGGTCGAAAATTACGTTATTTCCACAGATTCTTGGAACAAAATCGCACAATGGGGGTATTTCAAAGGTCTGGAACACAGTTGTTTTCAGTACTATAACTACAAAATCTGGAATACAACTTTATGGTGATAAAGAGATTATGCTCAATTTTTTTTCAGAACTCTGTTTGTGATAGTTACATCATACTGGTCCAATGAAAATGGTACATCATCGAATTTGAGCGCCTGGCCAAAAAGGATCAATTTTGAAGGTTTTTCAAATTGCTATGACTTTGTCATTTTTAATGCTATTGAGTTGCCCTTTATAGCAAATTGTCATGTTTTTAATGTTCTCTACTCTAAAAACAAGTAAAAGAGCTAAATTTACCAAACATATTTAACCCTCTTGTGCCTGACGCTCTGTGCTCTCAATCACCTCTGAAATCCTATCACTCTGTACAAAAGGGGGGTAGCGTCAGAAAAATAATAAAATAAAATATACCCTACCAGATTTTTTGTTGTTTTTTGTTTTGAATGTGTTGCCGAGATGTCTGTCTGATTTACAAAATGTTATGGGGATGCATGGCTCCACAAAAAAAATCCAAATTGTATTCGCAAACTGCATTCACTAGTCATTCACTGCCTACTTTTGCAGACTGTTGAAGCCTAAGACGACTTGGAAATGTAGATCAAAATCATTCACTTACCCTTTCACTTCAATCTTATAATTCCTATCTTTCACAAAAAAGGAATTTTCATCTATCACTCTGTGGATGCAATAACGATTCATAAAAGTCGGGAAAATGCTGATGTCAGTAACACGACTTTATCGATCGAACAAACACAAGCTCAAATAGGTCAGAATACACTCACAAAAATTATTAATGCCATGGCATTTCGTCATCCATATTGGAAAAATAAAATGCCGAAGTCGGTCAAAATATCTTTCAAGCCAATCGGCCTAGAAGCCATTGCAAGCAACAGGACGGAAGTGTAATCTATAGCGAAAGCGAGGCTGAAGTTCACGTGACTGCCATGTGATAGAAACAAAATGGAAGCGCCCAAACCGGCCACGTGGAATCCGTACGTTCCCGAACGTTCTAGACGTTTCCTATCCGAATTGTTTTTGAACGTTCATGACCGTTCACCGCACAAGAGAGTTAAAATGTTAATGCTTTTTTTTACAAAAATATTCAAATTTGTATTTTTTTCACATTTTCGTCATTACATAAACATCTATATTTCAAGCATAAGGTGTGAAATATATGTCAAATGTTCAGTTTATAAACTTCTCTTGATTGCAATTTACATAAAATAACAACAGAAACATACTTTTATCATTATAGGTATTGCTATTCCAGCCTTGCAGCTGTGACAAACTGCCCAGAATGCTGATTTTTGCTTTGTTTTCAACTTTCTTTTTTTTTCTCTTCCTGAATGAAAATTATGAATAAAAACTCATACCAAATTGTACTTCTGTCTTTTGTTTTTGGGGTGTGCTTTTTATTGTTGTTTATGATGTGTAATTATTTTAAAATATTTGTTGAAAATACCAACCGTATTGGAGATTTTGGCCGCCGCCAGTGCATTCAGACTAAGGCTGTCGGCACCCCCCGGCACTTCATGGCTTTGGATGAGCGTGCCCATTTACTCAATATTAACTAAAGTGGTTCTATCTAAAAGAAAATTGAATGCTCTTTAAAACCATGTACTGTTTGAAAGGGTGGGGCAATGTTAAGCTGGTTAAAATTTAGTTCAAACTGTTCAAAATAAAATCAGTCTTATCGAAAATAATTTTTTTGCGTAAAAGTTACACCGATCAAAAGCTTGGGGTTTCTTGTTCCCGTGACAACATGTTCTATTTTTATCTGACCTATGGGCACACTCAAAAATTGCCAAAAAGGCGTGCAGCGCGTGACGTCAAGTGATCATTCACTAGCTGGCGGACAACAATAAAACGGGGAACAAAAAACAAATATTTTTGCATGATGGACATAGACTTGAACGAGTTATGCCTTAATCATTATTTAAAGTGATAACGTCAAATTCTTTGGCTGCAGGCAAGCAATGCTTTGACAGCTGATGAATTTCCCTCAGTCCTGAGAGGTTCCTGGCACGTTCAGGTGGAAACCCGGAACCAGGAATCAGATCTTGGAACCATTTCGCCACCTGCAACATAATAAAACAGAATTTATGTGTCAGTTCTTTGATTTAACTTTTATTTTCCGATATGAATACTTCCATATATTTTCATCTTTAGCATTATATAGCAACTAAGCAAGACACCACAACTGCTTTGCGTTAAGATTCTGTTGTGAAGTCCTAACATGAACTTAAACTTGAGGGGGAAAAAAACCTTCAATCCAGTCCAATTTTTTTCCCATCTTTTTTTTTCCGAAGACAAAGTAAAATGAAGCTAATATTTAAATTATCTGAAACGAATCTCCAACATTTATTTTAAAACTCCTAATTGGCCCACTCCCAGTACAGTGATTATGAATCACATCAGGTGGTAGTTGACCTCCTGTCAGTCGTTGACGACCATGGATGTTGGACCCTAGGTCAGGCAATGCAATAGAACATTGTATAAATTTAGTCACACACACAGAACGAGAGAAAGATTATGTGCGTATGTGCATGCATATTTGCATGTGTGTGAGCTATTAATAAAAGTCACATTAAATTAAAACAGTGTCGAAATTGAAACCCAAAATAAAAGGTTTAATAAAGCAAAACAGAGCAAAGCAAATCACAAAATTACCTGAATTCACACAATTTGATGCATTTTCAAGTTTTAGGCAACTGACTTCCTGAATTAATAAAAGTATTATAATTATATTATGTCTTTGTTGAACTTCTTGTTTTTAAATTTTGAAGCGCATATTTAGTCTCTCTCTCCCCTTAGTGTGTGTGTGTATGTTCAAGAGAGAAAGAGAGAGAGAGAGAGAGAGAGAGAGAGAGAGAGAGAGAGAGAGAGAGAGAGAGAAAGAGTTTTAGGAAGTCAGTTGCCTGAAACTGCATCAAATTGTCTGAATTCAGGTACATCCACATGCACTGTGTGTTGTGTGTGCATATAACCCAGTTGGGTCTTTAATTGTATGTTTATTATTGGGTTGCTAGGTGCTTGAGTTAAGTTCCTTGTAGTGTGTGTGTGTGTGTGTGTGTGTAAAAAATAAAGCATGCAGAAATCAAAATCTCATGTTTGTGAAAGAAACAGCAGACCTATCAATCATTCAATGTATTGTTAGTGTGTGTGCATTCTCCAGTATCTGTTCATTGTTGCTGAAACACAATATTGAAAACAATTGACTGTTTGTTGTAGTTTTGTTTATCATTAACTAGTTTCGATTTTGTTGGTAGCCATAGGTCTAGGCCAAGACAACGTTTAGTGCTTAGGCCTAGCATAATATTCCTCTCAATCTCAATCTGGGTTGAACTTGAAGTTCAAGATGCTTCACTTTATTTACTTAAGATTTTTAATTCAGAAACGAACAGTTGAATATTTTGCAAAGTACATGCAGAAGTCTAGAAGCACAATAATTTTAACCAAAACAATTACTGATTTGAATAAGTATTGGGTAAAAAACGAGGAAATATAATTCTGATCCTAGGCGGCCGATCGAAAAACAATCGAATATTGCCAAGGGAAGTCACTCAGTCTAACTAGTCAGACGGACCATTTTTTCAACATCACGTGATCTCACATTTTGATTGATTTCTCTAAAATCTTCCAATTTTATTCCTAATTACATTTTAAGGGTTAATAATAGGCTTTTTCCAAAACATCTATAATGATTATAATCGGTTTACATGATGAGAGAAAATTAGCTCGGCTTCGATAGTACTCGACTGCTCGCCGTGTCAAAGATTTGATTTCTAGCTCAAGAAATGATGTCATGTTTTACGGAAATACAAAACTTTACAACATCATATATGCGTAAAAAAAATACACGAAAACAATCTTAAGCAGCAATACTCACCTAGCATGGAATCAATATCATAGATAATTTCAACATGGGCAATATTTTCGCGATAAAACTGAGCCTCTGTTAGCGTTGTCATGTGTGCGCCATTTTTGTCGGCCAGTTGTGAATGAATGAGTGACGTCACGCGCTTAGCGGAGTTTGGGCTCGTAGATGAGCGTGCCCATTGGTCGGATACAAATAGAACATGTCGTCACAGGAAGAGAAAACCCCAAGCTTTCGATCGGTGTAACTTTTACGCAAAAATGTTGTCATTTTCGATAAGAAATTTTACTTTGAAAAGTTTGAACTAAATTTTAACCAGCTTAACATTACCCCACCCTTTCAAAAAGTGCATGGTTTTAAAGAGCATTTAATTTTCTTTTAGATAGAACCACTTTAGTTAATATTGAGTAAATGGGCAGGCTCATCCAAAGTCATGAAGTGCCGGGGGGTGCCGACGGCCTTAGTCAGAAGGCTCTGGCGGCGGCCTAAAACTCCAATACGGTTGGTATTTTCATCAAATGTTTAAAAATAATAACACATCATACACAAGAATAAAAAGCACACCAATAGAACCACAAAAGACAGAAGTACAATTTGGTATGAGTTTTTATTCATAATTTTCATTCAGGAAGGAAAAAATGAAAGTTGAAAACAAGCAAAATCGGCATTCTGGGCAGTTTGTTACAGCTGCAAGGCAGGGCTTTGGAATACCTAATGTATGTGCATGAACAGTAAATATAATTGTTAAATAGATTTTTTACAATTTTTTAAAAATCTTTGGTCATTGTGGTGTCCACAAAATGTGTTGTCAGCGCTACCTACATAATTAAAATTTTCACCAAGGGACTTCTTCTGCCCAAGTCAAAAGTTTACTACTTTCAAACAACTACTAAAGATCATTATTCATACAAAGTTTCAAATGTGTGGGATGTTTTGATTGGTCAAGAGAGCACAAAAACAGTATGGTGTCCACCCCTAAAAGGCATGTTGTCAGCGTTACCTGGCCACTGAATGGGCCTTCTATGTGTAGAATAGCTTGTTTAGAGTTAAGTTCTTAACCATAAGGACAAATTTGCCAATAAAATACACATTTATGCTTGTAGCAGACATATCTTTCAATTCACAAGACATTTAATTCATACAATTTTCTTTTAGTGGATGGATGACAATGGCGTCCTTGTCTGTGTTGCCCAGAATTTTTTTCTCAAATTTAAATCATTCTTTTTTTTCCTATCATTGAATACATATAAAAGTCTTCATTTCAAAGTAATCTGTAAGTTAAAAGTGATAAATGCACCATAAAGTCTGTTTAAGTAGGTGAAATCGTGTAATGATAATGGAGGACACCATGTTGTCAGCGCTACCAGTTGGCGTCCCTGTTGTCAGCGCTACCCAGAATTTTTTTTTTTTATTAAGCTCTTTATATTTTACTTTTTTTTCTATAATTGAAAACATGTCTTCATTTCAAGGTAATCTGTAAGTTAAAAGTGATAAATGCACCATAAAGTCTGTTTAAGTAGGTAAAATTATGTAATGTAGGACACCATGTTGTCAGCGCTACCAGTGTAGGCCTAAGCCTAGTGGTAGCCTGCTTCAGCTTCCCTTTCTCTCTTCTTCTCTGCTGTGTGTAGTAGGCAGGCAGGCTTTTGACGGCTTGGCTGCAACGTAGCTTCTTTCTTTTCTTCTCTTCTTCTCTCGCACCCTCTTGGCTCGGCAGCTGAGAGCTGAATGGATGAATGGATGAAAAGAATGCCAACAGCACCTGGTGTTCCCAGGCGGTCACCCATCCAAGTACTGACCAGGCCCGACGTTGCTTAACTTCGGTGATCGGACGAGAACCGGTGTTTTCAACGTGGTATGGCCGTTGGAACTCAAGAACTGATTACAGAAACAGTTCCTTCTTCCCCCAAACCATCCAAGACTGGAACTCCCTGACCCCAGAAATCATCCAGTCCCCCACGCTCAGCTCCTTCATCTCGAGGGTGCTGAAGCTGTCTGCATAAGCGCACACCGACACCCCCCTCCCCCCTCTCCTTTCCTCCCCCCCTCCTTCCCCTGCTCCTCCTCCCTTCCCCTCCCCCACTCCTCCCACCGCTTCTCCTTCTCTCTCTTTTTTGTTTATTTTATTTCTTCTTCCTGGTGTGGGGCCAGGTGTTCTGGGACTAGCTGGGGGTGCCAAATGGCCCTACATCAGTACATGCTCTCTTATCTATCTAGGCTCATTCTTTTCTTTTCTTTTTTCCATTCCCCCACATAGCGATTTTTCTTTGACCCCCAATATATGTCAGTTATTGCTGGTTACGGCAGGTGGACATCATTGGCAGAAGAAGAAGAGGACAGTTCTAGTGTAGGGACATAAGGAGTTCTAGTGTAGGGACGGTTAGGGCTAGGTTTAGCAAGGGAGTTATTATCTTTAGTGCTTGTAGTTGTACTGTAGTGTAGCATGTTATTGAGTGGGTTTGTAGCTTGGTGTTAGTGGGGTTGACAGACCACTGCACAGACTCGTGTCCGCAATCGCTGAGAGCCCCTGTGACCATATACCCCAGTTGTGGTTCCAGTGTTGTACTGTAGTTTAGTAGTGGGTTTGTAGCTTGGTGTTAGTGGGGTTGACAGACCACTGCACAGACTCCTACCTACCTACCCTCATGCCTACCTACCTACCTACCTACCTACCTCCCTCCTACCTACCTACATACCTAGTAACCTACACATCTACCCTCCTACCTACCTACCTACTCTCCTACCTACCTACCCTCCCTCCTACCTACCTACATACCTAGTAACCTACATATCTACCCTCCTACCTACCTACCCTCATGCCTACCTACCTACTCTCCTACCTACCCTCCCTCCTACCTACCTACCCCTCCTACCTACCTACCTACATACCTAGTAACCTACATATCTACCCTCCTACCTACCTACCCTCATGCCTACCTACCTACCTACCTACCCTCCCTCCTACCTACCCTCCCTCCTACCTACCCTCCCTCCTACCTACCTACATACCTAGTAACCTACATATCTACCCTCCTACCTACCTACCCTCATGCCTACCTACCTACCTACCTACCTACCCTCCCTCCTACCTACCCTCCCTCCTACCTACCTACATACCTAGTTACCTACATATCTACCCTCCTACCTACCTACCCTCATGCCTACCTACCTACCCTCCTACCTACCTACCCTCATGCCTACCTACCTACTCTCCTACCTACCTACCCTCCTACCTACCTACCTACCATATCTTCTAACCTTTTGTTACCATTTTTGTTTTCAGGCGCGGAACAGTGAAAAGGCAATGTAAGTGTTCCTTTTTCTTATACATGTAATACATTTTCATATTTGTATTATTAACATTCAAAAGCAAATTGCATTGCAAAGTCAATTTTTAAAGTCAAGAACACATTTTCAGTGTTGTCTTTAATCCATGATGTTATATCTTACTCTTTTGTTGTTAATCTTTCACATTAATATGATACTTGATAGACTTGTGGGTATCTGATAGTGAATTATATCTGGCGTTAAAGAAAATGTTTAGTCCCATTTGGTGTGTTTAGGTTTAGGTAAGGTTAAATAATAAGCCACTATGCTTTTATTATCCATACATTTTAGTTTAGTCAGGGGTGGGATTTTGTCCGGTTTTTGCCTGAAATCCGGTATTTAAAAAAAAAATCCGACATTGAAAAAAAAAAATTCTGGCCAAAATAAATCAGGAAGAAACGCACTCTTGTTTCGTTTGGTCGCGGTATTAAGACAATCCTAACTTCAATCATGGCCGGCCGTACAGTTTATTAATCAAATTTTGTTCAGGGGGTGGGCCACGGGTTGTTGAAAATCTAGTTTTCCTTTTTTTTTTTCTTTGGTCAAATCCCACCCCTGTTTTGTTGACTTGTCATTGCTTACACTAGTAACAGCCTAATGACTATATTTTGAAGGGAAAAAGGTCATTGTTTTCAAGCCGTGACAGGTTTCATTAACATTTTGAACCGAGTGTCATGATCAGAATTCTATATTTCTGTTCATTATTTGCATCTTATTGGTTTTATGCACGCTGTCATTTTTGTTATTTTCTCTGATCATTTTGATGGTTTTGTTGTCATAAACTCAAGAATAGGTGAATTTGTAATTTTAGTTTTTACTGTTTTAGTGCATTTTGTTAGTCTGAGAATGACATTGACATTACGGATATTTGTTGTGTGCTGCAGATGAAGAGAGACGTTACTCAAAATTAAATGACTTAATTATCATTAGCCTAGGCCTACAGTACAGATGAGGCTAAGAGTAGGAGATATTATCATTAGCCTAGGCCTACAGTACATATGAGGCTAAGAGGAGACACTATCGTTAGCCTACAATACAGATGAGGCTAAGAGAAGGAGACATTAACATTAGTCTACAGTACAGATGAGGCCATAGGAGACATCATAAGCCTACAGTACAGATGAGGCTAAGAGAAGGAGACATTATCATTAGTCTACAGTACAGATGAGGCTATAGGAGACATTATCATTAGCCTACAGTACAGATGAGGCTAAGAGGAGACATTATCATTAGCCTACAGTACAGATGAGGCTAAGAGGAGACATTATCATTAGCCTACAGTACAGATGAGGCTATAGGAGACATTATCATTAGCCTACAGTGCAGATGAGGCTAAGAGGAGACATTATCATTAGCCTACAGTACAGATGAGGCTATTAGACATTATCATTAGCCTACAGTACAGATGAAGCTAGGAGGAGACATTATCATTAGCCTACAGTAGATGAGGCTAGAGGAGACATTATCATTAGCCTACAGTACAGATGAGGCTATAGGAGACATTATCATTAGCCTACAGTACAGATGAAGCTAGGAGGAGACATTATCATTAGCCTACAGTATAGATGAGGCTAAGAGGAGACATTATCATTAGCCTACAGTACAGATGAAGCTAGGAGAAGGAGACATTATCATTAGCCTACAGTACAGATGAAGCTAGGAGGAGACATTATCGTTAGCCTACAGTACAGATGAAGCTAGGAGAAGGAGACATTATCATTAGCCTACAGTAAAGATGAAGCTAGGAGGAGACATTATCGTTAGCCTACAGTACAGATGAGGCTATAGGAGACATTATCATTAGCCTACAGTGCAGATGAGGCTAAGAGGAGACATTATCATTAGCCTACAGTACAGATGAGGCTAAGAGAAGGAGACATTATCATTAGCCTACAGTACAGATGAAGCTAGGAGGAGACATTATCATTAGCCTACAGTACAGATGAAGCTAGGAGGAGACATTATCATTAGCCTACAGTACAGATGAGCTAAGAGGAGACATTATCATTAGCCTACAGTATGAAGCTAGGAGGAGACATTATCATTAGCCTACAGTACAGATGAAGCTAAGAGGAGACATTATCATTAGCCTACAGTACAGATGAAGCTAGGAGGAGACATTATCATTAGCCTACAGTACAGATGAGGCTAAGAGGAGACATTATCATTAGCCTACAGTACAGATGAAGCTTAGGACAGGAGACATTATCATTAGCCTACAGTACAGATGAAGCTAAGAGAAGGAGACATTATCATTAGCCTACAGTACAGATGAGGCTAAGAAGAGACATTATCATTAGCCTACAGTGCAGATGAGGCTAAGAGGAGACATTATCATTAGCCTACAGTACAGATGAGGCTAAGAGGAGACATTATCATTAGCCTACAGTACAGATGAAGCTTATCATTAGCCTACAGTAGGAGAGGAGACATTATCATTAGCCTACAGTACAGATGAGGCTAAGAGGAGACATTATCATTAGCCTACAGTACAGATGAGGCTAAGAGGAGACATTATCATTAGCCTACAGTACAGATGAGGCTAAGAGGAGACATTATCATTAGCCTACAGTACAGATGAGGCTAAGAGGAGACATTATCATTAGCCTACAGTACAGATGAGGCTAAGAGGAGACATTATCATTAGCCTACAGTACAGATGAAGCTAAGAGGAGACATTATCATTAGCCTACAGTACAGATGAAGCTAGGAGGAGACATTATCATTAGCCTACAGTACAGATGAGGCTAAGAGGAGACATTATTATTGGCCTACAGTACAGATGAGGCTATAGGAGACATTGTCATTAGCCTACAGTACAGATGAAGCTAGGAGAAGGAGACATTATCATTAGCCTTCAGTACAGATGATGCTAAGAGAAGGAGACATCATCATTAGCCTACAGTACAGATGAGCTATAGGAATTATCAGCCTACAGTACAGATGAAGCTAGGAGAGACATTATCATTAGCCTTCAGTACAGATGAGGCTAAGAGAAGGAGACATCATCATTAGCCTACAGTACAGATGATGCTAAGAGAAGGAGACATTATCATTAGCCTACAGTACAGATGAAGCTAGGAGAAGAGACATCATTAGCCTACAGTACAGATGAGGCTAAGAGGAGACATTATCATTAGCCTACAGTACAGATGAGGCTAAGAGGAGACATTATCATTAGCCTACAGTACAGATGAAGCTAGGAGGAGACATTATCATTAGCCTACAGTACAGATGAAGCTAAGAAGTCACGAGGCGTGGTTACTGCTACACATATCTGTATTATTAAAAAATCGGGACTTTACTGGTTTAGCACTGCCTCCGGGCATTGCGTCCAGTATTTTTCCCACCATCTATGTATTCACAAATGCCCCACATGGCCGAAAGGCCGAAGAGGGTGTAAAACCCTATATTCAGATGAAGCTAAGAGGAGACATTGTCATTAGCCTACAGTACAGATGAAGCTAGGAGAAGAGACATTATCATTAGCCTACAGTACAGATGAGGCTAGGAGAAGGAGACATTATCATTAGCCTACAGTACAGATGAAGCTAGGAGAAGGAGACATCATTAGCCTACAGTACAGATGAAGCTAAGAGGAGACATCATCGTTGGCCTACAATACAGATGAAGCTGAGGGGAGACATTATCATTAGCATACAGTACAGATGAAGGGTTAGGGTTAATAACACAATAATAATGATATTACAGGACCTCTCTGGCTCAATGGAGAGTGTCGGCCATATTGTAAAAACAGTAATAACACAATAATAATGATATTACAGGACCACTCTGGCTTGATGGAGAGTGTCGGCCATATTGCAACAACAGTAATAACACAATAATAATGATATTACAGGACCACTCTGGCTCGATGGAGAGCGTCTCAGGAGGGAGGTCTAAAGGTGAAGGAGCGTCGGCCATATTTAGCCACTGACTGTGACGACTTGCATCAGGCAGATAAATGGAGGAGACAGATTCTGGGAGAGATTTCCAGAAAAGTGGCCCAAATACAGAACGGTACAGTGTGTGTGTGTGTGTGACTATGTGCAGGGCTGCTATAATTCCGAGTTATCGCGGACAATCCGCCTCTATTTGTACGAAAGAGGTACCCTCTGGGGGAAGCTCTAAGTTGAGGAAGGTGAAGTGGGGGAACTATCTGTACGAAAGACCCCTGGTGCCCTCTGGGGGAAGCTCTAAGTTGAGGAAGGTGAAGTGGGGGAACTATTTGTACAAAAGACCCCTGGTGCCCTCTGGGGGAAGCTCTAAGTTCAAGGAGGTGAAGTGGGGGAACTATTTGTACAAAAGACCCCTGGTGCCCTCTGGGGGAAGCTCTAAGTTCAAGGAGGTAAAGTGGGGGAACTATTTGTACGAAAGACCCCTGGTGCCCTCTGGGGGAAGCTCTAAGTTCAAGGAGGTGAAGTGGGGGAACTATTTGTACGAAAGACCCCTGGTGCCCTCTGGGGGAAGCTCTAAGTTCAAGGAGGTGAAGTGGGGGAACTATTTGTACGAAAGACCCCTGGTGCCCTCTGGGGGAAGCTCTAAGTTCAAGGAGGTGAAGTGGGGGAACTATTTGTACGAAAGACCCCTGGTGCCCTCTGGGGGAAGCTCTAAAATCAAGGAGGTGAAGTGGGGGAACTATTTGTACGAAAGACCCCTGGTACCCTCTGGGGGAAGCTCTAAGTTCAAGGAGGTGAAGTGGGGGAACTATTTGTACGAAAGACCCCTGGTACCCTCTGGGGGAAGCTCTAAGTTCAAGGAGGTGAAGTGGGGGAACTATTTGTACGAAAGACCCCTGGTGCCCTCTGGGGGAAGCTCTAAAATCAAGGAGGTGAAGTGGGGGAACTATTTGTACGACCCCCTGGTGCCCTCTGGGGGAAGCTCTAAGTTCAAGGAGGTGAAGTGGGGGAACTATTTGTACAAAAGACCCCTGGTGCCCTCTGGGGGAAGCTCTAAGTTCAAGGAGGTGAAGTGGGGGAACTATTTGTACGAAAGACCCCTGGTGCCCTCTGGGGGAAGCTCTAAGTTCAAGGAGGTGAAGTGGGGGAACTATTTGTACGACAGACCCCTGGTGCCCTCTGGGGGAAGCTCTAAGTTCAAGGAGGTAAAGTGGGGGAACTATTTGTACGAAAGACCCCTGGTACCCTCTGGGGGAAGCTCTAAGTTCAAGGAGGTGAAGTGGGGGAACTATTTGTACGAAAGACCCCTGGTGCCCTCTGGGGGAAGCTCTAAAATCAAGGAGGTAAGTGGGGGAACTATTTGTATGACAACCCCTGGTGCCCTCTGGGGAAGCTCTAAGTTCAAGGGTGAAGTGGGGGAACTATTTGTACGAAAGACCCCTGGTGCCCTCTGGGGGAAGCTCTAAGTTCAAGGAGGTGAAGTGGGGGAACTATTTGTACGAAAGACCCCTGGTGCCCTCTGGGGGAAGCTCTAAGTTCAAGGAGGTGAAGTGGGGGAACTATTTGTACGAAAGACCCCTGGTACCCTCTGGGGGAAGCTCTAAGTTCAAGGAGGTGAAGTGGGGGAACTGTTTGTACAAAAGACCCCTGGTGCCCTCTAGGGGAAGCTCTAAAATCAAGGAGGTGAAGTGGGGGAACTATTTGTACGAAAGACCCCTGGTACCCTCTGGGGGAAGCTCTAAGTTCAAGGAGGTGAAGTGGGGGAACTATTTGTACGAAAGACCCCTGGTGCCCTCTGGGGGAAGCTCTAAAATCAAGGAGGTGAAGTGGGGGAACTATTTGTACGAAAGACCCCTGGTGCCCTCTGGGGGAAGCTCTAAGTTCAAGGAGGTGAAGTGGGGGAACTGTTTGTACAAAAGACCCCTGGTGCCCTCTGGGGGAAGCTCTAAGTTCAAGGAGGTGAAGTGGGGGAACTATTTGTACGAAAGACCCCTGGTGCCCTCTGGGGGAAGCTCTAAGTTCAAGGAGGTGAAGTGGGGGAACTATTTGTACGAAAGACCCCTGGTGCCCTCTGGGGGAAGCTCTAAGTTCAAGGAGGTGAAGTGGGGGAACTGTTTGTACAAAAGACCCCTGGTGCCCTCTGGGGGAAGCTCTAAAATCAAGGAGGTGAAGTGGGGGAACTATTTGTACGAAAGACCCCTGGTGCCCTCTGGGGGAAGCTCTAAGTTCAAGGAGGTGAAGTGGGGGAACTATTTGTACGAAAGACCCCTGGTGCCCTCTGGGGGAAGCTCTAAGTTCAAGGAGGTGAAGTGGGGGAACTATTTGTACGAAAGACCCCTGGTGCCCTCTGGGGGAAGCTCTAAGTTCAAGGAGGTGAAGTGGGGGAACTATTTGTACAAAAGACCCCTGGTGCCCTCTGGGGGAAGCTCTAAGTTCAAGGAGGTGAAGTGGGGGAACTATTTGTACAAAAGACCCCTGGTGCCCTCTGGGGGAAGCTCTAAGTTCAAGGAGGTGAAGTGGGGGAACTGTTTGTACAAAAGACCCCTGGTGCCCTCTGGGGGAAGCTCTAAGTTCAAGGAGGTGACACTTGCTGATTTCTTTGATGATAAGGGACAGATTCTCTCTTATGTACAATAAAATAAAATATATACATGTATAACATTAACATTGATTTCATCGCACATGCTGGGTATAAATCTGCCATATTAGAATTTATTAAAAAGTGTAAGGTTACCCTTAAAGATAATAAATATATGAACTCTACTCTTAAACAATTTTGGTGAACAATTGATTGAATTGTGTAATGTGTATGATTCCAGCCATGTATGATTCCATTTTGCTAAATGGCCTTTGTGAACATGATTTTGATGACTCATGTACATTTATTGGACCTTCTGGTCAAAGTTTAGTGGATTACTTTGTCATGCCCATTGAATTATTTGTTTCTATCAAGGTTATGTCTCTCAGTGTCGAAACTTCCATAGATTCAGATCATCTTCCAGTAACTATGGTGATAGAAATCAAGAGAGATTCTGTTGAAAGTAATGTTAAAATGGAAAAGTAAGTGACTGAAAAAATTTGTGTGTAACAAAGAATTAGAAGATGAATTCCTTAGATCTTGGGAAAGTAGTAATATTAAAAACAGACTGACTTCAGCAGCACATAAATTAGAAGAAGACGTAGATAATGCATTAGAAGACTTTGTGCAGTGTTTGAAAGACTCTAGTCAGTGTATGTTCAAACGAATTTTTATTAATCATAAAAGAAAGGATTCTGACTGATTCGATGAGGAATGTGGAAAAGTCAAAAAAGAAACTAGAGGCTTATTAAATTACTTTAGGAAAACACGGGATAATGAGGACCGATTAATTTATAACGCAGCCGCAAAGAAATATAGAGCTCTATTAAGAGCAAAGGAACGAGCTTATAAAAAACAAAAAAACTGAAGATTTGGCAAAAGATATTAACAATGGAAATAAATTTTGGACTGAACTAAGAAAATTGGGTTGTGGTAAAAAAGACAAAATTAATAACAACACTATTACTTCAGAAGAGTGGTTAACTCATTTCAAGAATGTTTTTCAAAGCAATGATGAAGAAAACACTAACATTAATACTGAAGCTAATGTACTTGATGAAAAAGAGCATGTTCTAAATGGGGAGATAACAGAAACAGAAGTAACTCAGTCTATTGGTAAACTGAATATTGGTAAACCTCTGGTGTAGATGATATTTCTTCAGAGATGATAAAAACTGGTGGTCAACAGAGTTGCACCTTTATGGAATCAACTACCAACTAACATTAAGAGAGCACCTAATACTAACAGCTTTAAAAATGAGCTCGACCAGTTAAAATTTTATAAAGACATAATGTATGAATACGATGATTAATTCAACGCAAAAACCTGAGTGCACGATATACCTTGAGTATGTAAAAATAATAAAAATAAAAACACAAAGATGGGACTTTGAAAGCCTAACAGCTATATTTTTTCATCCCTATTTCTAATCTAATCTATCTAATCTAACATGTACACAGTTTCCTTACTAAACTATTTAACAAGATTTTTACATCTGGAATTTACCCGCAGGAGTGGGCAAAAGCTATAATCATTCCAATCTTCAAAAAGGGCAATCCTAGTAATGCGGATAATTATCGGGGGATTTCACTTCTTAGCGTTATATCCAAGTGTTATACTACTATTCTTAATACAAGGCTCTATAATTGGTTAGAGAGCAATGAATTAATTTCCGAATGTCAAGCGTGTTTTCGTAAAAAGCATTCTACAATTGATCAGATATTTACTTTACAAGCAGTGATACAGAAATGTTTAAATAGAAAAGTCAGAAAGTTATATGTAGCTTTTGTAGATTTTAGAAAAGCTTTCGACAGTGTTCGACATGACAAACTAAGGCGTTGAAGGAAAATTTCTTGCATCCATGTACTCTTCTTTACTTGCATGTGTACGGGCAAACTGAATTGACAGAAATGTTTGAAACACCGATTGGAGTTCGTTTTAAGCCCAACTTTATTTTCAGTTTTTATTAATCAATTAGCAAACAATATCAATGAAAATGGTAAGCACGGTGTTCAACTATTTCCTGATATCATGGAATTATTTATATTACTTTTTGCAGATGATGTAGCTTTGTTATCGACCACTCCTATTGGTTCTCAAAATCAGTTAAATATTTTAAGTAACTGTTCAGATTCAGACTCAGAAACTTTATTTTACTTAGGATACCATTTCACAACTATGAACAGTGCTAAGAGGGGCACTTTGCATTTAGCAACTAAAGGGAGAAAGGTAGAACAATGCTAAAAGGGGCACTTTGCATTTAGCAACTAAAGGGAGAAAGGTAGAACAGTGCTAAAAGGGGCACTTTGCATTTAGCAACTAAAGGGAGAAAGGTAGTCTGACAGATTAATAGAGTTTACGGTGAGTTAGCAAAATATCCGCTCTATGTAAATTCTTATTGTGCATGTATCAGATACTGGTTCAGAGTTCTTGAAATGGATGCTAATAGGATGCCCAGCAAGGCTTACCAGATGCTTCTAAATGTAGACTTATCTGGTGGGCAGTGTTGGGTGTCCAAACTAAAAGAAATGTTATGTTTAACTGGCTTTAACATTGTCTGGTTGCAGCAAGGTGTAGGAGATACAAACCTGTTTTTAAGCATTTTCAAACAAAAACTTATTGATATGTTTATGCAAGAATGGTCGGGAACTATCAGAGACCGTGACCGATATGATAATTATAGAACATTTAAGACAGTCTTTGAAAGAGAAACATATATTTTAAACATGGATTCATTTTGCTTTTGAGTAGCCGTTGCACAGGTAAGATTAAACGCCCTTCCGCTTAATAATAATGTCCATCAATATTCCACTTCTGATCAGGCTAAATCTTGTCCATTTTGTAAAAACCAAACAGAAAATGAACATCATCTCTTATTTGAATGTTCTACTTATAAGGATTTAAGAACTAAATTTCTCAAGGAATCAGCTAATGTTTCCATCTGTACATTACTCAAAGCAACGAATTCAGACCATAGACATAATTTGTCCAGATTTATATTTCATGCGATAAATAGAAGGAAAAGACTAATTTTAAGTTAGAGTCATTGTCATTACACTGGGTTGTTTAAGCGACTGAATGTAATTGACAGAAGAGGGTAACTAAGCTGCATAACTGTTGGATTAACTGTTGTAATATAATTGCTATTATATATAGTAACTGCAAGAACGAATGTGCATGCTGTTGTAATGTCTATTGCTGATGATAATTTTGAATGATTTATTTTTTCACCCCTTGTCTCCCTTCCAAATATTGTATTGTGGCCCAAGGCCAATGTACAATTAAACTTTCCGAGTTCTCTCTCTCTCTCTCTCTCTCTCTCTCTCTCTCTCTCTCTCTCTCTCTCTCTCTCTCTCTCTCTCTCTCTCTCTCTCTCTCTCTCTCTCTCTCTCTCTTGTAGTGGTAGTAGTAGTAGTGGTGGTGGTGGTGGTAGTAGTAGTAGTAGTAGTAGTGGTGGTGGTGGTGGTGGTGGTGTGGTGGTGTGGTGGTGATAATAGTAATAGTAGGTGAAGACGGGGTAGCGGGCCCATGGGCGGGTGGGAGGCCCGTGCCTGTTGTCTCATGGCGTGGGGCGGGTTTCGGTTGGGTTTGTCCATGAGACGAATGCTAAATATTAACACTCGTCTCATGGGCAAAATGTGACCAAGATTTGCTTTGTTTCGTGGGATACTTGACATGGGCTTCTTACCCGCCCATAAGCTTTTTGACCTGTCTTACACAAGTAATGGTAGTAGAAGAAGTAAATTGTAGTGAAAGATGTGTTTTTCATCCAATTATTTGTTTATTTGGTTGGTTAGTTTTCTATTTTTTTTGGTTTTAATTGCTGATGTTGATGCTCTGACTACCATGTCGTTACTATATTACTGTCAGTTGTTTTTTTGTTGTTGGCTATTTTCCTGTGTCTCAATGTTCATTTATAGTAGTAGTTATGTATTGCATGTTTAGAACCAAGGGTATGTGTGTGTGTTTGTGACCTTGTGTGTGTGTGACCCTGTGTGTGTGTGATTCAAATTACAGGACCTCAACAAACCTTTGATAGTTGCGATTAAGATTGTTATGGTTTTTGTTGGGGTGGGTTGGGGTGCTGCCCCGTCTTCTGGGCCGTACAGTGGTGTTGCTCCCACGCAGCCATGGCTCGCAACCACACCTCACAGCCACACCTCCGCAAGTTCAGGTCGCAGAATCCGAGACCAGTAGTCCAAGGGGAGCTAATCTATGTTAGGCCACCAGGAGGCAACCAACAGAGGAGACACTGCACTGCTGCTGAGTCACTTCAGTGGAGTTCATTAGAGCCTGTTCAGGACACCACCTACTAAGCCCCCTACTGACAACACTATTCTTTAGTCGCGGAGCCAGCGTGAGTGCAACATTGTTGATGTGATCTTTTATTATGTTACAGTTGCGATTATTTTATTATTGTAACATTGTTGATATGATATATATGTTACTGTTGCGATTAATATGAATGATTATTGTAACATTGTTGATTTAATGTTTTATTATGTTACTGTTGCGATTAATATGATCATTGTAACATTGTTGATATGATATATATGTTACTGTTGCGATTAATATGATCATTGTAACATTGTTGATATATTATATGACTACAGCTGGTCTTGGGGAGTTCAAGCTTCGCGACCTGAATGATGAAATCAACAAACTGCTGAGAGAGAAGGGGCATTGGGAAGACAGAATTGTGGAGCTTGGAGGGCCTGATTATAAGGTGAATAATGATGCACATTATCTTAGTTGATCTCATGTCTCACAAACTGCTGAGAGAGAAGGGGCATTGGGAAGACAGAATTGTGGAGCTTGGAGGGCCTGATTATAAGGTGAATAATGATGCACATTATCTTAGTTGATCTCATGTCTCACAAACTGCTGAGAGCTGGGGGGGGGGGGGGGGGGGGTTATAAGGTGAATAAGGTGATAATGCACATTGTGGAGCTGGGGGGGGGGGGGGTGTTATAAGGTGAATAATGATGCACATTATCTTAGTTGATCTCATGTCTCACAAACTGCTGAGAGCTGGGGGGGGGGGGGGGGGGGGTGGTGGGGGGGGGGGGTGTATAAGGTGAATAATGATGCACATTGTGGAGCTGGGTGGGTGGGTTATAAGGTGAATAATGATGCAAATTATCTTAGTTGATCTCATGTCTCACAAACTGCTGAGAGAGAAGGGGCATTGACAGAATTGTGGAGCTGGGGGTGGGTGGGGTTCGATTATAAGGTGAATAATGATGCACATTATCTTAGTTGATCTCATGTCTCACAAACTGCTGAGAGCTGGGGGTGGGTGGGGTTCGATTATAAGGTGAATAATGATGCACATTGTGGAGCTGGGGTGGGGGGGGGGGGGGGGGGTTATAAGGTGAATAATGATGCACATTATCTTAGTTGATCTCATGTCTCACAAACTGCTGAGAGCTGGGGGGGGGGGGGGGGGGGGTTCGATTATAAGGTGAATAATGATGCACATTGTGGAGCTGGGGGGGGGGGGGGGGGGGAGGTTATAAGGTGAATAATGATGCACATTGTGGAGCTAGGGGTTATAAGGTGAATAATGATGCACATTATCTTAGTTGATCTCATGTCTCACAAACTGCTGAGAGCTGGGGGTGGGTGGGGTTTGATTATAAGGTGAATAATGATGCACATTGTGGAGCTAGGGGTTATAAGGTGAATAATGATGCACATTATCTTAGTTGATCTCATGTCTCACAAACTGCTGAGAGCTGGGGGTGGGTGGGGTTTGATTATAAGGTGAATAATGATGCACATTGTGGAGCTGGGGGGGGGGGGGGGGGGGGGCTTATAAGGTGAATAATGATGCACATTGTGGAGCTGGGGGGTGGGGGGTGTTATAAGGTGAATAATGATGCACATTGTGGAGCTGGGGGGGGGGGGGGGGGGTTATAAGGTGAATAATGATGCACATTATCTTGGTTGATCTCATGTCTCACAAACTGCTGAGAGCTGGGGGGGGGGGGGGGGGGGGGGGGGTTATAAGGTGAATAATGATGCACATTGTGGAGCTGGGGGTGGGGTTATAAGGTGAATAATGATGCACATTATCTTAGTTGATTTCACGTCTCACAAACTGCTGAGAGAGAAGGGCTGGACAAGAAAGTGGAGTTGGAGCTAAGGGGGGGGGATTATCAGGCTTCAATCAAGGGCCAGTTTCAAAACAAGTGTAGACTGGAAGATTACAAAGTTACATTTTGTGAAAAGAATTTTCATTAGTACAACACAAAAACAAATTGTTTATAAAATGTGTTTGTAGCACGCTTCTTCTTTATTTATTCCGTTGAACCACAAGTCAATGTGTTTGTAGCACGCTTCTCCTTTATTCCATTGAACCACAGACTAATGTGTTTGCAGCACGCTTCTCCTTTATTCCATTGAACCACAAGTCAATGTGTTTGTAGCACGCTTCTCCTTTATTCCATTGAACCACAGACTAATGTGTTTGCAGCACGCTTCTCCTTTATTCCATTGAACCACAAGTCAATGTGTTTGTAGCACGCTTCTCCTTTATTCCATTGAACCACAAGTCAATGTGTTTGTAGCACACTTCTCCTTTATTCCATTGAACCACAGACTAATGTGTTTATAGCACGCTTCTCCTTTATTCCATTGAACCACAAGTCAATGTGTTTGTAGCACGCTTCTCCTTTATTCCATTGAACCACAAGTCAATGTGTTTGTAGCACACTTCTCCTTTATTCCATTGAACCACAGACTAATGTGTTTGTAGCACGCTTCTCCTTTATTCCATTGAACCACAAGTCAATGTGTTTGTAGCACGCTTCTCCTTTATTCCATTGAACCACAGACTAATGTGTTTATAGCACCCTTCTCCTTTATTCCATTGAACCACAGACTAATGTGTTTATAGCACGCTTCTCCTTTATTCCATTGAACCACAAACTAATGTGTTTATAGCACGCTTCTCCTTTATTCCATTGAACCACAAACTAATGTGTTTATAGCACGCTTCTCCTTTATTCCATTGAACCACAAACTAATGTGTTTGTAGCACGCTTCTCCTTTATTCCATTGAACCACAGACTAATGTGTTTGTAGCACGCTTCTCCTTTATTCCATTGAACCACAAGTCAATGTGTTTGCAGCACGCTTCTCCTTTATTCCATTGAACCACAGACTAATGTGTTTGTAGCACGCTTCTCCTTTATTCCATTGAACCACAAACTAATGTGTTTGTAGCACGCTTCTCCTTTATTCCATTGAACCACAAGTCAATGTGTTTGCAGCACGCTTCTCCTTTATTCCATTGAACCACAGACTAATGTGTTTGTAGCACGCTTCTCCTTTATTCCATTGAACCACAAGTCAATGTGTTTGTAGCACGCTTCTCCTTTATTCCATTGAACCACAGACTAATGTGTTTATAGCACCCTTCTCCTTTATTCCATTGAACCACAGACTAATGTGTTTGTAGCACGCTTCTCCTTTATTCCATTGAACCACAAGTCAATGTGTTTGCAGCACGCTTCTCCTTTATTCCATTGAACCACAGACTAATGTGTTTGTAGCACGCTTCTCCTTTATTCCATTGAACCACAAACTAATGTGTTTATAGCACGCTTCTCCTTTATTCCATTGAACCACAGACTAATGTGTTTGTAGCACGCTTCTCCTTTATTCCATTGAACCACAAGTCAATGTGTTTGTAGCACGCTTCTCCTTTATTCCATTGAACCACAGACTAATGTGTTTGTAGCACACTTCTCCTTTATTCCATTGAACCACAGACTAATGTGTTTATAGCACGCTTCTCCTTTATTCCATTGAACCACAGACTAATGTGTTTGTAGCACGCTTCTCCTTTATTCCATTGAACCACAGACTAATGTGTTTGTAGCACGCTTCTCCTTTATTCCATTGAACCACAGACTAATGTGTTTATAGCACGCTTCTCCTTTATTCCATTGAACCACAGACTAATGTGTTTGTAGCACGCTTCTCCTTTATTCCATTGAACCACAGACTAATGTGTTTATAGCACGCTTCTCCTTTATTCCATTGAACCACAAACTAATGTGTTTGTAGCACGCTTCTCCTTTATTCCATTGAACCACAGACTAATGTGTTTGTAGCACGCTTCTCCTTTATTCCATTGAACCACAAACTAATGTGTTTATAGCACGCTTCTCCTTTATTCCATTGAACCACAAACTAATGTGTTTGTAGCACGCTTCTCCTTTATTCCATTGAACCACAAACTAATGTGTTTATAGCACGCTTCTCCTTTATTCCATTGAACCACAAACTAATGTGTTTGTAGCACGCTTCTCCTTTATTCCATTGAACCACAAACTAATGTGTTTATAGCACGCTTCTCCTTTATTCCATTGAACCACAAACTAATGTGTTTGTAGCACGCTTCTCCTTTATTCCATTGAACCACAAGCCAATGTGTTTGTAGCACGCTTCAAGCTCAGTCAGTATTTGTTGTCTATTCTGTTGAACCGCAAACTCAGTCAGTATTTGTTGTCTATTCTGTTGAACCACAAACTCAGTCAGTATTTGTTGTCTATTCTGTTGAACCACAAACTCAGTCAGTATTTGTTGTCTATTCTGTTGAACCACAAACTCAGTGAGTATTTATTGTCTATTCTGTTGAACCACAAACTCAGTCAGTATTTGTTGTCTATTATGTTGAACCACAAACTCAGTCAGTATTTGTTGTCTATTCTGTTGAACCACAAACTCAGTCAGTATTTGTTGTCTATTCTGTTGAACCACAAACTCAGTCAGTATTTGTTGTCTATTCTGTTGCACCACAAACTCAGTCAGTATTTGTAGTCTATTCTGTTGAACCACAAACTCAGTGAGTATTTATTGTCTATTCTGTTGAACCACAAACTCAGTCAGTATTTGTAGTCTATTCTGTTGAACCACAAACTCAGTTAGTATTTGTTGTCTATTCTGTTGAACCACAAACTCAGTCAGTATTTATTGTCTATTCTGTTGAACCACAAACTCAGTCAGTATTTGTTGTCTATTCTGTTGAACCACAAACTCAGTCAGTATTTGTTGTCTATTCTGTTGCACCACAAACTCAGTTAGTATTTATTGTCTATTCTGTTGCACCACAAACTCAGTCAGTATTTGTAGTCTATTCTGTTGCACCACAAACTCAGTCAGTATTTGTAGTCTATTCTGTTGAACCACAAACTCAGTTAGTATTTGTTGTCTATTCTGTTGAACCACAAACTCAGTTAGTATTTATTGTCTATTCTGTTGAACCACAAACTCAGTCAGTATTTGTTGTCTATTCTGTTGAACCACAAACTCAGTCAGTATTTGTTGTCTATTCTGTTGCACCACAAACTCAGTTAGTATTTATTGTCTATTCTGTTGAACCACAAACTCAGTTAGTATTTGTCTATTCTGTTGCACCAGAGATTCAGTTAGTATTTATTGTCTATTCTGTTGCACCACAAACTCAGTCAGTATTTGTTGTCTATTCTGTTGAACCACAAACTCAGTCAGTATTTGTTGTCTATTCTGTTGAACCACAAACTCAGTCAGTATTTGTTGTCTATTCTGTTGAACCACAAACTCAGTCAGTATTTGTTGTCTATTCTGTTGCACCACAAACTCAGTCAGTATTTGTTGTCTATTCTGTTGAACCACAAACTCAGTCAGTATTTGTTGTCTATTCTGTTGAACCACAAACTCAGTCAGTATTTGTTGTCTATTCTGTTGAACCACAGACTCAGTCAGTATTTGTTGTCTATTCTGTTGAACCACAAACTCAGTCAGTATTTGTTGTCTATTCTGTTGAACCACAAACTCAGTTAGTATTTGTCTATTCTGTTGCACCAGAGATTCAGTTAGTATTTATTGTCTATTCTGTTGCACCACAAACTCAGTCAGTATTTGTAGTCTATTCTGTTGCACCACAAACTCAGTCAGTATTTGTTGTCTATTCTGTTGAACCACAAACTCAGTTAGTATTTGTCTATTCTGTTGCACCAGAGATTCAGTTAGTATTTATTGTCTATTCTGTTGCACCACAAACTCAGTTAGTATTTATTGTCTATTCTGTTGAACCACAAACTCAGTTAGTATTTATGTCTATTCTGTTGAACCACAAACTCAGTTAGTATTTATTGTCTATTCTGTTGAACCACAGACTCAGTCAGTATTTATTGTCTATTCTGTTGAACCACAGACTCAGTCAGTATTTGTTGTCTATTCTGTTGCACCACAGACTCAGTCAGTATTTGTTGTCTATTCTGTTGAACCACAGACTCTCTCTCTTCAAATTTGCTGCGAGGCTTTGCCCCGGCCACAGCAAGCAGGACAGCAAATTTGAAGCGATTCGGTTAAGAAATGGCAGAGTTATTTGTGAAAAGGTGAAGCGGCGTATATCGCGTGCGTTTCTGAATCGATTTGTTTCCGGTTTGGCACATCGATAGTCACCGTCCCCGGTCATCTACCTGCCAAATTTGAAGGCAATCGGTCAAGAAATACCAGAGATACGGGCGCTGAGAGGCCGGCGGATATGCGTTTCGCGCATTTGCCAAACTGCACAAATGACACGGCCTCCTCGGTTGCCGTTGCCATCGCCCCGTTAGGGCTCATAGCAAATTTGAAGCGATTCGGTCAAAAAACGGCGGAGTTATAAGGTACTTTTTGTGTTTCACACACACACACACACGCACTTGCCTTTTTATTATATGATTTGTTGTCTTTTTTAACATTTATTCTGATGTACCACAAACTCAGTTAGCATTTGTTTTCCTTTTCCTGCAGAAAATTGGTCCCAAGATGCTGGATTCTGAGGGCAAGGAAGTGCCAGGCAACAGGGGATACAAGTAAGAGTGGTGGAATTAATACTAATATTACTATTAATAATAAAAATACTACTAATAATCAAAGTAAACAAACTAAAGGAAAGAAGTGCCAGCAACAGGGGATACAAGTAAGAGTGGTGGAATCAATACTAATATTACTATTAATAATAAAAATACTACTAATAATCAAAGAAAACAAACTAAAGGAAAGAAGTGCCAGCAACAGGGGATACAAGTAAGAGTGGTGGAATCAATACTAATATTACTATTAATAATAAAAATACTAGAGAACAGGGAAACCTTCCTTCTGGCTCAGACTTTTTTAAACCCCCCATTTTAGATACAAAAACACTACTTTAAGGGGTAAAAAAGCAAGAAATCAGACTGTCCTTTATCCCGTCAATTAGGAGGAAAAAACTACTTTTAGGGGGGGAAAAAAAACAAAACAAAAAAACCGAAAAAACATCGCCATAGAATGGGGAAATCCCGCGGGGTCAAGCTACCAAAACGGGGTCAAACTTTACAAACATTTGTACTGACTAGGAAAATCTGTTTTTAATACTAGTTTACAGAATTTCTCTTTTCTTAGCTTTTGTTTAATTTTTTCTTTTGATTCGACAACATCATTTTCATCAAGACACTCATCAAAGCTGTTTTTGTCTTTGGTAAAAAACAAAACAACCGTCTTTAGTTGCTCCCTGAAGTCCTTTAAAACCGAATTATACTTCTGCGTTAAAATCCATACGCTAATTCCTGCATGCCGACCGCTGAATGCTAATTTTGCTAAACTATTTCTTTTTTGGACAATGTCTCTTTCAGCCGAACAGTCATCAATGATAAACAAAGTTGGTGTTCCTTTAAACAGTTGATAAAAATACTCTAAACAATCGCTTAGTTTATTACTTGGATTGACTAAATAGATTTCGTCATCTGTCCAAATGAACTTTCTTTCTTTATAAGACTTGTTGAATTCTAAAGTCGTGCAGAATATTACTATGTGTTCAAAGTGATTACGATAAACCGTTTGTATTAAATCTAAAGCGAACACACTTTTTCCGCAGCCTGTCATTCCACAAAATAAACCACAATGAGGTTCTTTTGTAAGAAAATTTAAATTAGTCTTCAAATCCATTATTTTAATACACAATATCTTTTAATCTGTTGTCTTCAATGTTCAGCTGAGCATCGCATAGCAAATATACATAAATATATATTTGCTTACTCTCTTCTGCTTCTTTATGGATTTGAATGTTTATTCCTCCTGATCCATCGCCAACTGTTCTTCCACTGCCATGTAGTTTGTTGTCTTCTGTTGTTCTAAGATCTAACCACAATGCATACTTCGAAAATAAATAATCTTCAAGTCTGACATCATGAAGATGGAGGTCTTTGCAAATTAAATCAGCCGCAGGGTCTCTTTGCCGACCACCACCACCCAACAGTTTTCGTATTTCATCAAAATGCTGATAAGGTAAAAGACCACTTGCAAACAACTGATTCGGTTGTCCTTCAATCGTACATGTTAGTTTAGTTATTTTAGGATTATGAAACTTCTCACTTAATCTGCTAAAAGGTTTTTTGGTTTCCTCAAACAACAACAAAATCCCTTTTAATGACCTTGCTGATACATTCAAATCGATGTTCCAAATTGTGTCTGATTTGTTTTTAGGTATTTTACTGTGATTTAAAATTCTGTTGTAGTATATTGCTAATTTTGTTTGGTATTGTTGGGAGATCAACCGAGCTAATTCTGGATGGCGAACATCAAACTCTAATGTGATGTCTGAAATACTATATTTTGCATCAGAATCTGCTGCTGATCTAATAACACGACTGTAATCATTAAAAGTTAATTCATACATAAGCCTATCTTGTAAAGCACCCTGATAATACGGGGAGTGGGTGTTTAACAGCTCAAAGTCAAGAGGTATATAAAATCGATTGCCATAAACTTGAGCAACCAACTCATCTGGTTTGTCATCTTTTTTGTCTTCAGCATTAATTCTATGTTTTATACCATTATCCCCCTGTATTCCTTGATAAATCCTATCTTTTCTTTCATTTTGTGTGAGCCATAAATCACAATAACTCAAAAAGACATCTGCGTTATCTAAAGACATTACTTCTCTCCCTTCAAGTTTAACAGTAATCTTACTAACGATCGCTCTACCAAGATTAGCAACTAAAGTTCTGTTCGGATCCGTCGCTGACTCCAGTTCTATTTTAAAAGCAAGACGTGCGGTACCTGGCACAATTACTTCATTAGATCCCAGACTAGGAAATCTTACTGATAATATTTGTCTTTGATCGATAGTTGAAGGATTATTACTTATCACGATACTCTGCCTGGTTCCTTTAACACCGAGTGGTTCTTTTAACCGTCTGTATGGATCAAGAATTGTTCCGTATGATTGCGACATCTCTTTTGTTTTTAGAAATAAAATAAAAACATAATTATAAATAAAAACATGGCAGGAATAGAAGCAGACCGCGATTATGTCGTCTCTGAACCCGGAGATGACATGAGTGGTGTTAGAACTTTTCGTGATCTACCATCTTTAAGACAAGAACTAATGGAAGGTAAAATAAAATCGTTATATGAAAGTATAGAACAAGAACCACCTGGAGTTGTTGATCCTAATGACTTTGTATTAGATAAAGACGGGCATTTATTTGCGAAGGATAAAGATGAAAAACTAGCCAAACTTACACACGATAAAAACCCCTCAAAGTTTTTATCAATGAATGGTCTTCGTAATAGGTTTGGTGTTAGCGTGCTGAGACGACTTGGGATCAACCCAGACCTAAAACCAAAACCAGACCTAAGCGCACAAGCTGTTTCTGCACTTCAAAACACACTACAAGAACTACCTACTGATTCCCAACTTCAATCGATTCCCCTTAGAGACTTAAGCGCAACTGCAGACCAAATAACTAGTTTTATGACTTTAGAAGATGAAGAAACCCATTTAAAAACATTTCATGATTCACCATTACCTATGAGAGAACTAATGGCGCTCAATTCAACATTACAATCTACCAGAGGCGAGTTAACAAATAATCTAGCAAAGTTAAGCGAACTTGATTCTCACATAAACAGAGAGAAACAGAAATTAGTTGAAGCGGACGACAACAACCTAGGACAAGATGTGAAAGACAGAATCCAACAAAGACTAGATGATCTTCAACAAGAGAGAGCAGCAAGACTAGAAGTACTGTCAACTAACTGCGAACAATTACGAACACAATTCAACAGAATAAAAGAAACCATCCAAATAATGTTATACGAAAACACGACGCTAGCTGAACGAATAAGAACTTTATTTAGAGAGCAAGGAGTCACGATTGCGAACGTTATGACAGCTTTAGGGTTTGCAATCTCTACATTAGTGTTTGCTTTATTAGAAATAAAATAATTTAGTATAAAACTATGTCGCATGGACCAGATCAACCGGTTATGCTTGACCCTGTTAGATGCACAACTTTAGAATTGAAGGACCTAGCGGACACAGAAGACTTTGATTTAAACGGAGAGATAGGGGCGCTGTATGGTTTTGAGTACACAAACAACGGCTATTATAAACGTGCAGAAGTAAGTGATAAAAAAGTACCTAAACTAGAGCAACTGCGTAATGTAGTAGCTGACAATGTTGGCCAGTTTGAATATAAAGTTGTTAAGAAAAGGGATAATAAATGGCATTTAATTCCATTCGTTGATTGGGAAATAAAGTTTGAATTTTTAAGCCCGTTTACATTCTTCGATAATGACAAACACTTTCGCAAATCATTTAACTCAGGACCGTTACATGTCAGTCTGATTCCGCAAAACAACAGCAGAAGAGAAATAGCAATCAAACCATATAAAAAGAGACAGTACATGCTGCACAGAAAAAAGACAGTAACAAAAGATGCAGCCACGCAATTAGAGTTCATTCCTAAAATGGTTTTAGCAGACGAATTTACTATGATATTTGAACTTTCTGTTAGAGCAGACAACCCTGATTCCCTACCTGTTGGTGTTAGCGACAACCTAATGAAAGGGATTCTTATTTCTTGGCAAAACTTGGATGTTGAATCAGTGAGATGTACTATCGTTATTCAAAACCGCGGTGAAGAAATTAAGGCAGTGTCGACCAGCGATAAAGTTATATTGAGTGTTGATCCAAACAATCTCAAAGAATTAACGTTCATTAACCTTACTAATTTAGATCTCATTGGGTTTTATTACACTGAAAGCATTTAAAATGATAACAAGTGCAAATTAAAATGTTAATTTTTTTTAAAAATATAAAAAGATGTCAATTACAACATATCCAAAAATACCAAAAGAAGGTACTGTCAAAGAAAAGACTGAGGGTGGTGATGATCCTGAAATCAGAAAGTTCAGATTGTCTACTATTTCAGAAATACAAAGAGAATTGGAAAAAGACCTCACTAACTATAACAGAACCAAACGGAGGTACTCTTGTTTGTTTAATTCAACAACATACTTAAATACTGGATTTGGAACTCTAGGTGCTTTAACAGCAGGAAGCTCTGTAGGGTTATTAGCGTCGGGGGTCGGATCACCCATAGCTTTGCCTCTAGGGTGTGTATCGCTGACGCTGGGGTTGTTTTCAATCGGTACGTCTGCTTTTAACAAAAAAATAAAAATAAAACTACAAAAGCATACAGCCATGGTTCAATTAATAGTGGCAAAACTTAGTTCATTTCGATTAATAATCAGTAAAGCTTTGCAAGACTCTCAAATTTCGGATGAGGAGTTCAATAGATTGCAAGCAGACTACAACGACTACAAAATGCAAAAGTTTGAACTTCAAAAAAAATCAAGAGCAAGTTTTTTACAACCGCAAGACATAGATGCGATAAAAAAAGAATGCGAAAAAAAAATAAACGACACATTAAAATCTGTTCTAGGGAAATAACAATAAGAACTCCAAAGGGTGCTTATTCAATTCAATATGATTCTAAGTTTCGAAAGTCTACTGACTATGACAATTAGTCCTCCAGTGTCCAACTGCATACGAAAACTCAGGTGATTTAAACACTCGCTTTGTATTGTTTGAGTCGAGTGATTTTTTATTTACAACTGTTGTGTTTATCTCGTGTAACTTAGATTGTATTTTTATGTTGTCATGAAAAAACGTTTTGCTGTCGAACAACGCTTCTTTATAGTTGTCGTGTGACATGACCATTTGAACAACAGGTCTACTGATTCCTTTTGCTTTTTTAATAACACTAGTTTGGCTTTCTATTGAATACATCTTTGCTCTCAGTCCGACGTACTCTTTGATTAAAGTTCCATTCAGTTCATCCTTCATCTTGCCGATTACTTTTTTATTTACAGTTGAATGTAATGGAGATTTAATTGAGTAGTCAGATGTATCATACTTAGAGTCTGATCCTTTTGCTACTTCTGTCTCTAAATCTTTGTAAAAGTCTTCAGTTGGAATGTCTAGAATAAATGAGTCCGTGTCTGTGTACAATACTTTAGATTCTGGATAGAGTGGTTTAAAGTAGTCATATAGAAATTCCAGCATCAATAGTTTAGACAACTCTAAGACAGCAAACACAATGAAGACTGGTTTGTCTAGCTTCACATTAATTTTCTTCATCATTATTCCGTAAAGGTTGTCATGGAACTTTCTGAAGTCTTGATAATTAGGTTTTGAAGTTAGTTTGATTGCTTTGTTTTCTTGGGTAACTAATCTGACGTCCTTGCGTTTGTGCGGGTTTTCCATTGTCTTTCCAAAACAACTGTTATTCATTAGCTTAAAGAAGTCTTTTTCTGAGGCGTCGGTAGCTTGTGTTCTAAGATTAGTGTTCTTCATTATATACGGTTCCATAAACTTCCTCTGACTAAACTAAATGATTCTATGAACTGCAGTTAGTCTTAATCCGTGACGTAAGTAGAATTGTAGTAATCTATAATGGCAAACATATTTTTTTTTGTTCTGTAGATTAGGCACAAGTTTTGGTAACTCTGATCCCACCTGAAGACTTTCAGCGGCTAACGGGTAGTCATTGTGCGGGGTCATGGAGTTCATCCGGATAATCTAAGTCGACTTCTAAAATAAATCCTGTTTCGTAAGAATTTGGTAATTTTAAAAGCCATTCTACAAAGTTCTTGATATTAAAATTAAAAGGCGATGTTAACATTTTAAAATTGCGTAATGGAAGTGATTGACACATTGCCCAACCATAGAGATTGTTTGCATCTAAATACATAATATAATTTGATGGTTTGGTCGAGTCGTAGTCGTCTAAGTATTTCTTGTTGGCCTTACAATAACTGTGTGAAGCCATACTAATTCCTCCACGTAGTCCGTCTTCAATCATCTGGAGAGTTGGTAGATCGGAGAGTAAGTCAATCTGTATTTTGGTAAATCTTAAGAATGCATCCCAACTCATTCCAGGAGCAGAGATATAATGAGCAGGGTCTAGACTGTAATGTTTCATACACGTTTTTCTGTAATTTTCAAATACGTCCGCAAGCAAACAAACGTCAGCCATTAAATAGGCATCATGATAGTCTCCCATGGTCTGGCATTTTAACTTAATCCACGCTGACTGAGCATGGGCGTAGTCAGTGTCGCTTATATTTTTTCCCTTTAAACTAGAGTAGAATACATCTTTCGGTGGTAATTCAACTTCATCGAACCGCTCCCAACTACTCATGTACTCGTAAGGGTATACTCCTTTTCGTACAAGTGCTGGATCAAAGTATTTTTCTGTTATAGAACATTTGGATATTGACTGATCTAAAGATTCTAGCGAACCCATCATATGTTGTAGTGAATCGTAAAAAGACAATTGACCTAATGTAAATGTCATGTACTTTTCTGAAGACTGAGCTATACAACTGACGGTTCTAAATTCATCAGTAACTGCTTGTAGAATTAAATGGGAGTCATATCCACGTAGATTGTGAAAGAATATAGGCAGTTTCCAAGACTTTGGTTAAAACTTTAACTGCAAATTACAGGAGTTGTGTGCTGCTCCTCTGAATTTTCCACTAATGTGATCATGATCTCGTACTTTATAGATGTCTGAATAATCGGGGTCCTCCTCTTGCATAAACCCTTTTTTGCAAATCCAACATTCAGTAGCTGATTCAAATTGAATTAAATCTTCAGGCGTCATGATTAAATCTAATAAATTTAGTTGGTTAGATAGTTCATTTCGTAGTTTCATCATTCTCATTAAAAAGATTTTTGCAGCATCGGGTCCTCTATAAAGTTCAGGTTCAAAATGTTTCCCGTCTGATCTAACAACAATAAATGCGTATGAACAGATTTGATGATTATTTAATAAAACTGTTTTAGGAAGATTTTTTGGGGCTGGTCCTTGATACGGAACGATAATAGATTCGAAGTCAGCATAAATTAAATAAGGACTTAATTGCAGTTTCTTCCAGTTTTTAAAGACCACCTTACTTCCTTCTTTTGGAGTAATAAGTTCAGTATTACAGTCAACGGATGAATTACAATGTTTTCTATGTTCAACTGCTGCTTGAATACTTGGGATTCTCTGTAAACATCTTCGACAAAATTCTTGTTTTCCATGATCCGCTGTTGTATATGATAATAATCGACTCATTGTTCGGATTAAAGTGTAGTGCGTTTTTGTTCCATCTGTTACTAAGAGTAGATCAATATGTTTTTTGTCTGGATCACCAATCATGGGAGAGTTCTTCGATATCCAAATTGGTTTAAGGTTTTCTTCTATTGACCATGTGTAGATGTTAACAGTGATTGGGGTATTCTGTTCTTCAAATTGATCAACTTCGCTTACGCTTACAGGGAAGTCGATTCCATTAAAGTTTAATTCATTTATGTAAGGTTGATAGTTAATTACTCTTTCTGCGTTCTTTTTGACATAATGAAGTTTAGCTAAAACGCACCACATAAAACATTGGTTATCTGTATTCTTAATGTTTAGTACTGCGTGTTTTAAAACTAAATCTTTAGGTAAAGGAATAAACGAGTTTCCTACGATGGGGGCATATTTACTCTCCCTTAATTTGATTTCTAATATTCCTCCTTCTGACCAACCAGATCCTCTTAGTTTTGCCTCTTCTGATGCATTGATGAACTGGGTGATTAAATTGTCTGCCCAGGTTTCTGTAAAATCATTATAAGTCAGGACGAGTTGTTGTTTAGTAGAGACCCATACTTGAAGTTGTTCTCCTTGTACTGTTTTGTAGTCAACATATACCATTAACATTACTTTAACTGGTGGTTCTATAGTCAGTTTTTCAGGTATTTGGGAAATAGCATGTTTTACACTTTCAAGCACATTTTCTGGATCAACAACTTCTAATTCTGTTTCTTTAAAAACATTGTCTAAATGTTCGCGTTCATCATCAAGTGTCATTGCCATGTTGAGTTTCTTTTTCTAACTCAAATTTTTTTTATTAAATTAAAAATAATTATTCGTTAAAAAGGTTTAAAGAACAGATTTTCTATGTTTGCGAGGGCAAAAAAACCCAAACACAATGATTAAATACCATAGAAGAAGTCAGTGTCAGTCATATCGCATTTGTTTTGAATATAATGTATAAGTTCAAGTAAGCTTTCTTGAAATTCCCGAAGAGGTCGACAAAGTTCATCAGTGTTCGCCTTTACAATCTGTAATACAGCTTTTAATCTTTTCAATAAAATTATATATCTTTTTGGAACTTTAAAAAGATTGAGTCTTGCTTGTTTACGCAAACAATTGAAATAGCTTTCATCATCTTCATCAATATCTTCTTCCATCATTAATATTTGCTCAGGTATTGCAAAGAATTTTGGATAGGTTTTGTTGGCTGTTCTAAGCTTAAGTAATTTATCTTCTATTTCATAAAGTTTAACTTCTATTTCATAAAGTTGATCATTGATAGTTGAATCGTTCACGTTATCCATTAAAATCCGTGATTCAACAATTTCTACTGCTGCTTTCATGATTACAAATTGAAATTTGATGAGTCCTTTTTTAGCTTCCATTTGAGACTCAATTGTTTTGCATAAATTAAATTACAAGAACTGTGTCTGGCGGGATTAGCTGCAGTTCTTCTTTAACAAATGCTCTTTTTGGAGCTGGTCGTGTTGTCGTATTAGTTTCTCTTAAATAATACACGGGAGGATTCATTTCTATTATTCTTTTTATTTCGTACGGATCGATGCTCCAAATTGGGTCAGTTGCTCTTATGCGGGTGTCTCCTTCTGCTTCTCCTGGTGCATAAAGAAACCTAACTTTTACTCCAAATGGTATTAGTTGTTTTGTAGTTGAATGTTGAATTGGCAAGTCAATTGTTTTCTTCTGTATTGCTTTTACTGGTTTAAAACCAATGACCTTAGATTCTTCGTTATTCATGACACGCAGAACGGAGGGTAGTCTTCTAACCCATTCAGTGTTTCTAGTTGAATCAAGGAGTTCTCTATGGTATTGATAAGAAAAAAGTCTTTCTGCCAATTGTTTGTTAAAGTTTTCAACTAAGGCCTGAGATCTATGGTTTCCAGGAATACCCCTTTTAATAACGACTTTGTGTTTTAACATTAACTGATTGAATTGTCCTTTAAATTCTTTTCCTTCATCAACTTGAATTAAACGAGGATAGGTTAATGGACCGCGTCTATAGATTTATTGTAAAGCGACAGAGACTGAAGTAGCACTTTTATCAGTTAACGGTTCAGCATCTTTATATCTTGAAGATAAATCAACGACAGTCAACGCGTATTTAAATCTTTTTCTTCTGATTAAATCATGAGGGAGGTATAGAAGATCCATTTGATGAGTGTCATTTGGTGTTGTGTTGACAAAGTGCGGTCTTTTAATTCGTTTAGGCGCTGGTAAATAGATTTGCCAAATAGCTTGTTTAGATAGCCATTCTTTTGCCGTTTGTTCAGTGACTCCTGTAGCTTGACTGAGTTTATTTATTGCTGTTAAACCTTTCCAATAACCTTTCGGTGAATAATAAATTTTAGATAGTTTATCATTCATTTTAATACTACACGTTTTTTGCGATGAAATAAACAGCAGTCATACCAACTACGATAAATGCTATTTCCTGGAGTTTTTGTTTTTCGGATGGTTGGTAGAAGTCGCTCAATTTCGGTGGTGGGAGCTGTTCTAGTTCTTCTCCTGTCACTAAATAATACTCTTTAATGGCGTCGTCAACATTCTTAAAAGTGTATGCTGCATGGTTTTGTAGTTTTAATTTGTTGTTAATGAAATCTAACTGAGCGAGTCTTTGCTTTTCATAAGCGTCTTGTGCTGCTGCTAATTGCTCCATTGCTCGATTATGTCTTTGTCTTTCCTTGTTTGTTTCTAGTTTACTGAACATGTAATTACTACCTGAAAAAGCAAGTGCGTTTACTACAGCACCGCCAATCATCATTGCGAGTGAAGCCATTTTATTTTACATATTTATATTTTCTGGAATTATTCCTTGTTTAACTAAAAAGTCTTTTGTTGCGATTGAAGCAGTGATTATCGCGATTAGTTTACCGGAGTCCTCTAGGTCAAGTTTTCCAAGGTCAGCTGCTTTCATTTTCAGTAGTTTCTTACCAACCATCGTGTACGCAACAGAAAGCCCACCAATCAGAGCAGATTGATATACAAGATTAACAACAGTTTTTTCAGCACTCATTTTTGTTTTTAAAATAAAAATAATAAATCAACTAAAAATGAATTGTGATGAACTACTATTAAATGCGCAGGAAGCAGTAATTTCTGATGAAGTGTCGACAAGTGTTATGAATAAAAAGGAAAAGTTGTGTTCTCTGGCTGCGTGCGGAAAAACGAAGCAATACTTAGGAACAGAATTTAGTATAGAACAGATTCAAGTAATGTCTTCTGCTGACATTGAAAAGTACTACAACAGATATGAAGCACAGTTAGGATCTAAAATGGTTAAAAGTTTAGGCCAAACAGTGTTAAGCTTGTACACAAAGTTAGTTAATCAATTTCTTCCCGTCGATTCACAACAAGATTTAATGTATGATTTAAGTCAAGATCCTGTTTTAATTAAATCGTTAGAGTCTCTTAGTTGTGATCTTTTTTTATAGGTTTGGAGGGCTTTTATCACCTGTTGTCATGGGGCTAATTACTTTTAATCATATAGATTTTATGGCTATTAAAAATGAACGTGACAGAGAATCAAACGAATCAGATGGAACAGCAAACAAACCCCAGTCCGACAGTAACCAAGGTAACGAAGAGCCCAGGACGAGTTGAAGCAGGTAAAAGGTTATCAGAGTGGAATCGACAACGGAAAATGAATAAACAAACAAAACAAAAACTGTTGTCAGATGAATCAACCATAAGCACAATACCAGTTAAAAAAGAAGAAAACAAACAAAACAATACGAATTACGATGTTGTATTGCTTACTGTTGGTGTGGCTGCTGGTGTTGGCTATTTGTCTTATAAATTATATAAAACACACATGCAACCAAAACTAGAAAAACGAGCAGTAGTACAAACAACACAATCAGAAAAAGCAACAGACAAACAAGAAAGCCTAAAACCAAAAAGCTTAAAACCTGAGAGCGATCCATTTTTAATGCAATAAAAACTTAATAAGAACTTAATAAGTACTAAGTAAGTTTTTGTGATAGAACTTGATAAATACTTGAGAATGACTTGAAGATGACTTAGCAAGAACTTAAAAAAGAACTTAAAAAGAACTTAAGTAACTTCTTAAAAAAGAACTTAAAAAGAACTTAAAAAGAACTTAAGTAACTTCTTAAAAAAGAACTGAAAAAGAACTTAAGTAACTTCTTTTAAAAAAAGTGTTTAAAAAAGTAAAGCCCAAAAGTTTGTTTTTTGTTTAAAGTTTAAAATTAAAAAATCAGAACATGTAGAATATTTTATAAGAATTTCCTCTTTTTTTTTTTTTTTTACCCCTAAAAGTAGTGTTTTTTCTCCCAATTGGCGGGATAAAGGGAGGACGGATTTTTGCTTTTTTTACCCCTTAAAGTAGTGTTTTTTGTATCTAAAATGGGGTTTAAAAAAGTCAAATTTTTTGCTTTTTTTCACCCTTAAAGTAGTGGTTTTGTATCTAAAATGGGGGGTTTAAAAAAGTCTGAGCCAGAAGGAAGGTTTCCCTGTTCTCTATACTACTAATAATCAAAGAAAACAAACTAAAGGAAAGAAGTGCCAGCAACAGGGGATACAAGTAAGAGTGGTGGAATCAATACTAATATTACTATTAATAATAAAAATACTACTAATAATCAAAGAAAACAAACTAAAGGAAAGAAGTGCCAGCAACAGGGGATACAAGTAAGAGTGGTGGAATCAATACTAATATTACTATTAATAATAAAAATACTACTAATAATCAAAGAAAACAAACTAAAGGAAAGAAGTGCCAGCAACAGGGGATACAAGTAAGAGTGGTGGAATTAATACTAATATTACTATTAATAATAAAAATACTACTAATAATCAAAGAAAACAAACTAAAGGAAAGAAGTGCCAGCAACAGGGGATACAAGTAAGAGTGGTGGAATCAATACTAATATTACTATTAATAATAAAAATACTACTAATAATCAAAGAAAACAAACTAAAGGAAAGAAGTGCCAGCAACAGGGGATACAAGTAAGAGTGGTGGAATCAATACTAATATTACTATTAATAATAAAAATACTACTAATAATCAAAGAAAACAAACTAAAGGAAAGAAGTGCCAGCAACAGGGGATACAAGTAAGAGTGGTGGAATCAATACTAATATTACTATTAATAATAAAAATACTACTAATAATCAAAGAAAACAAACTAAAGGAAAGAAGTGCCAGCAACAGGGGATACAAGTAAGAGTGGTGGAATCAATACTAATATTACTATTAATAATAAAAATACTACTAATAATCAAAGAAAACAAACTAAAGGAAAGAAGTGCCAAATCTCGATCAGCGAGACCCGACTGACTGGGTCATCTTCGTAGAGTAGGTTTTTGTTTTATTTGTTTGTTTCTTTTTGATGCCCGGCTTCGGACCTCAACCGCATATAGTATAAAATCAAACGAACGGTAGAAGAAGAAGAACAGGGGATACAAGTAAGAGTGGTGAAATCATTACTAATATTACTATTAATAATATTTTTTTAATAAAAATACTAATCAAAGAAAACTAACTAAAATAAAGAAGTGCCAGCAACAGAGGATACAAGTAAGAGTGGTGGAAATAATACTAATATTACTATTGATAATAAATAACTAAAGGAAATAAGTGCCAGCAACAGGGGATACAAGTAAGAGTGGTGGAAATAATACTAATATTACTATTGATAATAAATAACTAAAGGAAATAAGTGCCAGCAACAGGGGATACAAGTAAGAGTGGTGGAAATAATACTAATATTACTATTGATAATAAATAACTAAAGGAAATAAGTGCCAGCAACAGGGGATACAAGTAAGAGTGGTGGAAATAATACTAATATTACTATTGATAATAAATAACTAAAGGAAATAAGTGCCAGCAACAGAGGATACAAGTAAGAGTGGTGGAAATAATACTAATATTACTATTGATAATAAATAACTAAAGGAAATAAGTGCCAGCAACAGAGGATACAAGTAAGAGTGGTGGAAATAATACTAATATTACTATTGATAATAAATAACTAAAGGAAATAAGTGCCAGCAACAGAGGATACAAGTAAGAGTGGTGGAAATAATACTAATATTACTATTGATAATAAATAACTAAAGGAAATAAGTGCCAGCAACAGAGGATACAAGTAAGAGTGGTGGAAATAATACTAATATTACTATTGATAATAAATAACTAAAGGAAATAAGTGCCAGCAACAGAGGATGCAAGTAAGAGTGGTGGAAATAATACTAATATTACTATTGATAATAAATAACTAAAGGAAATAAGTGCTAGCAACAGGGGATACAAGTAAAAGTGGTGGAATTAACACAATAATTATGCAATGAAAGAGTAATAAATTACTAATTATTAAAGGAAATTAAAAAATAAAGGAAACGTGTACCTGAAAACAGGTATGCAAGTAGATGTGGGGCTGAATTAACCCTTTCAACGCCAGCCATTTTTCAGCTAAAACTTTTCATTACTCTTACCTGGCTGGAGAAAAGATTATGTCTGCAGTATTGGGGATTCCTCTATGACATGCATAAAATAGGGCCTATCCTTACCTCCCAAAATTAAGAACATAAGGTCACTGGATACCAGACCTTCATTTGATGCCTTTCAGTGACATGGGTGTTAAATCATTGTGGTGCCAAGAGGCGACAGTGGCGATGAAAGGGTTAATACAGTAATTATGGAGTGAATAGAGTCATTATTACAGGAAATAACAAATAACTCAAATGTGTATCTGACAACAGGGATGTTATGGAATGAATGGAGTCATTATTACAGGAAATAACAAATAACTCAAATGTGTATCTGACAACAGGGATGTTATGGAATGAATGGAGTAAATATTACAGGAAATAACAAATAAGGCAGATGTGTACCTGACAACAGGGATGCTATGGAGTGAATAGAGTCATTATTACAGGAAATAACAAATAAGGCAGATGTGTATCTGACAACAGGGATTTTATGGAGTGAATAGAGTAAATATTACAGGAAATAACAAATAAAGCAAGCATGTACCTGACAACAGGGATGTTATGGAATGAATGGAGTAAATATTACAGGAAATAACAAATAAAGCAAGCATGTACCTGACAACAGGGATGTTATGGAATGAATGGAGTAAATATTACAGGAAATAACAAATAAAGCAAGCATGTACCTGACAACAGGGATGTTATGGAATGAATGGAGTAAATATTACAGGAAATAACAAATAAAGCAAGCATGTACCTGACAACAGGGATGTTATGGAATGAATGGAGTAAATATTACAGGAAATAACAAATAAAGCAAGCATGTACCTGACAACAGGGATGTTATGGAATGAATGGAGTAAATATTACAGGAAATAACAAATAAAGCAAGCATGTACCTGACAACAGGGATGTTATGGAATGAATGGAGTAAATATTACAGGAAATAACAAATAAAGCAAGCATGTACCTGACAACAGGGATGTTATGGAGTGAATAGAGTAAATATTACAGGAAATAACAAATAAGGCAGATGTGTATCTGACAACAGGGATGTTATGGAATGAATGGAGTAAATATTACAGGAAATAACAAATAAATCAAGTGTGTATCTGACAACAGGGGTGTTATGGAATGAATGGAGTAAATATTACAGGAAATAACAAATAAAGCAAGCATGTACCTGACAACAGGGATGTTATGGAATGAATGGAGTAAATATTACAGGAAATAACAAATAAGGCAGATGTGTATCTGACAACAGGGATGTTATGGAATGAATGGAGTAAATATTACAGGAAATAACAAATAAATCAAATGTGTACCTGACAACAGGGATGTTATGGAGTGAATAGAGTAAATATTACAGGAAATAACAAATAAGGCAGATGTGTATCTGACAACAGGGATGTTATGGAATGAATGGAGTAAATATTACAGGAAATAACAAATAAAGCAAGCATGTACCTGACAACAGGGATGTTATGGAATGAATGGAGTAAATATTACAGGAAATAACAAATAAATCAAATGTGTACCTGACAACAGGGATGTTATGGAATGAATGGAGTAAATATTACAGGAAATAACAAATAAATCAAATGTGTACCTGACAACAGGGATGTTATGGAATGAATGAGTAAATATTACAGGAAATAACAAATAAATCAAATGTGTACCTGACAACAGGGATGTTATGCAGTGAATAGAGTAATTTAATATTACAGGACATAGCAAATAAAGGAAGTGTGTACCTGACAACAGGGATGTTATGGAATGAATGGAGTAAATATTACAGGACATAACAAATAAATCAAATGTGTACCTGACAACAGGGATGTTATGGAGTGAATAGAGTAATTTAATATTACAGGAAATAACAAATAAATCAAATGTGTACCTGACAACAGGGATGTTATGGAGTGAATGGAGTCATTATTACAGGAAATAACAAATAAGGCAGATGTGTATCTGACAACAGGGATGTTATGGAATGAATGGAGTAAATATTACAGGAAATAACAAATAAGGCAGATGTGTATCTGACAACAGGGATGTTATGGAGTGAATAGAATAAATATTACAGGAAATAACAAATAAATCAAATGTGTACCTGACAACAGGGATGTTATGGAATGAATGGAGTAAATATTACAGGAAATAACAAATAAATCAAATGTGTACCTGACAACAGGGATGTTATGGAATGAATGGAGTAAATATTACAGGAAATAACAAATAAAGCAAGTGTGTACCTGACAACAGGGATGTTATGGAATGAATGGAGTAAATATTACAGGAAATAACAAATAAGGCAGATGTGTATCTGACAACAGGGATGTTATGGAGTGAATAGAGTAATTTAATATTACAGGAAATAACAAATAAATCAAATGTGTACCTGACAACAGGGATGTTATGGAATGAATGGAGTAAATATTACAGGAAATAACAAATAAATCAAATGTGTACCTGACAACAGGGATGTTATGGAATGAATGGAGTAAATATTACAGGAAATAACAAATAAAGCAAGCATGTACCTGACAACAGGGATGTTATGGAATGAATGGAGTAAATATTACAGGAAATAACAAATAAAGCAAGTGTGTACCTGACAACAGGGATGTTATGGAATGAATGGAGTAAATATTACAGGAAATAACAAATAAAGCAAGTGTGTACCTGACAACAGGGATGTTATGGAATGAATGAGTAAATATTACAGGAAATAACAAATAAAGCAAGTGTGTACCTGACAACAGGGATGTTATGGAGTGAATAGAGTAAATATTACAGGAAATAACAAATAAAGCAAGTGTGTACCTGACAACAGGGATGTTATGGAGTGAATAGAGTAAATATTACAGGAAATAACAAATAAATCAAGTGTGTACCTGACAACAGGGATGTTATGGAATGAATGGAGTAAATATGACAGGAAATAACAAATAAAGCAGATGTGTATCTGACAACAGGGATGTTATGGAGTGAATAGAGTAAATATTACAGGAAATAACAAATAAAGCAAGTGTGTACCTGACAACAGGGATGCAAGTAGTTGTGGGGTGGAATTAATAGAAATTGGAACTGGTGGTTTAAACTAGTAATGGCCAAAATACTGTTATAAATTAAAATGTTATGGTATACTAATGGGTTTAAACGTATTGGTTACAAATTAAAACAGTATGGGTTTAAATATACCATGGGGTTTAAATATATTGGTTACAAATTAAAACAGTATGGTATGCAAATGGGTTTAAATATATTGTTTGCTAATTAAAACAGTATGGTATACCCATGGGTTTAAATATATTGTTTACAAATTAAAACAGTATAGTATACAAATGGGTTTAAATATATTGTTTGCTAATTAAAACAGTATGGGTTTAAATATATTGTTTACAAATGAAAACAGTATGGTATACAAATGGGTTTAAATATATTGTTTGCTAATTAAAACAGTATGGTATACCCATGGGTTTAAATATATTGTTTACAAATTAAAACAGTATGGTATACCCATGGGTTTAAATATATTGTTTGCTAATTAAAACAGTATGGTATGCCCATGGGTTTAAATATATTGTTTACAAATTAAAACAGTATGGTATACCAATGGGTTTTAAAATATTGGTTATAATACCCCAGGGTAGTATATTAGGCCCAACAAAATTAGATAGATAAAGTAGATAAGGGAAATAAACGTCAACAATGTGTCAAAAGAGAGAATTTCCTAACAACATTGTCAGTATCTTGCAAATAGTAATGCTTGTGTGTTTGTTTGTGTGTGTGTTTGTTTTTGTGTGTGTGTGTGTGTGTGTGTCACTGTGTGTGTGTGTCACTGTCTGTGTATGTGAGTGTGATATATGTCATAGTTTACGGTAGATATGATAATTATTTATTACAATGGTTATATTTTATATGATAATTATGTATTGTAATGGCTATATCTGTCATAGCTTAGATATGATAATCATATATTATAATGGTTATATCTGTTATAATTCTGATATAATAATTATATATTATAATGGTTGTATCTGTCATAGTTTATACATGATACTCATATATTATAATGGTTGTATCTGTCATAGTTTATGTACGATAATCATATATTATAATGGTTATATCTGTCATAATTTAGATATAATAACTGTGTTATAATGGTTATATCTGTCATAGTTTATATATGATTATTATAATGGTTATATATATATATGTCATAGTTTATATCCAATAATTATATATCATAATGGTTATATCTGTCACAGTTTTAATATAATAATGATCTCTGTTGTGTCCCAGATACTTTGGAGCAGCCAAGGACTTGCCAGGAGTGAGAGAATTGTTTCAGCAAGAACGTGAGTAGATACAGAGTGTGTGTGTGTGTGTGTGTCTGTGTCTGTATGTGTGTGTGTCTGTGTCTGTATGTGTGTGTGTATGTGTCTGTATGTGTGTCTGTATGTGTGTCTGTATGTGTGTGTGTCTGTATGTGTGTGTGTATGTGTGTCTGTCTGTATGTGTGTCTGTATGTGTGTGTGTATCTGTCTCTCTCTCTCTCTCTCTCTCTCTCTCTATCTCTCTCTCTCTCTCTCTCTCTCTCTCTCTCTCTCTCTCTCTCTCTCTCTCTGTGGACGTGTGTGAGTTGAAACACTATTGTTGTTTGGACTGTTGGCTTAGCAGAATTGAAGGTATTTCCCAGTTAACCCTTTAGGCTCTATCCATTGAAGGTATTTCCCAGTTAACCCTTTAGGCTCTATCCATTGAAGGTATTTCCCAGTTAACCCTTTAGGCTCTATCCATTGAAGGTATTTCCCAGTTAACCCTTTAGGCTCTATCCATTGAAGGTATTTCCCAGTTAACCCTTTAGGCTCTATCCATTGAAGGTATTTCCCAGTTAACCCTTTAGGCTCTATCCATTGAAGGTATTTCCCAGTTAACCCTTTAGGCTCTATCCATTGAAGGTATTTCCCAGTTAACCCTTTAGGCTCTATCCATTGAAGGTATTTCCCAGTTAACCCTATAGGCTCTCACCATTGAAAGTATTTCCTAGTTAACCCTTTAGGCTCTATCCATTGAAGGTATTTCCCAGTTAACCCTATAGGCTCTCACCATTGAAAGTATTTCCTAGTTAACCCTTTAGGCTCTATCCATTGAAGGTATTTCCTAGTTAACCCTTTAGGCTCTATCCATTGAAGGTATTTCCCAGTTAACCCTATAGGCTCTCACCATTGAAAGTATTTCCTAGTTAACCCTTTAGGCTCTATCCATTGAAGGTATTTCCCAGTTAACCCTTTAGGCTCTATCCATTGAAGGTATTTCCTAGTTAACCCTTTAGGCTCTATCCATTGAATGTATTTCCTAGTTAACCCTTTAGGCTCTATCCATTGAAGGTATTTCCCAGTTTTTGGCAGTTAACCCTTTAGGCTCTATCCATTGAAGGTATTTCCCAGTTAACCCTTTAGGCTCTATCCATTGAAGGTATTTCCTAGTTAACCCTTTAGGCTCTATCCATTGAAGGTATTTCCCAGTTAACCCTTTAGGCTCTATCCATTGAAGGTATTTCCCAGTTAACCCTATAGGCTCTCACCATTGAAAGTATTTCCTAGTTAACCCTTTAGGCTCTATCCATTGAATGTATTTCCTAGTTAACCCTTTAGGCTCTATCCATTGAATGTATTTCCTAGTTAACCCTTTAGGCTCTATCCATTGAAGGTATTTCCTAGTTAACCCTTTAGGCTCTATCCATTGAATGTATTTCCTAGTTAACCCTTTAGGCTCTATCCATTGAAGGTATTTCACAGTTAACCCTTTATGCACTATCCATTGAAGGTATTTCCCAGTTAACCCTTTAGGCTCTATCCATTGAAGGTATTTCCCAGTTAACCGTTTAGGCTCTATCCATTGAAGGTATTTCCCAGTTAACCCTTTAGGCTCTATCCATTGAAGGTATTTCCCAGTTAACCCTTTAGGCTCTATCCATTGAAGGCATTTCCCAGTTAACCCTTTAGGCTCTATCCATTTGACCTGCGGGCTGCACTCCCAGCCTATGAAATGCTTGAACATTATTTTAAATCGTGCGATGCGTTTAGTGATCATTCCTATGCAAATAGCTTCAAAACAAGCTTTGTTTAATCATTAATAGCTTTTATATTCTTTAGAAAAGTAAATGGAGGTCTCTGCCCGACAATTTGCCAGGCGCAGGCATTGGTATCTGCAGTAGTGCGCCCGACAAATAGTCGTGTGCAGAGCGCAGTGAGTTAAGGACTACCTTTGCACAGGCTTCCAAAGATGCCTCGAAGACCTTTTCTCTAGCAGAATTAAACGTTCTGTCTTTGGTGAAAAAACAAAGTGGAGCTGGGTCTGAGTTTTCTCTAGCAAAATTAAACGTTCTGTCTTTGGTGAAAAAACAAAGGGGAGCTGGGTCTGAGTTTTCTCGAGCAGAATTAAGCGTTCTGTCTTTGGTGAAAAAACAAAGTGGAGCTGGGTCTGAGTTTTCTCGAGCAGAATTAAACGTTCTGACTTTGGTGAAAAAACAAAGGGGAGCTGGGTCTGAGTTTTCTCTAGCAGATTAAGCGTTCTGTCTTTGGTGAAAAAACAAAGTGGAGCTGGGTCTGAGTTTTCTCGAGCAGAATTAAACGTTCTGACTTTGGTGAAAAAACAAAGGGGAGCTGGGTCTGAGTTTTCTCTAGCAAAATTAAACGTTCTGTCTTTGGTGAAAAAACAAAGTGGAGCTGGGTCTGAGTTTTCTCGAGCAGAATTAACCCTCTTGTGCCTGACACTCTGTGCTCTCTATCACCTCAGAAATCCTAGCCCAAGGGACGTCACTCCGTACAAAAGGGGGTGTAGCGTCAGAAAAATAATAAAATAAAATATACCCTAGCAGATTTGTTTTTTTGGTGTTTTTTTAATGTCTTGCCGAGATGTCTGTCTGATTTGCAAAATGAATGTCAAGATGTTATGGGGATGCATGGCTCCACAAAAAAAATCAAAATGCCAAAGTGTATTCGCAAACTGCATTCACTAGTCATTCACTGCCTACTTTTACAGACTGGTGAAGCCTAAGACGACTGAAATGGAAATGTAGATCAAAATCCATCACTTACCCTTTCACTTCACGATCTTATAATTCTTATATTTCACAAAAAAAGGAATTTTCATCGCTGTCATCACTCAGTGGATGCAATCATCCATGATGTAAAAGTCGGGAAAATGCCGATGTCAGTAACACGACTTCAAAAATTTGCATCGATCGAACAAAAACAAGCTCCTGCCGAAATAGGTCAGAATACACTCCTTACTCATCACTTCGCGATCTCATAAGTCCCATCTTTCACAAAAATACGACTATTCATCGCTTTCCTCAGTCAATGGACGCCATAACTGTTTGTCATCCATATTGGAAAAATCACGAAAATGCCGAAGTCACTAATTTTCAAAAATTCATATCTTTCAAACCAATCGGCCTAGAAGCCATTGCAAGCAATGAATGAATCTTTAATTTAATGTCTTTTCACATAGATCGTGATTTTAGACAGCATGCAAACATTTTTTTTTTTTTAAATTGGGGGGGAAAAAAAAGAAGGTAAAGTAACATGCATAAGAACGACATATTAAAAAAGTAAAGAAAACCTCTACAGTAGTCTTCCAATAGTTGAGGACAGCATTGCTTTTGCAATTACAGTAATGTCAATTTCTGCGTCATTTAAAATATCCTTGGTATTATTATACTTACGAAAAAAGTCCATATTGATCATTCGATATTTAGAGAGCAATACTGGGCATTCTAATAGTAAGAGATGAATTGATAATTTATCATTACAAAGACACAGGAACAGGACGGAGGGTAATCTATAGCGAAAGCGAGGCTGAAGCGCTCACGTGACTGCCATGTGATAGAGACAAAATGGAAGCGCCCAAACCGGCCATGTGGAATCCGTACGTTCCCGAACGTTCTCTGCATTTCCGATCCGATTTTGTTCTGAACGTTCGCGAACGTTCACCGCACAAGAGAGTTAAACGTTCTGACTTTGGTGAAGAAACAAAGTGGAACTGGGTCTGAGTTTTCTTCAGCAGAATTAAACGTTCTTCTTCTTCTTCGATCACTCAGACAGTTTCCTGTCAATTATGAGCGCAGATGCGTCATGCTGCTGTTATGCACATAACTAAAAAATAGGCCCAGCAAGTGAGACTTCGGCTGGAGGAAATGTTTTTTTTAAAGCATTTCGTGAAACCGGTAAGGCAGAAAGAGTAGATGACAGACAGGAGAATGGACCGGTAAGGCAGAAAGATAGTAGATGACAGAAAGCAAAGGGAAAAGGCAGGAGAATGGACCGGTAAGGCAGAAAGATAGTAGATGACAGAAAGCAAAGGGAAAAGGCAGGAGAATGGACCGGTAAGGCAGAAAGATAGTAGATGACAGAAAGCAAAGGGAAAAGGCAGGAGAATGGAAAGCAGAAAGATAGTAGATGACAGAAAGCAAAGGGAAAAGGGCAGGAGAATGGACCGGTAAGGCAGAAAGATAGTAGATGACAGAAAGCAAAGGGAAAAGGCAGGAGAATGGACCGGTAAGGCAGAAAGATAGTAGATGACAGTAAGCAAAGGGAAAAGGCAGGAGAATGGACCGGTAGGCAGAAAGATAGTAGATGACAGAAAGCAAAGGGAAAAGGCAGGAGAATGGACCGGTAAGGCAGAAAGATAGTAGATGACAGTAAGCAAAGGGAAAAGGCAGGAGAATGGACCGGTAAGGCAGAAAGATAGTAGATGACAGAAAGCAAAGGGAAAAGGCAGGAGAATGGACCGGTAAGGCAGAAAGATAGTAGATGACAGTAAGCAAAGGGAAAAGGCAGGAGAATGGACCGGTAAGGCAGAAAGATAGTAGATGAGAGTAAGCAAAGCAAAGAGAGTGACAGATTAGAGGAAGTTACAAGCACAGAACTTCCAGAAGGTGGGGGAACTATTTATACAGAAGACCCCCCGGTATCCCCACGGGGGATTAAACGTTCTGACTTTGGTGAAAAAGTGGAATTGGGTCTGAGTTTTCTTGCAGACAAAATAAAACATAAATGACTTTTTTGAAGACAGTAGAAAACTTTCTTGTAAAAATGTGACGTTTTTTTTTAATGTATTGACCTTGACTTTGTGACATGGTCTTGGTGTTTCAGCCCCCCCTGCCTCGCGGAAGACGCGTGCGGAGCTGATGAAGGACATTGACGCCGATTACTATGGTTACCGCGATGAAGATGACGGATTGATTGTTCCCCTTGAACAGGAGAGGGAGAGAGAGGGTGTGTGTGCGATATGTAGCATTGTGTTGTGTTGTATTGTGTTACTATGGTTACTGCGATGAAGTTGATTGTCCCCCTTGAACAGGAGAGGGAGAAACGGTGGGTGTGCGATATGTAGCATTATGTTGTGTTGTGTTGTGTTATATTATATTATACTAGATAAACCCGTGCTCCGCACGGCAGCATGAAGCATCTGCGTTCATAATTGATAGGAACCTGTCTGAGCGATCGAAGAAGAAGAAGAACTGGTTAGATGTAAATAATGAAGAAAAGATACAAAAAAATATGTGGTGGCGTCCCCTCCCTTCCGCCCACTCCCCTCTCCTTTAAAAAAAAGAAAGATGAAAAGCTCCCCCCCCCCCAAAAAAGGCAAGATTCGAACCTGCAACCATGGACGTGTATAGAAGTCCGTGTCGCGACCTACTGATTTGTGGACACGCCTCTTCTACCTACCGAGCTATCAAGGCTTCGTCGAAAGTCGATGTAAAAATTTCATTATAAGAGGAAGAACGGAAAGCAGTCAAGTTGGACATCTGATGCAGCTTCAAAATAATGCCAATTGACGCGTGAGCAACATTTTGCCTTCAAAATCAACTTTGAAAAGCAACATTTTTTCTAAATGTTGTGAAAACACATACACACACACACATGCACGCACGCACACACGCACGCACGCACACACACACTGTAGTAAACCGCACACACTTAATCATTGCTTGCTCGGTTTCCTGTCAATTCATGAGCGCAGATGCGTTATATGGTTAGACCAAACACAAAACTTCCAGAAAGTAGAGGAACTATTTGTACAAAAGCCGTACTCGCCTCCCTCTTCTCCTTCCTAGCCACCCCTCCCCCTCCCCCTCTCCCTTCTTCTAACCAAAGCAACCATAGAAGTTTCTAGTTGCAGTGAGTTAGCCTCGGCTTTCTGTTAGCACACGCACGTGTCTAAAAATGAACCGTTTTGAAAATGCAAATGGCTTCCAACAGACCGTCCACCAAAAAATTAGACAGTTTAACTCACCAGTTTTACGACGGATTTTAGCAATTTGCATCATGATATTGCCTTTGATTGTCAAAGTGGTTCGTTCATTCAAATAACCATTACCACGGAGAAGAAAAAAAGAATATTAAGTTTACAGATTGCAGTAAAGTTGACGGTCTCTGTATAGTCAACTTGAAATGTGACCTTGCAATCTTCGTGTTTTCCGAAGGTAGCTTCGGCAATTTTCGGGCGAAGCAGACGACCCAAATTTTGCATGTATAGCCAACTTGAATAACTTCGGCAAACTTCGTGTTTTCCGAAGGTAGCTTCATGACGCAGCTTCAAAATAATGCCAACTGACATGCGAGCAACATTTTGCCTTCAAAATCAACTTTCAAAAGCAAAATTTTAAATCTGACATAGTGGAATAAATAGATGAAGTGCGTATCTTGACCTGCATGTCAAGCAAAAGTCCCACATTTACATGGTACTCGAGTTTTTAGCTGTCCCTCCTTTTTCCTTAGCACATTTTAATTTTGATTTATTACTATGGCTACTGCGATGAAGACGATGGATTGATTGTCCCCCTTGAACTGTGCTGTATTTCAGCAGTGCTAATATTGATCAATCAATCAATAATTTATTGTCTTTAAAACAGAAATTCTTTGTCTGGCATGCACATAAAACACATATAGAAATTTACAAATAATAAGACATGCATAATATACAGTAAATACATCAAAGAATTAAATTACAATGCAATATAACACACACACACACACACACACACACACACACACACACCACCACACCCTATCCCCTTCCCCACACATATTATTCAAAGTGTCCACCCTCAACTACGCCTCTCCCCCATCACACACACGCACACACACACACACACGCACACACACAGAGCTAAACAAGCAATTTGTATAAAAGTAATAATAGAACAACAAACAAAATTTATAATGGGGGTACATAAAAACAAAGTTTAGATTATAAGAACCAGTGCTGAATACTAGAACAATGTAAATCACTGTGCTCTAATATCGACCAATCACTGTGCTCTAATATCGACCAATCACTGTGCTGTATTTCAGCGGTGTTAATATTGACCAATCACTGTGGTCCAGTATTGACCAATCACTGTGCTGTATTTCAGCTGTTTTAGTATCGACCAATCACTGTGCTGTATTTCAGCTGTGTTAGTATTGACCAATCATTGTGCTGTTTTTCAGCTGTGTTAGTATTGACCAATGACTGTGCTCTAATATCGACCAATCACTGTGCTCTAATATCGACTAATCACTGTGCTGTATTTCAGCTGTATTAATATTGACCAATCACTGTGCTGTATTTCAGCAGTCTTAATATTGACCAATCACTGTGCTCTAATATTGACCAATCACTGTGCTGTATTTCAGCGGTGTTAATATTGACCAATCACTGTGCTCTAATATTGACCAATCACTGTGCTGTATTTCAGCAGTGTTAATATCGACCAATCACTGTGCTCTAATCACTGTGCTGTATTTCAGCGGTGTTAGTATTGACCAATCATTGTGCTGTATTTCAGCGGTGTTAGTATCGACCAATCCCTGTACTGTATTTCAGCGGTCCGAGAGAGTCTCCCGGTGTTCGCCCCAGTGGTGGTGACATCTGTTGAGTGTATTCCCGGCCAGGAGGCCGGACAGCCGCGACCTAGGAGGCCGCGGCCTCCCTGGTACTCCAGGCCTCGGGCAGGATGGGCCTCCCTCGGCAAGAGACCGCGGCCTCCCTGCCGTGGCCTCGGGCCTCCCTCACCGCTGCCTCCTTTGGACCCGGGCCTCTCTAGGCCAGGTTCTCCAATGGACCATGGATCACCGGAGGCCTCTCTGTCTCCGGCCTGTTCCCCTCCCGTCTTTGACGACCGTCTTCTCCGAGCAATCATGGAGTACTTCCGTATCTACCCGGACCAACTTCTCCGGTTAGGCCTCCCCCGGTTCAAGACACCTCTAACCAAGGCCTCCTTGTCGTGATCAGTGGCATGTGCCCTGATGGGGTCCGCGTCACCGCTCCAGTCTCTGCCTCGGCCACAGGCCATTCAGCTGGTTCCTTCCGGCACCACCTGTTCCTCCAGCCTCCAAATTGCCTCCAGGAGTCCATTCTCCGGGCGGAGGAAGCTTTGCGCTCAGGAAAACTGGCGGACGACAGGCGCTTCTCCTAAGGCCATTCTGTGCGCAGTAGAGAAGACGCATCGTCCGCCGGATCTTTCTTGGTGCCCCAGTTCCGGACGGTGCTGGGGCTCCACGATGATTATCTCCCCCTTGCCCGCTTCTCAAAGCCTTCGAAGGAAGAGAGTGACAGGCTCAGATGTGAGGACTCAGGTCATTCTCTTACGATCAGGGGCTCCTCCTTCAAAAATCTGGAAGTCGCCCTCTCGGACACGCTAAGGGCTGTGGAGTTGTCAACTCCCTCGCGCAAACGGCGTCGGACTCTCTTGGGAGCTCAGCTCCTTCTAGGTCCCCGGTGGACTTCCGCCTGTTCGAGCAGGTCGATGAGCCGGCTGTCGGAGTCGCGTTAGCCGCTCTCGGGGAAACACTCCAGAGCCTTTCAGATGTACTGGCCTCCCTCAAGGTGCAAACTTCTGCGCTAGCCCGGGATATTTTTTCTCGCGAAGGCCAAGGCTTCTTCGGCTCGGGAAAAGGAGCAGCTCCGGTCTCTCACACTTACCTTTTCGGGCCTCTTCAGCGAAGAGGATCTCGGCTCGGTTCTGAAATTGTCTTCGGATCGCAAGGCTCAAGACAGTCACGGGGCCATGATGGCCCTGCTCCTCAGGCAGTCCAGCCCGAGTTAGGGCATGCGCTCTGCTTGTGTCAAACCAGGGTCTCATTCCCAAGAGCGCAGAAGGCGCTCATTTTTTCCTCGGACGCAGGATTCCACGTCCTCCCAGTACATGGTGAAGCGCTCCGTGGGTCAACGGACTTTTCGCCCACGCAACCCCCCGCCCAGGGGTTCTTCCAAACCGGCGGGTGGGAAGCAGCAGCAGCCTTTTCGTTAGGGCCCGCGCGCTGCTGAGAACCGGCAGGTGTTGTTGCGCCCAGCGTGCATGCCCTGTTTCAGACGTATCCCGCTTGGCGCTTGCTTGTCGACAACGCCTGGATTCTCGGTGTCGTGCGAGAAGGGTATCGGTTCCCCTTCGAGCTAGAACCTCCGGCAGACCCAGAGCGGCTTGCGATTCTGCCTTTGAACTAGTTTCTACACAAATCTAGTTCAAGATGGAAACTCCGTCCACGGTCCGTTCGTTCGTCCGTCCAGGAGACTGGGCAGGCTCGGTGGACTTGCAAGATGCCTATTTCCATCTGTCTATCCTCTGTCTCGCAGGAAGTTTCTCCGCTTCGTCTTTAAGGGAGAAACTTTCCACTTCAATGCCATTCCGTTCGGTCTCTCTCTGGCCCCCTGGATTGTCACCAAGGTGACCAGAGAGTTGGCCTCCCTGGCCCGCTCGCGGGGGTTGCGACTAAAGGTCTTTCTAGACTACTGGCTTTTACTCGCCGCCTCGCGCGCGCTCTCTCTCCCATTCACACTCAAGTTCTTGTGGACCTCTCGTTGTGGCTGGGGTTCCGCATCAACTCAAAAAAGTCAGATTTGACCCCCTCTCAGACCTTCACCTACCTGGGCATGTGCTTTGACACCGTGCTCTACACGGTCACGGCGTCCGAGGACAGGCTCGCAGCCATTGTGAGTCTCGTGGTCGACCTCTCAGAAGCAAAGTCGACCACGTTTCGCCGACTTCAGCCTTTTGGGGCTCATGGAGTCGGTAGCGGAGCTCCTCCCGTTGGGCAGAGTGCGCAAAAGGCCACTGCAACGGGAGTTGACGACACGCATCCTGGATCCATCCCTCTTCGACCAGCAGGTCACGCTAGGGGACTGGTTCCGGAAGGCAGTCATGACTTGGACCGATCCGTGTGGGATGAACAGCATGGTCCCAATCGGTCTTTTGGGTTCCCAGCTGTTCATCCACACGGATGCCTCCCTCAGCGGGTGGGGAGCCCATATGGAGACGGAGGAGATCTCTGGGTTGTGGACAGAGCCACAAACACGTCTCCATATCAACTGGCTCGAGTTGGAAACCATCCGGCTGGCCCTGATTCACTTTCTCCCCGTGATTCGGGGAAAGGGGGTCACGGTCTGCGGGGACAACTCTACCAGTTTGGCGTACCTCCGCCGTCAGGGGGGTACCCGCTCCACCTCCCTGTCTCTGACGGCGGAGGACACTCTGCTTTGGGCCGACGGCCACCGGATCTCCCGGTCTGTGGAGTTTGTCCTGGGCTAGCTCGACGTTCTGGCGGACCAACTCAGCCGGTCCCTTCAGGTCCTTCAAACGGAGTGGACGATTGCGCATCGGGCCTTGTCCCCAGTCTGGAGACGCTGGGGCAAACCCATGGTGGATCTCTTTGCCACGAGGTTCAGCAACCGTCTACCTCTGTACGTGTCCCCGGTCAGGGACCCTCTAGCCTTGGACCGCAACGCCTTTGCGATGTCATGGTCGGGGATATCGGTTTACGCGTTCCCCCCCGACTGCGTTGCTCCCAAAAGTCTTGGCCAAGTGCCTTCTGGACAAACCAGTCATGATTCTAGTCGCGCCCCACTGGCCGACGCAACACTGGTTTCCAGAACTTCTGGCTCTGGCCAGGGACGGCCCTCTCATGCTAGGGCTCACACCCAAGACCCTCCTCCAGCCAAGGAGCGGTCTCAGCCATCCAAACCCTTTCAGGCTAAACCTGGCCGCATGGAAACTATAAGACTCGGTTTCCGGCGACAGGGCTTTTCTTCGGGAATCGTGGAGCTCCTGCTGTCCTCTCGGCGCCAATCTACCAATGCTTTGTATGATTTGTGCTGGAAGGCATGGTTCTTTTTCTGCGCGCGCAAGAAATTTGACGTGCTGCGCCCTACCACAGTCCAGTTTGTGGAGTTCCTGTCCCACTTGCACAGGACTAGGGGCCTCTCTGCTCAGACCCTTTCTGGCTACAGGGCTGCTCTGGTTAACACCATTTCCTTAGCCTTAGGTTTTGATCGTACCTCTACGCTCTCAGCTCCGCAGGTGTCCCACTTTTTGGACGCTGTTCGTTTGCGGACCTTGGCGAGGACTGTCCGGGTTCCACAGTGGGATGTTTTCCTAGTGTTGAACTTTCTTCGAGATCGCTGTGAACCTCTCGGTTCTCTCTCTCTCAAGGTACTCACGTTCAAGACGGTTTTCTTGATTGCTCTAGCCTCGGCCAGACGGGTCAGTGGCCTCCACTCCCTTAGCGGGCTCTCCAGGGATGTCGAGTTCGCGGAGGTTTTTTCTTCTGTTTCGCTTTGCTTTTTGCCCCAGTTCAGGGCCAAAAATCAGCCGGGCTATGTCGAGTCTTCGTTGATCTCTCTCTCCAGTTTGCGGACAATTCTCTGTCCGGACGACGCAGACCGTTTTTTGGGGTCCGGTCCGTGCGCTCAAGTCTTACCTATCTAGGACCAAAGGTTTTAGGAGCTCTTGGAGAAGGTTATTCTTATCCAATAACCCTAACTACGGTAAGGACATTTCCAAGAACACGGTGGCTAGGTGGTGGCTAGACCGCATTAAACTAGCCTACTCTCAGTCTCTTGTACACTTGCCATCTGGCTCCTTCTCGGTTCACGAGCTGCGCGCAATCAGCGCGTCGCTCGCTCTCGTTCAGGGGTTATCCATGGCCAAAATCATGTCAGCCTCCTACTGGAAGTCTGTGAATACTGTCCTGCACTTCTACCTGAGGCACATGGCCACAAAGCATGATGACGACTCCATCACCATCCGGAAGGTAGTCGTTGCCCAGACCGCCATCTCCATGTAGTGTCAGTACGGGGACAAGCTCTCCGATGGTACGTTAGTGGGGATATCATTTCCATGATGTTTTGGGGCAATATTCGGAGCATGCCTTTTACCTCCCTGGAAAGCCTCCAATGGGCTAGGGGTAAATGGACTCGGGTTTTTTTGGCGGATTGGTATTTTTCCCAAAAAGAAGCCCAGGTCTTGCTCTCTTGAGGTTTGATTAGTTGCCGAAGCATCTCCCTCCTCCGCTTTGGTAATCTGCAGTTGTTTCAGGTGTTGGTACAGTATGGTTAAAGTAGATTGGTGGATTTTTATTAATCCTACTATCTATTTAACTAAATACTTACCAACACCTGAAACAAACGAGGTACCCTCCCTGTATCCTCCCTCAATAAAAAGATGCTTCCTGTAAAATTTGTAATGGCGGAAGTAGGCGCTCATTGGCCTAGCCACTACTAGACCGGTAGGGGGGATAACTCCCGCCCCGTATCCGGCTAGGGGTCAAGGCCAGAGCCTACTTTCGTTTTTCTATTTGCTATGGTATAGCTCCAGGTCGCTTAACGCTAATGCAGTTGTTTCAGGTGTTGGTAAGTATTAAGTTAAATAGATAGTAGGATTAATAAAAATCCACCAATCACTGTACTGTATTTCAGCTGTGTTAACATTGACCAATCACTGTGCTCTAATATCGACCAATCACTGTGGTGTCTTTCAGCAGTGTTAATATCGACCTATCAATGTGCTCTAATATTGACCAATCAATGTGGTGTTTTTCAGCGGTGTTAATATTGACCAATCACTGTGCTCTTTCAGCTGTGTTAATATTGACCAATCACTGTGCTCTTAATATTGACAATTCACTGTCCTGACCAATCACTGTGCTCTAATATCGACCAATCACTGTGCTGTATTTCAGCGGTGTTAGTATCGACCAATCACTGTGCTGTATTTCAGCAGTGTTAATATTGACCAATCACTGTGCTGTATTTCAGCGATGTTAATATTGACTAATCACTGTGCTCCAATATCGACCAATCACTGTGCTGTATTTCAGCGGTGTTAATATCGACCAATCACTGTGCTGTATTTCAGCAGTGTTAGTGTCGACCATTCACTGTGCTGTATTTCAGCGGTGTTAGTATCTACCAATCACTGTGCTGTATTTCAGTGGCGTTAATATTGACTAATCACTGTGCTGTATTTCAGCAGTGTTAATATCGACCAATCACTGTGCTGTATTTCAGCGGTGTTAGTATCTGCCAATCACTGTGCTGTATTTCAGCGGTGATAGTATTGACCAATCACTGTGCTGTATTTAATCGGTGTTAATATCGACCAATCACTGTGCTGTATTTCAGCGGTGGCACAGAAGGTTCGTGAGTGGAAGGAGAGAGCGGCACAGATTGCCCGAGGAGAAATCACCCGAGACGAGACCATGAATCCTGATGACAATCTGTATCCCCATGAAGAGGTGAGAGAGACAGAGACACACAGAGAGACCATGAATCCTGATGACAATCTGTATCCCCCTGAAGAGGTGAGAGAGACAGAGACACACAGAGAGACCATGAATCCTGATGACAATCTGTATCCCCATGAAGAGGTGAGAGAGACAGACACAGAGAGAGACCATGAATCCTGATGACAATCTGTATCGCCATGAAGAGGTGAGAGAGACAGAGACACAGAGAGAGAGACCATGAATCCTGATGACAATCTGTATCCCCATGAAGAGGTGAGAGAGACACAGAGAGAGACACAGAGAGACCATGAATCCTGATGACAATCTGTATCCCCATGAAGAGGTGAGAGAGACAGAGAGAGAGAAACCATGAACCCTGATGACAATCTGTATCCCCCTGAAGAGGTGAGAGAGAGACAGAGAGAGATACAGAGAGAGACCATGAATCCTGATGACAATCTGTATCCCCCTGAAGAGGTGAGAGAGATGGAGAGGGGATGCGGAATTGGGCCGAATATACGGTGTAGCCTTCGGCCGAATGTACGATGCAGCCCTGGGCCGAAATTCCATTGCAGCCTTGGGCCGAATTACAATGCAGCCTTGGACAGAAAATACAATGCAGCCCTCGGCCGAATTTGCGTTGCAGCCTAGGGCCGAATTACAATGCAGCCTTGGGCCGAATATACGTTGCAGCCTTTGGCAGAAAAATGATGCTGCAGCCCTGGGCCGAATACACTGTACAGCCCTGAACCGAATATGCCCGTTGCAGCCTTAGGCCGAATATACTGTACAGCCCTGAACCGAATATGCCCATTGCAGCCTTAGGCCGAATATACTGTACAGCCCTGAACCGAATATGCCCATTGCAGCCTTAGGCCGAATATACTGTACAGCCCTGAATCGAATATGCACATTGCCACCTGGGGCCGAAAACATACGCTGCAGCCTTGGGCCGAAAAATGACATTGCAGCCTAGGGCCGAAAAATAACATTGGTATTAGGTATTAGGTACTTTATAGTCACAGAGGCGTCTCTGTGAAATTCGGGTTGCTCCCACCTGGAGAGTGCTTCGCAGCCAGAGGCGCGCCACCCAATTTTTTTTGCATGCGATTTTTGTGTCATTGATGAGGGGGGGGGGGGGTAAATTTTGACCAAATGACAACTTTTTCGTTGCCACTGGGTTTAACGTATGCTAAGTGCATGGGCACACGGGACCTCGGTTTACTACTACTACTACTGCTGCTGCTGCTGCT